>UESW01003995.1:470194-529891 GCA_900491605.1 Calamus simplicifolius | reverse complement strand
TTAACCTCTTCGTTGTCGTCCGCCATGAAGCAAACATTTGCAACTTCTTTTTGTTCTTCTTCTTCGGAAGAAGACTCTCACTGTCAGTCCAAGTTGCCATGTAGGCCTTTTTCTTTTTCTTATAGGCCTTCTTAAGTAAAGGACAGTCATATCTAAAATGCCCTGGCTTTTTACATTCATAACATACTAAGGGCTCTTTCTCTTTTTCCTTGTCCTTTTCCTTTTTCTTATCCTTTTCTTTTCTCCTTCCATTTTTGATACAAATCTCTTCTTGTGGAAGGGCCTCCTTCTTTGCATAAACTTCTTGAATTTCCTTGCAAGGAGGGCTGTCTCATCATCATCATCCTCTTCATCATCGCTGCTGCTATCTTCCTTTTGCAGCCTTGAGGGCGATGGTTTCTTCTTTCTTGACTCATCCTCATTGACATGTTGTTTAACTTGAAGCTCATGAGTCATTAGAGAACCAAGAAGCTCTTCCAATGGTAGGATGTTCAGATCTTTGGCTTCTTGTATGGCTGTCACCTTGGCTTCCCAAGTCCTTGGAAGTGACCTAAGAATTTTGCGAACAAGCTCAGAGTTAGTATATACTTTTCCAAGACTTTTCAAACCATTCACAATATCAGTGAATCTAGTGAACATGCATGTGATGGTTTCATTTTGTTCCATGGTAAATAATTCATATTTATGAACCAAAATATTTATCTTTGATTCTTTTACTTGGTTGTTCCTTCATGTGTTTTTCCAACCTATCCCAAATTTCTTTTGCGGAATTACATGTTGAGATTCGGTTGAATTCATTAGAGTCTAAGGAACAATACAAAATATTAATGGCTTTAGCATTTAATTGTGCCATTCTCCTATCATTATCATTCCAATCCCTTTCGGGCTTAGGAACAATAGTGCCATCAATACGTGTGTGGGTGTACTAGGTCCATTATTATTACTCCCCACAATTCATAGTCAGAAGCTTGAATGAATATTCTCATTCTAGCTTTCCAATATGAATAGTTGGTTCCATTAAATAAAGGAGGTCTATTCGTAGAATGACCTTCAGCAAACATGAACCACTTTGTGTTGCCATAAGGATCTTTAGCCCTTGATCGTGAGATCAAATTCTAAATGAGCACTTGCTCTGATACCAATTGTTGGCCCAGATGGCAACCCAAGAGGGGGGGGGTGAATTGGGTTCTTAAAAATTTAAGACTTTTTGAAATGTTTTAAACAAGTTAACTCAAGATGTGCAAGTGAAAGAAATTAACTTATAAGCAATGCACAAACAGAAATATAAGAGAGATAGAGTGAGACAAATGAGCACGGCAAACACAAGATATTTTATAGTGGTTCGGTGCAACCAGCACCTACGTCCACTCCCAAGATTCACTTGGGTCCACACTATAATCTCCCTAGATTACAGCCGAGTTGTTTTACAAGCTCACAACTCAAACTTGTTGTTTTCCGGGATCACAACGAACCCAGCCGGTTTTACACGGGCTTACCAGCACAAAACCCAACTCGTTGTTTTTAACGGCATCACAACGAACCCAAAACGTAAGCTATCCCAAGCTTACAATGAGGTACAACTACCTCCACTGATTCAATCCACTTTGAATCAGTACACAAGAAAATAATTTCGAGTTTAAATACAAACAGCTCCTCTAGAGCAGAATAATCAAAATAAAGCTTAGGTTTAGAAAAGCCTGATTGAATAAGCTTGAATGCAGGCTTGGCTTCTTTGCTTCTCTTCTCCAACTCCTTTGATGTGTGGAATCAGGCCTCAGCACAGATTCTCCTAGCTTTGGGGCTTTTGGACGTTGGTTGAAGCTTTTCTCCTTTTTCTTCTAGGTTGGAAGATCTTGATATTGCTCTTGGTTGCTTTGGGATCTCCTCTTGAACTTTTGTTGATTGTAGATCTGGAGCACACGAATCTCTCTCTTTGATTTCACTCCTTTTGAATCTCTTTTTCTTGACTCAAATGATTTTTCCAATGAAGCTCTATTTTTTCCCTCTTTCTCTTCTTTTTCTTTGAAATAAATTTCTCTCTATTTGTCTCTTTGATTTGAAAACAGCTTCTCTATTTATAGATTCTGCAAAATATATCCGTTAGAAATACAGAAATATAGCCGTTATTCAAAAATCTTACCGTTGGGGCTGACGTGTCGTCGTGAAAAATTGCGCCCAGAATTTCGTGGAGTCGACTCGAGCACTGTGGGAGTCGGCTCGAAGTCGATTACTAAAAATAGAAACATTTTAAACGTTAGAGGGTCGACTCGCGAAAAACCAAAGTGTCGGCTCCCGACAGTCGGGGGTCGACTCGAAGAAAATGGGGAGTCGACTCGAGAAGCGCTCAAAAAACATGCTTTCTGTTGTTTGAGCGGAGTCGGCTCGCACAGTCCGGAGTCGGCTCGCACAGAGTCAGGGGTCGACTCTTGAAATCCAAGGGTCGACTCGAGAAAATCAGAAAACTCTGTTACTTACTGGAGTCGACTCTGAAACTCTAGAGTCGGCTCCGGAACGTATCAAAAATCAGAAATTTTTCTGATTGACTTTGAAATTCATCCCAGAATAATTTTAAATGAAATTTTGACTTGAATACAATAAATATGACATTAAGCATGAATTCAAGACATGTTTCAAGAAATCATTGATTGAAATATGACATGTAAAAATTCCTTTTTGAAATCTTAAATATAGAGCTTGAAACTTCTTTTTCAAATTGATTTAAAACTCAGTGAATTTAAACATTGAGAGTCCATTGCTTTCATTTTAAATAAGCTCAAGGTTTTTGATAAATAAACTCATTATTTCCTTTAAAATACTCATGGCTTTTGGAAATCATCAAATCAATAAAGTTGGGGTAATTACAATCTCCCAAATTTCTTAACAGTACCCTAAGAATGCGTCCATGAAGCTGAAGGTCTCATGGCAGGATGTGGCGTCCACCAGCTGGTCAATCCAAGGCAACGGGAAGCTGTCCTTGGGGCACGCCTTATTGAGATAAGGGAAGTCCACGCACATTCTCCAGCTCCCGCTAGCCTTGCGGACCATCACGACATTGGCTAGCCAGTTGGGGTAGTAGACCTCTTGGATGTGGCCAGCAGCCATCAGTTTGCGAACCTCCTCATCAATGGCCTTCTGGCGGTCGGGGTCAGAGCTCCTCTTCTTCTGCTGGATGGGTCGACATTCTGGTTTGATGTTGAGCCGATGGGTGATTATCTCTTTGGGGATACCTGGCATGTCGGACGCTGACCATGTAAAGATGTCGGAGTTGGCCCGCAGGAAAATGAGAAGCTGATCGCGCGCCTCCTCCAAAAGTAGGGCTCCAACCTGGACCGCCCTTGTCGGCTCCCCTCTCCTCTCCAAGTCGCGGGGGTCGAGCGATTCTGGTGCATGCGCAGACACCACCCCCTGCGGGCTGGGGGCCATATGGTAGCAAAGTGGTAGCGGGTTCTGGTCCCCCCGCATCTCCCGACTCCTTCACTGGTAGGAAACCTCATAAGCAGCCTTTTGGTGGAGATGACCGCATCCAGAAGGTTCAGACCGAGTCTCCCGAGGATGGCATTGTAGGCCAAGGGAACCCGAACAACTAGGAAGTTCATGAAAACCGTGCTCTGACACGGTGGCATTCTGATCATGACGGGGAGAGTGATCTCCCCTTCAACTCTCACAAAATCTCTAGTAAAACCCATCAAGGGTGTGGTGATGGGCTGAAGGGAGCCAAGGGATAAGCTCATCCGTACAAATACATCATAACTCAAAACATCCACGGAGCTCCCACTATCAACCAAAATTCTTTTTTACAAGATACTTGGTGATCGTCATAGATACGACGACGCTATCATCATTCTTATTAACTACTCCCTCCAGATCCCTTTTAGAAAAGGGAATTACAGGATCTAGCTCCCACTCCCGCGGCCTCTTAGATGTGCTGCCTTCCCCCTAGGAGATCATCGCCACCGTCTTCTCGGTTGGGGTATTGTCGATGCAGGCCATTAGAGGTGGGGGCGCCGACGGACCGGGTGCACTCGGGTTGCCCCTCTGAACGAACTTCCCCAGGTGGCCACGCTGGATGAGGTCCTCTATCGCCTTCTTCAGCTGGCGACAGTTGTCAGTGTTGTGGTCGTGGTCCCTGTGGAAGCGGCAGTACAAATTTTTATTGTGGGGGGTCTTCGAGTTCAGCAGAGGAGGGCACTGAAGATACGACTCGCACTTGATCTCCAGCAAGATGTGAGATATCGGGGCGAGCAAGGGAGTGAACAGACCATCCCTGGGAGCAAGAGTCCGAGGATGGTTTTCTGGTCGGCGGGGAGGCTCGGGCCTCCTGGGACGAGCCTCAGCAGGCTCAGAACGAGTCTGCTTCTTGGCTGAGCTTCCATTTGCCTCACGTCGAGAGGAATCAGCCTCATCGGTGCAGATATATTTATGTGTTCGGCTCAGGAGTTCGGCATAGGAGTCGGACGGCTTCTTGTTAAGGGAGTAAGAAAAACGGAAGGGGCGGAGCCCTCGCTTCAAGGCCAAGGTGGCCACAGAGTCCTCGAGGTTGTAGACCTCGAGGGCAGCTTCTTTGAATCGGGCAACAAAGTCCCACAGGGACTCGTCGCCCTTCTTCTGGACAGAAAATAGGCTATCCGCCACTCGAGAAATCTTCCGGCAAGCGTCAAAATGGGCCAAGAAGGCCCTCTCCAGCTGACGGAAGGAGTTGATACTCTACGGCGGCAGACGGGAGTACCAGGCTCGGGCTGCCTTCTTTAAGGTGGCGGGAAAGGCGATGCAAAGCAAGGAGTCGGTTGTCCCCTGGACCTACATGAGAACATTGTAGCTTTCCAGATGGTCCAGGGAATCGGTGGTCCTGTCATACGGGTCCAATTGAGGGAGGCAAAATCGGGTTAAGATCGGCTCCTCCATGATACGACGTGACAGCAATGGTCGGCTGTCATAATCCACCTCTAGTGGATTGGTGATCCTGCGGCTAAGCTCCTCCAGCCGCTGGTTGTACTCATATAGCCGACGCTCGGCCCGGCGAGCTATCCTGCCATCAAAGGACCCCTCGCTTGAAGATTCTGAGGATGAAGAGGAATAACGGCGGTGCAGACGGATGCGCTCCGCCTCCTTCCCATGCCGCCACTTGGGAGAAGCACTGGCATGGTGAGAAGGAGACCGGGGCCTCTTAGAGGCTTCCCGACGATGATGCCTGGGCGAAGCGCGGCGGTGACGAACCCCTCGGACGGGAGACCTTCCTCGGAAGGAGTGCTGGCTGGGTTGAACCACTCTCGGGACCGATGATGGTGGCTCCGGCTGCCGTTGCGCAGCGGTCAGCTGTTGTTGCAGGACCTGAACTGCCGCCACAGCGACTGAACTTGCATGATAAGGGCAGCGATCTGATCATCTTGGTGCTGCTGCTGCGGCGGTGGCGATGGTGGTGCGGGAACGCCGGTCTGGGGAGCAAGGGGACCGGCCTTCGGCAGGTCAATGCCGGGGTGATGCCTCCCGACGTGGCTGGTGGAGGTTGCGCTCGCGTCATCACCATCTTCTTGAGTACTCAGGGGAGAAGAATCTGCAGCTGGCTGGTTCAAGCTTTCTCTTTATCTCACTCCCCCTATCTGGCACGCTAATATTTGACGCCAAGTCACCTTCCTCCAACATTGGGAAACAGAGGTCATTCTCCTCGAAGAGCTCTGCAAGAAAGTCCCCGAAGATCGGTTGCACCGGTGAGGACCCTCTGATGCTCAAGTAAGCAACTCGGGAACAGTTAAGAAAAGAACTATCAGAAAAGATAGCTAGAGAGCTTGAGTTTCGATCCCCTTCCTCGTTGTGAATGTGGGCTTTTATACCTGTTCGAGGGTCCCTTTTCTCGCTTCCAGAAGGTGGCTGATTTCGAGGCACCTTTGTCCGGTAACGGACAGATGGCCGGGCTGACAGTGATAGGTCGCAACCGACACTGAGCATGTCAAAGGTGTCTTGCTCCGCCAACCGCCTGCCAGGTGCGGCGCCACTGATGGCAGGTGAGTCCAGTCGTGTCAGGCGTGCACCATTACGGATAGTGGCCATGCACTGTTGCAGAAAGTAGTGGGCCACATGATCGCCATAGGCGGTTGATGGCTATGGGTGTGTCAGGCGATACAAGGTGGTGGACATGAGGTTTGAGGCCAGGGGGCTAAGGCCCGAGGCCAAAGGGGACGTGAGGTCTGAGGTCGAGGCCGAGGGAGGCCGAAGGGATGCCGGGTCCGAGGGAGCCCCGGCGGCCGGGGGCCTCGATGGCCGACCGAGGGCCGAAGCCGAAGGGAACCCGAGGCTGAGGCGGGGGCTCTGATAGTTACTTTTCCCGTTAACCTTAACGATGCCTGATCAGCCACATCATTCCTTATCAATCTTCTCCTCGGACTTGTGATTAGAATGCCAAAATTTTTCTACCTTCCTAAGATCCAAGCTAAGGTTCGTTCACTAAACCTAACGCTAGTTTCTTAAAATTTCTAAGATCCTCTTCTTATAAACCAAATGGCCACTAAAACTAGAAAGTCTTTTCAAGGAGAATTATCCAAGATCGAAGAAGAAGAATCAATCCTCTTCCCAAGAATTTGAACCATGAGCAAATCTTCCCTTGATGGTCTTATATTCAAGTATACGGAAGCTTAATATCCCTTTAGGGATATTTTTGGAAAGAAAAATATAATCTTAGATAGCTACATTATGGATATAGACCATTATCGAGAGCATAGTTTCATTATTCCATTTGAACAATTAGGTTAGCTAAATCTAGTGACCATGGACCATGCATTTTACCTAAAACTAATCTAAGTTTTCTTTGTTAATTTGGAATTTGATGAAGCTAACTTAAAGCTTTGTTCATATGTTCAAGGCAAAGAGATTGACTTCAATCCTTCTACCCTAATCTATATCCTATATATACCAAAGGGTGAAGCTTACATTGTCTTTAAAAAAAAAAAAAAGTGGAACATGAGGACTTCTCAAAGTTACATTATCCAGAGCTCCCTAATATTGGTATCATGTGTGAGTTAATTCAAACCTATCCAATCCTAGCAGATGATACTATTAGAGAAGCCTCTAGACCATTTGCTCATAGGCTAGCTGTCTTATCTAAGATCCTATATTATATTATCACTCATAACATTATTCCTAAAGATGGCCACAGGAACCATATGATATGTATGTTCTCTCCCATTTATTTGCAAATATATAATTCAAACATCCTTATTTGATGATTTGGTAGATCATAGATGTCTTTAACAAAAGATCCTTCTCTATGGTCTGTACTTTACTAAAATATTTTAATTTTTTAACATTGAGCTTCTTAGTGAGAAGGGCAGGCGACTTAGGACTCCCTATGATTTTTATACCACGTCATCTTTTTGGAAGATGGATATTATGCTTATTGTTGAAGGTTATTGGAGGGAGAAGTATGCACTTGAAAGTGAGGAGGAGGTCGATGAGGGTGAGAGAGTTGATAACCTTGCTAACAAGCCTCCACAAGCTTCACCTTTTGCACCAAGACCATCTTCTGCGCTAACTACTTAGCTGAGCCTGGCTAAGGTTCTTGAAAGAGTTGATGGTCTATCTTTAAAAGTGGATGGAATCAATCAAAGGTTCGACTAGTGGATTAAAGAGCTGAAGCAAGATATATGGTACTCTATTGATGAGATGCATCAGGATCTTGCTGCTAGATTCGACTTTATAATGGATTTTATCTGATAGCATCTTCCTCCAATTTTAAAGTATCAAAATTGAGAATGAATGGTCACCCAAACTAGATCATGCCAAAGAATTGTCTGAAAGGTTACTCTCTACCTAAGCCTACCGATGACTGTTGCAAGCAAGGGCAGTCAAATAGGTTAGGCTAAGTGATTGACCAACTCTAGCTTGGACACCAACAGCCTTAGTGATCATATTTTTAAATAACTATTGGAGTTGTTATTGAGCCCTAATGATCATATTTTTCTTGGTATATGAAATGCATAAATTGCAGTTAGTTTAAGTATGAAAAATTGAGTTGGATTTCATTGGAAAAATATTTAGAAATAGCCTTTTGAGCCTTTAATGCACTCTTTTGCTAATTCCACATTTCTTGAGGTGTCTTTTGAGTGTTCTCTTCAAAGAAGTGTGTTTGGAGTTTGTGAAAGCTTACAAGGATTGCTTCATGGCTTCGATAAAGAGAGAGTGCAAGGGTTCGCTCTTTACTCAGAGAGGATCAAATTAGTGAAATTTTCAAATAAGAGCCTTGGGAGTGGATATAAACAAGGACAGTTGAGCCATTATAAAATTTTTCTTATCTTATTTACTCATTGCTTTTACTTTCTTGTAGCTAAGCGCTTTTGATTTTAAATGCTCTTATAGCATATCTTGTAGGTTGCTATTTAAACTTCTTCTTGCATCAAGTTAGACTAGAAATTAGTTTAATTATTTAGAAACCGAATTCACTCCCCTCCCTAGATCGTCCTTGGGGCTTCAAAAAGTGCTTCTTTAGACTAAAATACCACCACCCATGACTCCTCATATGATATTTTAAGAGAAGATTTTTCTAAAAGCATTGGGGTAATTCACAAAGAACCCTTTTTTTAAACAAAAATTGTATATCCCAGCAACAAATGCTAGGAAGTAGGAACAAGTGAAGAAGAGGAAATACCTAAATTCCTACATATCTTCATAGCAAAAAGAGGGATATCCATGTAGATCCTAAGACTAGCGTTAAGATTCTAATCTCATTGGGATATGGGTTACAAGCCATCTCATCTCGAAAAATATTCTTATATGCACTTTGATGGAACCCTCAAGAATGGCCCAATGATATTTATTGTTCCTTTTAGAGTCTTAGAAGCTTCTTCAAAAGCAAAGACCAAAGGCAAATAAAGAGCCACAAAGGAAAAATAAAAAGAAAAAAGTTGGCATACTTAACGAAAAGATAAAGAAAAAAAGAGCCGAAAGAGAAGGAATTAGAAGAAATATTCAAAAAGGATAAACATAGTAGATAAATCTCCGCCTCTACCTTTCTTTTATAAACATGCAAACAACCCACAATGATCGATGAAGATCTATAATCAAGGATAAAATATGTGGTCAGCTTTACCTTTATACATGTCATCCTCTCATATAATGGGTAGAAATAGTGTTTGCTTGGAGAGTTGGTGAAGTGGCTCTAATTATGATACATTAATTGCAACATCAACATTAAGCCAGGATTTTTACAGATAAATGAAGTTTTCGCTAGCAAATAAATAACAATGGTAGTCATGCTAATATAGCTACATAATAACATGTAAAGTCTTTTATATATTGTCAGAAAAAGAGATAAAGGAATAAAAGATATTTATATAAAGAGCTGTTACAATAATTGTTATGCAATGGGGATAAGAGTAGCTCTGCTGAAACATTCCTAGCCTTGCCTACACTAATGAAAGGTGGATTTGAAACCATCTCTCTCGCACAAATTGCTAAACTTATTAGTAGGCCAATTTAGTTCATTGTCATGTCAAATATATCATCTGATTAATTAAAGGGGAAGAATTTTAATAGATGATATGACTTATATGAGTTATTTAGCAGTTACAATGTGCACCATTGATTCAGGTCAATAGCAATATCTGAAAGATAGCTTGGGCCCTCATTGGTCAATATAAGGCGGGATAAGAGGTCTTTCGCATTGGATGATCTTCATATAATTTATATAAATTATCAATCAATATAATCGATACAAATAAATCAAGATGTAGGGTGGATAATAATTATCATAGACACCTCTTGGCATCCTCTTGGATGCTCCCTTAAGCTTCTTTGAACACATAAAAGTTCAGTGCCTTCAGTTTGACAAGATTTGGAGCTAGCTAAACCCTAGTTTTACTTCCTTTTCACTTTCCATCCTTCACCACCGCATCAAATTCATTATTGGATGCCAGAAACAAGTGTCCGACAACTTTTTCCATTTTATTTTATCATTTTCCATCGTTTTCTGTAATTTGTGTCCTAATTCTTGTCCCTATTTCACTAGATTGGATTTCTATTAGAACTTGGTAAAAACCTAGTTCAATATTGGTCAACATGATCCTAGATCCCCTCTACCAGACCTTAAAATTTCATTAAATTTTGAGTCACTTAGCCTAGTTAAATTGGCCATCTAAGTTGGCTAGTTGAACGTATTAGCCTAGTTTGATCATTTAATCTACCTACTCCACCTTGCTTAAACATAAGCCAATGGATTCATGTATGCTTTCTCTTCATCAATCCAAATAATTGGAAGTTATGATCCATGAAAAATCCAACATCCTATGATAACCTGATACTTGGCTTAACATAGACCCTATGATCTAAAGAACCCTCTAGAACCTCCAATATAAACCATCCAAACTCTCCCCCTCTACAAATATTACCACTGTGAGCCATTAGACAGTCTTTGAAATCTTAGGGGATATCTTGCACTCTAATATTAGGACTAAACCTAAGATTTGAGAGGAAAGAATAGAGAAGAAGAGCTCCAAGCGATCGAGTCCTCTCCCCTTTGATCTTTTCTTCCAAATTAGATTAAATCCACCTCCAAATCCATCAAAAAGAAGGTTAAAACTTGCTAGTTTTTACATCAATAAGCAAGGGAGCAAATAGAAGGCGGCTTTCCCGATCTCATTAATAACTATTAACACAATCTTAACATATTTTTTACTACAAAATCAGGCACTTATTATACATTGAAATGGAGTTTATCTTCCATGTTTCACTTGGATAATGCATCTAGTAGGCAAAAAGAGATTTTAATTTGATAATGTAGCCTGCCAGGGATAGACAATGCAATCATGGACTTTGTCAGCTGTGTGTGTATGTGTGTGTGGGATAGACAATGCAATCATGGACTTTGTCAGCTGTGTGTGTGTGTGTGTGTGTGTGTGTGTGAGAGAGAGAGAGAGAGAGAGAGACTAGGAAGGAAATAAGTGACCAAGGAGAATAAGATGGCTTCCCTAGTGCAACGTCCGAAAGGAAGTACTGCCTAACCTCACAGTTTTGAGAGACGAATGTTTTGAAACCAACCACGAGCATGAGATGCCTAGAAACTAGTCCATATTAGGTTTATCATGTTTCTTGGTACATGATAAAAATGTAGTCCAGATGATAAATTCCTCTTAATTTTATTTATAATTCAAAAAAAGATGTCTATCAATTATATATTCAGGCTATTTAAAGTTCTAGTCAAAGACCAAGATAACTTGAAACAATCAGTGCCGGTGAGTAACCAATACACCATACCGATAATACAGAGGATGAAGAACTCTCACATAAATTCTCCAATTTTTTTGACAAGAGGGGAATAAGAAAACAAAGTGACTCAGTCCCGATGTCATGATAACAAAGAGACATCAAAAATTAAGAAGAGAAAATGGACATTCTCCAAAAGAATTTTTATAGAATTAAGAATTATTTTAATTAAATAGCACCACCATCTCATGAACAGAGTTAAAAAGTACCGAAAAGATTGTGGACACATGTAAACTAGTGCAACTTATTAACAACAATATATAATATAATTTTTGTGAATTTGTAGCATTCTTTGGGCACCTCATCTCAACATATATTACAAACAACTATAATACAGTGATGATCATGTTTATTAGGTCATTCAAGATGTATGAAGTTAGGAAATTATTGATATGCCATGCATGCCTCTTTTTCTTTAAGTTGGTTTCAAAAAGCATGAGTACAAAATTAACTACTAGAATTCTCTCTCAAGAATACCCAAATAATTTTTTCATGAGTACAAATTGAAGACTGCAATTTTGTAATGTTAAGAACATTTTTTTAATACAACGCTATTACTAATGATACTGGCACCATGTTTGACAACATGATCTTAAATTCATAATAGGGAATAGAAGCCTGTCGTTGTAATATTCTGAATATTTTATGCAAAATGTCATGATTGATGATGTTTACACCATATTTGATTGAACTCAATCACTTAAAAAGAAATATGTTAATATCTTTCTAATTCTTGACATCCCAGACCCCATTACTACTACTCTATATCACCATCCTTGCTCCATTTATAAAATACAATGACAGGATATAATATGAGCATTTTCATCTTTGTTGAACTGTTTTCTTGTCCAACAAATGAGGATTGAAATTCAGCCTTCTACAAGAAACTTTTTGATGAAACCTCACACATTTTTCCTCCCCCTGACATATATGAATTAATCTTTCAACTCTCCCCTAGCACAAAAACACTCAGGCCTAATCAAAAATTAACCAAGGAAATGTCTCACCTTTTTTTAAAAATAATAACAACAATAGCAACCTGAAGTAATCATTCTATGATAATAATTGCCTTGCAATAGTAGAGTTATTAAGAACTCATGTCCAAGCTTACATATGCAAAGCCTATAAATACCTTGTCGCTATCACTTCGAACCTGATAAGCCTGTGTCCCCCTATTTGAATTGACCTTATGCTATACCAAACATAGCAAGGCCACATTTTTCAACACCACAAGCCCTTTCAATTTTACCTCCTCTCCCCCTTTTTGAAATACAAATCAAACTCCTCTCCTCACCATGAGAACTTTGATCCTTGTCGTCTATGAAAATAAAGTTTTGATAATTCCATCTCTTTAATTCCTATTGTTCTAATATGTACATGCCCTCTAAGGTACACATGCTTAATTCTATGTCTCACCAAACATTTAAACTTGAACACTTAATCATGCTAACCTCATCATTTGTTCCAGAGCCCTTGCTCCAGCCCATTATTTGTGTTCAAAAAGTCTTAATGGCATGTCAGAATCATTTAGCTCTCAAAGCATGACTGCCTTTCTAATGCCTTCATTTAGACCACCTCTTGGCCATCAATTAGGACTACAAAAACATTGTCATTTTTAGTTCCAACTAGAATTGGAGTATGCGATATATATAATTTTGTTTACTGATTTTTTCAGTTCCATAAAAGTCATTCTAATATGCCATTTAACATTCACCCACATCCTCATCTCATTAATAAAGCATAGTTTAACATAATCCACAAGACTTAGCCTAGCTGACGATAGCCATTCCCTTATATTATAGCATTTAATGATCCCAATGGCAATGTTGATACATTGTTCTTTTATTAGCCACCAAATTACCTCTTTTGAATTTTGACAATATACCGTCCATAAAGTCATTTCTGAATTCCCTCTTCTTTCTAAAATCTCTAATTAATGACTGAAGCAGGAAACTGTTTCATGGGGTTGCATTCTAGGCATAAAGCCCATCTTTAATTTGTGATATTGTTGACTCTTCTCTGGGATTTCATGGTCAATTTTAACCTAAATCACACCTAATTTTATTAAATTATAAAGTGATGTTACTGCATTATTTCTCATGCATTTATTGGTAGCGCATTTGGTAAATGGCCTTGCTCATTTCAAAGCATTTTTTTCTATCCAATATTGTTCCTTCACATGCAGACTGGCATCCTAAATTTCAACCTTAAATCTACATGTTCAAAAGAGCTCCCATGTGGCATATTTAAGAAATATATTTGTCACTAGTAAACATTAACCATGGTGGAAAAAAATATGAATAGATAATGGAAACTCCAAACTATTTATGTGAAATAATAACCTGTCGTGTCAATATCTTGAAGCTGACACATAAAACGAAAGCCACATGTTAAAATATGACACATGATTGTGATGACAGAAAATGATTTTCCAGGGCCTGAGCAGGTTTGGTGCATTTTCTTGCCATTGACCTATTCTGATCTGCAATAGAAGCCAGATATCTAGGTCAAGGGTCCAAATCTAGACCAGTTCTTGAGATGGAAAGAGTATGGGTCTCAGTCTAACATATTTAGATGCATAAGGTTTAACTACAGCCAACTCAAACATAAAGGTTTCAAAATGCTATATTAACACTATAAAGTTAAAACCTGATACAAATAAATGTCATTAAGTTGGACATAAGAATAAATCCTATAGTCACAATTGATTCTGGCTAGAACATGTCAAACAGTGGGCTCATTTGAAATCCTACATTCAACTACAAAGAGGAGGATGTGATGGAAAGTGATAGGGATCTCTCCCTTTCATCAGATAGAGATGCATAACATAGGTGAGAATGCCGGTGAATAACCATTAACCACTCTTGATGCAACAGGGAGAGGGAAAGCAAAGGTAAAGATGAATGACTAAGAGGACTATAGCCATGTTGTATATGAATCTCCAACACATGGCTATAATAAAAGTATGTTACTAGATAATAAAAGCATAATGAGTTGGTGAGACTATTGTATCCTCTCCATCTTTGCTTTTCCTGATCTAAGAGTTCTTCTAGAGGATCTTTTACTTTCGATTTGCTCAGGGTCTAAACCCCTAATTGACTTCTCTGTAATTGAAGAAGACTACTAGGCATTACTCTTATCAAGTTAAGCCTACCATACAGGTGTTCAAAAGCTACAAATAAAGCCTTGATATTATTGCCACCTCCTTACTTAAGTTGTGTTAATCCATCTAAACAAAACAATTAGAATATAATCATGATACCATTAGAAATACAAGAATGAATGCTGCAGATGCACACATACACCACGTTCTATCACATCACAAATAAGCCTCATTTCTTCAAAATAAAAAAATAAAAAATAATAATCTAAAACTGAACATGGCAGGGTGAATGACAGATATCGTCAGCATAAAGAAAGAGAACCTACTAATGATATCAAAGATTAACATGATCGACCTAATAGCAAGAAAATGAAGGAGATTTCTCCTTTATTAACAAAAGAAAGACAACAAGGAAAACAAATGAGAGCTATATTTGTATTTTCATCGTCAGAACATCTAGTACTGGCACAAACTTCAAATCAGGTAGAAATATAGATGGCACAAGCTTCTGGACAAGAGGCTGGCTATTTCTATTGTTTTGTCCAGATTCCAACTTGCAAGTCCTGCTAATGTGTTATTTGAAGTTTCTGAAAAAATATAATGCTTCGTGAGTAGACTGTCCAAAGAAGTGCTGCAGCACTGGAGTGTTAAACAACGAAAAACAGAGCAATCGGAAATCCCAATATTATGCATAAACACTAGAGCATTAGCCAGCCATCCAAGTTTAGCATATACTAAACTGAGTCAAAATTCGGCACTGGTGAAACCAAAACAACAACAGGAGGAGATGGGGATGTTTCATTCTAGGATTAGAAGGGAACAAACGCATATGCATAGTTTGCAAAGAGCCAGGCAGCACCTTTTTGCGATGCGAAGCGTCATTTGCCAAACAGCAAGCTCATGATACTTCTGAAGACCTGGCCCCGCTTGCTGAGGTTCTCCCTGACGGCTTTCTCATCCGGCACGAACCCTTTGCCTTTCATCTCCTCCAGCAGCCCCCTGGCGTCGTCCGTTCTCTGCTCCTTGATGTGGGCCTCGAACACGGCTAGATAGGTGCCTACGTTGGGGCGCATCCCCTTCCCGATCATCTCGAGCAGGTACTTGCGGGCCTCGGGGAGCTTGCCGTCCCTGGCCAGGCCCTTGATGAGGACGGTGTAGGTGTACGCGTTGGGGCGACGCCGGAGGCGAGCATTCGGTCGAAGGTGCGGAGAGCGTCCTTGGAGTGGCCGCCGGCGTTGGAGTAGGCCTCGATGACGGCAGTGTGAGCGACGACGTCGGCATGGCGCCCTTGTCCTTGATGACAGCGAAGAGCTCGAGGGCCTCGTGGGTGAGGCCGTCCTTGGAGAGGGCGTCGAACATCTTGATGGCGTGGTTGGTGAGGCCCTCGGTGCGCATCTTGTGGAAGATCTCCTGGAGGTTGGACGGGTCGCTGGGCTCCTCAATCACCGGCTTCTTGCTGAAGGGGTCATAGGGAGGGGGCAGATTATCCGCCGTCGTCGTCTTCTTCTTCTTCGACTTGGAGGTGTCGCCGCCGTCGTCGTCATCGTCGTCGGACCAGTCGAAGGAGGCGGTAGTGTTGGTCAAGCTGACGCCTAAGGAGGAGGAGGAGGAGGAAGAGGAGGAGGATGCGAAGCCAGGGGCGGAGAGGGAGAGAGAGAAGGGGACGGGAGGTCTGGGATTTGGGTGGAGGTATGGGGTTTTAGGAACAGGAGAGGTGTGGAGACGAAGCGAGAGAACGACGAATTGAAGCGGCGAGAGGAAAAGGTGAGGAAGAGGAGGAGGCGACGGTGAATAGAGGAAGAGGAGGAGAGAAGAGATCGAGGAAGAATTGCGATGGCTGCGCCAGTCACTGCCATGGGCGGAGTTGGGTAGAGTGATCAAACCGGATGAGCGAGGAGAACAGGCAGTGAGCCCAGCAAAGCCCTTATGACACCACCTGACACCGGGAAGGGCGACCAAGTTCTCTCCCGGTGATGATTTTGATCCGAGCCCAGCTTGAGCCTATTTTTATCACTTGGCGTTATTTATCAAGTCGAAAGCAATCCGAGCTTGTAACAAACGGGAATCTGGACTAGTAATTGATTATATGCTAATTATTGCCGTCAAATTACCTTCCTTAAAATTGAGTAAGGACGTGGATTCGTGAGACATGAAGATGGGACAAAATCTTCAAATTCCTCCTCTTCAGGTGAAAATCCTGCAAGAAAGTTCTCGAGATCGATTGCTTCGGTAGAAATCCTTTGACGCTCAAATGAATAACTCGGGAAATAATAAATAGAAGTGGACTAAAAGACTTAGCCAAAAAAACTTAAAGTTAAACTCTCCTCTTTTGTTGAAAGGTTTTTATATCTGTTTGGAAGTCTCTCTTATCCTCTTTTTGGAAGGTTGTTGAATCCGAGACGTCATCGTCTGGCAGGATAGGCGGCAAGGTCGATAGGGACAGGTCGCAACTACCTCTGAGCTGGTCAGGAGGGATGGCACCTCTGAGCTGATTAGGGATGTCTTGCATCCCCCCCTCTGGCGCAGCATCGCAATCGGCAGGTAGCCTGGTCTTGTCGGACGTGCACCGCAACTGGCAGTGGCCGCAGGGCCATGCAGTTGCAGGTGGTAGGTGAGCTGTGTGACGGTTACAAGTGTTAGGCGGGTTACATGCGGGGCCCTATAGGGATCCTGAAGTTGGCGCTAGAGGCCGACTCTGGAGTCGGTCTTGGTCTGGAGGCCGACTCTGGAGTCGGGACTGGAGGCCGACTCTGAGGTCGGGGCTAGAGGCGACTCTGGAGTCGGTCTTGGTCTCGGAGGCCGACTTTGGAGTCGGGCTGGAGGCCGACTCTGCAGTCGGTCTTGTCTCAGAGGCCGACTCTGGATTAGACGGGAGCCTCGGGAGTCCCTGCCAAGTGGCTTTGCCCGCCTAGTCTTCATCTCCATCGATTACCTTGTCCGTTAGCCTTAAGTGGCATGATTAGCCACATCAAATGCCCCCGCTCCTGAAATGGTACGGTTATGTTTCCCGCTCGTTGAAAGGGTGCACAATTATTCGGTGGCTGATCCCCACACGCCTCTAATTGCGGAGAGGGGCATGTGTCCTTAAGGGGCGATGCCTCTTTAATGCGGGAGATGTGGGGTACCACAGTGTTATCGTCTGTTAACCCTCACCATCGATTTGGCGAGATCCTCCTTGGAACCAGGGAAACCTTTGGTTTCCACGAAAAGATAATCGCCATCATGAGGCTGGTGTAACCGATGTCCGATCATTGGCCTGATCACGCTCTCGATGTGCCGGTGGTTGCTGGAGCGTTTCCCCTAGTGGCAAGTGTGCACGTGGCAAGCTGAATCGGGCGGAACGATTCGAAAAGGATGCATAAAAGGAGGGTTGCCTTGAACCCGACACCTCACATCTCCGAGACTTCCTTCTTCTCCTCCTGAGCTTGAGCCTTACCTGAGTCTTCCTCCTTCCGGCCTTGCTATTCTTCTTCCTTCATTCGGGTCAGTCTTCCCAACTTCTCTTTGCTTTCCTTCTATGGCTTCGTCGCCCTCTGGTCCTCTTTGCCTCCCTCTGGACCGTTTCCTCATCACAGTTGCGGTCTCTCCGTCCCCAACACCTCACTGGTCTTCCTCTTCTTCTTCAGAGGACCATGTCCCTTTGTCACAGCGGCGGGTTGCCGAGAGGATCCCTGTCAGGAATCGCCTGGTAGTCGCAGCTCCACCATCGTCCTCTGTCCGGCCACCTAGGATTAGTGGGGAAAGCCCGGAAGGGATCGTCTCCACCGTCACCTCCTCCGACCTAAGGACCTTTAGGGAGTCTATAGGATACCCGAGGATGTTCGGCTAACTGCCTCTGGATCCAACGATAGGGTGACCTTCTCTTCCAGGGGGTCACCTTATACAAGGAGTTCTTTAGGGCAGGTCTTCGGCTTCCTCTCCACCCCTTCATCATCGACCTCCTCCGTAGGTATGCCCTAGCGCCTGCGCAGCTGGTCCCAACTCTTTTCGGATCATTTGTGCATTTATGGTGCTCTGTGGCCTCCAAGGCATAGAGGTTTGAGTGTCCTTGTTTCATTCCTTCTACACCTCCCGCCAGGCCAATTTTGGTTGGTCGTTATTCACACCCAGGCCCGGCCGGGCCATTCAGCTGAGTCTCTCCACATCCATCAAAAGGTGGAAGGCTTGATATTTCTTTGCCAACCTCGAGGGAGTGAGGCGGGATTGGGGGGACCCGCACCTAGAGCCAAACAAAACCTAACGTGTCCCAAGGGACCGGGAGGCGCACGAGCGGTTGCTAGCCTCCGAGGTCCCCTCCCCCCTATCGAAGACTCCTGTCGGAGGAGAATCTCTAACTCGCCGGCATCCTTCAGAGTGATGGTGAGCGGTCGTGGGTCTCTTTGCTTTTTTTTTTTTTTCTTTCTTTCTTTGACTGACTTTGACACTTGTAGATATGAGGGTGCCGACCGACATCATGAAGAGGGCAGTGGCTAAGAGGAAGAGGGCCACTGGTGAAGCCGAGGGGTCGGGGAGGAGGACTCGCCCCCGGTCTCAGGTCTCCAACCCCTCCCCTAGTGAGCCTCTATCGGGCCAGGGGGCCGCCCCGCCGATCGACCTCACCGCCGAGACCCCCCAGAGGAGCCAAGAGCCAAGATTGTCCCCTGGAGGAGCCGAGGGCCGAGGCTATCCCCCTAGAGGAGCAAGAGCTGAGGCTGTCCCCCACCCATGGGGCTGGTCACATCGGGTGCAGAGCCGATCCCAGATGGGGGCCCATCAGACGGAGGCCCACCAGAGGGAGAGGAGGTGGGCAAGGAGTGCCCGCCAGGCAGTGGGCCATCGGTAGAGGAAATGTTGTCGGCCTCTGACACGATGCCTATGGCCTTGGCGTCAGCTGAGCCCGCTGAGGGAAGTGGGATCAGGGCAATTTGTCCCGACCCTCACTGATGAACCATGGCCATGGTGGAACAACTGCTGGCCCCGGCCTGCTTATCCAAGTTTCAGGAGGAGCTCCAACGTCAGGTATGCTCCGCCTTCTTTCGGGATGCCTCTATCACTCTGCTTTGGGTGAGTATTTTCTCCTCTTCGAGATATATTTTTCTTCATTCTATTGCCTATTGACAGAGATTTTCTTTGTGCAGCTGGTGAATTCCCTGGCCGCCGCGTGGGAGGTCACCCTTCAAGCTGACAGGGCCCTCCGCCGAGCTCAACGAGAGACCGCCACAGCTCAGGCTTGGGTCGAGAGGGCCGACGGCACATTGGAGGCGACTCGGCCGAGCGGGCAGAGGAACTGGAGGAGGTGAGGCGTTGAGTGGCATCCAAACTCAAGCACGCCCGGGTCATCGAGGAGAGGCTGGACATCGCCCAAGCGACGATCGAGGCCTAGATCTATGCCTCCACTTCCTCTATTTGGAGGCGAAGGCGGCCAAGCAGTGGGCCAACGATGCTGAGGAGGTCACTCGCCTGGCTAATGCCAGGGTGGCAGACGCGTCATGGATAAGAGCAAGGCCCTCCAAAGGGCATTGGAGATGGAGGCGGCGGTGTGAGCCACCGAGGCGATGACGTGTGCCACCGAGGAAAAGGCCGCTACGGCCAAGAAGGCGGCGACCGAGGCCATGGAGCACTATCGGGGCTTCGAGGCCTTCTTGGAGGAACTGGCGGAGGCCTCGGTCGACATCTTCCACCAGGCTTCCGGGAGTGTAAGGAGAAGGTGGCACGGGTCTTCAGCATCCCCAGCATCAGCGATCTCGAGCCAGACGATGAGGGGCCGAAGGGATCGCCTTCGATGCGGAGGTCGGCCGACGATGGGTCGCACTAACCGACGCTTGAAGACTTCTTTTCCTTGTAATCTTTATTTTGGCCTATTCAGTTTTGTACTAAGTCCGACTCAAGTTGACATTATGTAAACATTTTGAAAAGTAATGAAGAGTAAAGATTTTTTCTTTTTGATACTTAGCTTGCTAGCACACCGTCCCTTGTGAGGTTGGTTGAGCTCGAAGTGATGACTCGTCCCAAGGACGAAGCGGACCTTAGAGCGAGTACTGAGACCAGCTCGGGGAGAGGGTTTAGTGCCACATTAGAGTTGGGCTTAAGGGCCGCCGCAGGCGTCGGCCTTAGGAGCCGACCTTGGAGTTGGTCTTGGGTGCTGACAATCTCTAGAATTCGCAAATGAGAGGCTTCATTGGATTCTTTCCCAACTTCCGGGTTCCGAATGCGGGGATCCAACTAAAGGAGAGGGCTGTTCGGATGGCGAATGGTAGCGTTCTTGCCTTTGTTGTTCCTACTTAATGAGCTTGGGCTTGAGGTCCCTCTTGCTGATGGGTTTTAGTCTTGAGCGCGACCCGGAGTTAGTCCTTGGTGCCAGCCTTGGCGACGGGTTTTGGTGCCGGCCTTGGTGATGGGCTTTGGTGCCGATGCGGAGTCGGTCTTTGGTGCGTCTGACGATGGACTTTGGAGCTGATGCAGAGTCCGTCTTTGGTACTGATCTGGCCTTGGGCTTTGGTGCCGACGCGGAGTCGGTCTTTGGTGCCATCCTAGCGACGGGCTTTGGTGCCGACGCGGAGTCGGTCTTTGTTGCCATCCTGGCGATGGGCTTCGGTGCCGATGCGGAGTTGGTCTTTAGTGCCGAGCTAGCCTCGAGCTTTGGTGCTAATGCAGAGTCGGCCTTTGGTGTTATCCTAGCGACGGGCTTTGGTGCCGATGCGGAGTCGATCTTTGGTGCTGAGCTGGCCTCGGGCTTTAGTGTCGATGCGGAGTCGGTCTTTGATGCCATCCTGGCGATGGGCTTTGGTGCCAACGCAGAGTCGGTCTTTGATGCCGAGCTAGCCTCGGGCTTTGGTTCCGATGCGGAGTCGGTCTTTGGGTGCCATTCTAGCGACGGGCTTTGGTGCCAATGTAGAGTCGATCTTGGTATCGTCTTGAAGATGAGCTTCGGTGCCGATGCGGAGTCGGTCTTTGGTGCCAAGCTGGCCTCGGGCTTTAGCGCTGACGCGGAGTCAGTCTTTGGTGCCATCTTGATGACGGCTTTGGTGCCGACGCGGAGTCGATCTTTGGTGCCGAGCTATCCTCAGGCTTTGGTGTCAACACGGAGTTGGTCTTTGGTGCCGTCCTAGCAATGGGCTTCGGTGCCAACATGGAGTCGGTCTTTGGTTCTGAGCTGTCCTCGGGCTTTGGTGCCGATGCAGTCAGTCTTTGGTGCCGAGCTGGCATCGGGCTTTGGTGTTGACGCGGAGTCGGTCTTTGGTGCTGAGCTGGCCTCGGGCTTTGGTGCTAACGCGGAGTTGGTCTTTGATGCCAAGCTGGCCTCAGATTTGGTGCCGATGCGGAGTCAGTCTTTGGTGCCGTCCTAGCGACGGGCTTTGGTGCCAACGTGGAGTCGGTCTTTGGGGCTGAGGGAGTAAGATACTAAAACACATCTTCATTAGGCGAAAGAGTAAGATGCTCAAATTTATAGTCAGTTAGTAATATACATTACTGATAGTACCGACGGAGGTTGTCTAATTTTAAGTATAGGGAGTGGTTTCTCATCGAGTCCTTCAATCTGGTATTCTCCGTGATGGAAGGCTCGGCGACCTAGTAGGGTCCTTCCCAGTTTAGCGATAGTTTGCCCCCCTCCGTGGGCCTTGAGACCTCGGCTCGCCTAAGGACCAAGTCTTCTGGAAGAATGCCCTGAGGCGAACTTGGGCATTGTAGTATCTTGCGGTCCTTTATCAGTAAGCAGCCATCCTGATCCATGCTCGATCACGTGCCTCCTCGATGAGGTCGAGATTGGCCCGCAGTTGGCTCAGATTGTTCTCCTCGTCGTATGATTCTACCCGAGGGCTGGGGATGCCAATCTCCATAGGGATGATGGCTTCCGATCCAAACACGAGGCTAAAGGGAGTCTCTTTGGTGGAAGTCCATAGCATCGTGTGGTACGCCCATAGCATGTTTGGGAGCTCCTCCACCCATCTATTTGAAATTATTCAGGCGCGCTCTAAGCCCTTGGAGGATGGTCCAGTTTATAACCTCAGCAGCTCCATTTGTTTGCGAATGATCGACGGAAGTAAACCATTGGCAAATGCCCAGCTCGGTGCAGAATTCTCTAAAGGGTGCGCTATCAAATTGTTGGCCATTGTTGGTGATGAGGGTGTGGGGCAGCCCAAATCAAGATGATGGATTTCCAAAAGAAGGATCTCACCTTGCCCTCAGTGAACTTGGCAAGTGCCTTGGCTTCTACCCACTTGGTGAAGTGGTCAATAGCGAGGAGCAAGAATTTTCTCTGATCGGAGGCCGGGGGAATGGTCCTAGGATGTCCATCCCCATTGGGCGAAGAGCCATGGGGCTGACAGAGAGCTTAGCTGGGAAGTTGGCTGCCGCTCGATGTTGGCGTGTCGCTAACAGCTATCGCACTTCTGCACCAACTCAGCAGTGTCTTCTCTTAAGGTAAGCCAATAGTACCCTTGGTGCAGGGTCTTGTACATTAGCGCTCTATCTTCTAGGTGGTTCTCGCAGATGCCTTCATGAATCTTGCAGAGGATGTAGTCGGCATCTGCAGGGCCAACACACTTAAGAAGGAGGTGAGAGAAGGACCTCCAATATAGTCGCCCATCGAGCATCAGGAACTTGAAGGCTCGCCTCTAACTAGCCTAGCCTTCGCAAGGTCACTAGGAAGGGTACCGTTGGTGAGATATCGGACATGCGCATCCATCCAAGTGAACTCTTGGTTAACCGGTAGGGCCTCCTCCATCGCATCAATGCTTGAGGCTTCCAAATGCTCCACGTAAGTCCTTCCCAGGGCCCCATCAGCCAAAGTGGCCAGTCAGGACAAGGTGTCGACTCTGGCATTCTCTCCCCTGGGAATGTAACTAACACTAAAGTAAATAAAGGATAAGATCTGTGATTGGACCTTACTCAGGTAGCTGGACATGATGGGATCCCGGGCCTCGAACTCCCCAGTAATTTGCCCAAAGACGAGCTAGGAGTCAGTAAAGGCCCGAAGGTGCTTTTCTCTGAGCTCCTTGGCAAGATTTATTTTCGCCAGCAAGGCTTCATATTCGGCTTGATTATTGATGGCTAAAAAGAGGAACCGAAGGGCATACTCCATCACTATTCCCTCCAGGCTCACAAGGATGAGGCCAGCTCCGCTTCCTTAGAAATTTGATGCACCGTCAATATGGATCCAGTCTTCCCTCCCCGCCTTGGATGTAGCATCTGAGGGCGCCAAGTGGGGCTCCTTCGGCTGCTCTTCGGTCCAAGTGCATTCGATCAGGAAGTCCTCCAAGACCTGGGACTTCATGGCCGACCTCGGTCGGAACGACAGGTCAAATTCCCCAAACTTGATGGCCCACTTCGCTAGTCAGCCAGAGGTATCAGGATGGGATAGGATCACCCTGAGCGGTTGGTTCGTGAGCACCACGATCGGGAAGGCTTGGAAGTAAGGCCTGAGCGCTGAGCAGAGATGATCGGTGCAAAAATAATCTTTTCTGTTTTAGAATACATGATCTCCTCATCGTGAAGTAGTTTGCTGGGGTAATAGATTGGTCTCTACATTTCGTCAGTGTCGATGCGAATGAGCAGCCTCTTAGTGGATATGATGGCGTCTAAGAGATTCAGGCCGAACCTCCCAAGGATGGCATTGTAGGCCAATGGGACCCAAACAACCAAGAACTTCATGAAGATCATGCTCTAGCATGGCAACGTCCCAGTCATGACTGGAGGGTGACCTCTTCCCTCTATCCTCACAGAGTCTCCAGTGAAGCCCATCAGGGGCGTAGTCATGGGCCAAAGGGAGTCAGGGGACAAGCTCATTCGAACAAAAGCATCGTAACTAAGAACGTCAACTGAACTTTCACTATCAACAAGAATCCTCTTTACAGGATGTTTTGTGATCATCATAGACACGATATATCATCACCCCCTCTAAGTCCCATTTAGAGAAGGGAATTACATAATTTACCTCTTCATCCCCCATGGCCTCTTAGAAGTGCCGCTTGCCCCCCAAGAAATCATGGCCATCATCTTCTCAGTTGGTATTGTCGACACTGACCTGGGTAGGCGGAGGTGCCGACGAGCCTGGTACAGCCGGGTTTCCCCTCTAGATAAACTTCCCTAGGTGGCCCCGCTAGATGAGGTCCTCGATTGCCTTCTTCAACTGACATAGTCCTATGTGTCATGGCCATGATCCCGGTGAAAGTGGCAGTAGAGGTTCTTGTTGCGGGGGATTTCTGGCTTCATGGGGATGGGACACTTAAGGTAGGACTCGCCCTTGATCTCCATCAGGATGTGCGATATCGGGGCAAGCAGAGGGGTGAAGTATTTTCCTTCGGGGATGGGAGCCCGGAGCCAGTTGTCCAGTTGGCGAGGAGGCTCAGGCTTCCTGGGTCGAGCTCCACTGGGCTCTGGACGGGCTTGCTTCTTGCGAGCCCTCCATCAGCCTCTCTCTACAAAGAATCTGCTTTGTCAGCATGGATGTACATCTGGCGGCTTAGCAACTTGGCGTAAGAACTGGGAGGCTTTTTATCGAGGGAGTAGGCGAAGTGGAAATGGCAGAGCCCTCGCTTCAAGGCCAGAGTGGCCACGGAGTCGTTGAGGTTATAGACTTCGAGCGCGGCTTCCTTGAACCGAGCCACGAAGTCCCTTAGTGACTCGCCACTCTTTTGTTGGACCGCGAACAGGTCGTCGGCCATCCGCAGGATCTTTCGGCATGCATCGAAGTGCGCTAAGAAGGCTCTCTTTAACTACCGAAAGGAGTTGATGCTGCGCGGCGGTAAACGGGGGTACCAAACGCGTACAACCCTCCAAAGGATGGCCGAGGTGGAAGGGGATACAGAGGAGGGAGTCGGTCATCCCCTGGACCTGCATGAGGACCTTGTAGCTCTCTAAATAGTCCAGAGGGTCAGTGGTGCCATCACAGGGGTTCAGTTGGAGGAGACGAAACCGGTTTGAAATCGGCTCCTCCATGATACAACGAGATAGCAGGGGGTGACTGTCGTAGTTCACCTTCGGCTAATTAGTGATCCTATAGCTGAGCTCCTCCAGCCACTAGTTGTACTCATCTAGCCGTCGCTTGGCCCGGTGACCGATCCGGCCGTCGAAGGACCCCTCCCTTGAGGATCCTAAGGACGGAGAGGGGTGGCGCCGATGATGATGTCCTCGCTCGGTGTTCCTTCCATGTCGGCACTTTGGGAAATCTTTAGAATGGCAGGTAGGAGATCGAGGCCTCTTGGAGGCCTCTCGGCAATGATTCCTGGGCGAAGCATGACGGCGGTGAGCCTCCCTTTGAGGGGCTTTCCCATGGGTGGATTGCTGACTGGGTTGAGTCACCCCCGCGCCCAGCGAAGATGGCATTAGGTGCTACCGCGCGGTTGCCGGCTGTTGTTGTAGCTCCTGAACTGCCGCCACAAGTGACTAGACTTGCAAAGTAAGGGCGGCAATTCGGTCGTCCTGAGGTGGTGGCGAAGGCCGAGCAGGGAGGTTGGCCTGAGGGACAGGGAGACTGGTCTTCGGCTACTCAGCCCCTTGGCGATGCCCCCCAGCGTAGCTGGTGGAAACCTTCTGGGCGCGTGTCACCACCATTTTTGTTTTAAGGGGAGTAGAGGTCTGCAGCCGATTATTTTGAAGCTTTCTATCTCCTCGTCTCTCCCCCTACTTGGCGTGTCAATCTATTACCGCCAAATTACCTTCCTTGAACGTTGGGTAAGGATGTGGATTCGTGAGACGACGAAGATGGGATTGGCAATCTTCAAACGCCTCCTCCTTAGATGGAAATCCTGCAAGAAAGTCCCTGGGGACCGGTTGCTCCGGTGGGGACCCTCTGATGCTCATGTGAGTAACTTGAAAAACAGTAAGTAGAAGTGGACTAAAAGACTTAGCCGAAAAACTTGAAGTTCAACTCGCCTCTCTCGTTATGAGTGAGGGTTTTTATACCTGTTCGGAAGTCCCTCTTACCCAACCTTTTTGGAAGGTTATTGAATCCGAGACTTCATCGTCTGGCGGGGGATAGGCGGCAAGGTCAATAGGGATACGTTGCAACTACCTCTGAGCTGGTCAGGGGTGTCCTGCCGTCCCCTCCTCTAGCGCAGCACCATAGTCGGCATGTAGGCTTGGTCTTGTCGAGCGTGCAGCGCAACTAGCAGTGGCCGCGGAGGCCACGTGCAGTTGCAGGTGTTAGATGGGCCACGTGGTGGTTACAAGTATCAGGCGAATCACATGGGGGCTGCTATAGGCTGATCCTGAAGTCGGGGCCGGAGGCCGACTTTGGAGTTGGGGCTTGAGGCTGACTCTGGAGTCGGTCTTGGTCTCGAAGGCCGACTCTGGAGTCGAGGTTGAAGGCCGACTCTGGATTAGACGACAGCCTTGAGAGTCTCTACCAAGTGGCTTTGCCCATCTAGTCTTGGTCTCTGTCGGTTATCTTATCCGTTAGCCTTAACGTAGCATGACCAACCATATAACTAATTAATAAGCATGACAGTACATTTCGTCAATGGGGACTCATCGAGGCCCGACGACTCTCCAAGCCAACCTTGTTCAACCTATGTAGCTTTTCATTCTCGTTTGAAATCAAATTCAAGTCTAAAAACCACGTTTTTAAGTTTCCCTCAATTGCATCCAAATCAAGTTTGATTCAATTTTATTTTGAGCGAAGCACAAACCAAACTTGAGTTGCTTCGGTTAATTAGTAACCATAACTACAAGGTTGTTCAAGTGCAGGGACGACGGCTTAAACTATATATATATATATATATATATATATATATATATATATATATATAGTAAGGCACATATATCATACAATTTTATGTAAATACATTCAGATAAATTAAAAGACGAGACAACTCAAAGCTCAAAAGGAATATCAATATTAGATTTCTATTACATATATCATGGTGATTAGCCATATAAGCAGCCATTCAATAATCTTCAACAATTAAGTTTTATTTCCAATAATCTCTTGCTTTTGTTCAATAATCACGTATATAATATATTTGAAGACATCTTAGAACAACAAACTTTAAAATATTTAATCTTAGAATATATCATATTATCAATTAAAATTCATGTGGTATAAGCTGGCAAGTTGACATGATGACTATACTTAACGGATGAATATAAGATGATATATAGTACTCGGTCATATAGCTATAAGAGTGTTCTTCCAAAGAGAAAGGACTCAATTAAGAATGACTTCCATCAATGATACCATCCAATCTAATATATGAGTTTATTTAAGTTATTCACCATTAAGTAGACCCATTCAAAGAGGACTCTTTCGGTCACATACAAAAGTAACCGTATGCCTATTATGTAAACCAACTCTAAGTTCAACTCGAAACATTTATCTGATGAGCTCTAGGTCTTCTCTCTTATAAGAGCTCGTCTATAAGCTAGTTAGGGGTGCTTTGTTATTAAGCTATCATCCATAGGTCAGTTAGGGGTGCTTTGTTATTTAAGCTATCATCCATAGGTCAATTGATGTGTAAGAGCTAGTTTTGGACATTAACGATAACTATAATAAAATATTTATACATAAAAAACAATTATTTATTTAATCTATAGAAAATATGAATTACAAAAATAACACATATTTATAAGTTTTTGAATAATTTTTTATGTCCCAAACGTGAGAGCAGTCCAGCAATAACAACACAACTTTATTTCCAAATTAATTGAGATTGTTTACATAAATTATTTTTCTCTTTCAACTTGGTCTAGATTACATGTTTGTAAGAAGAAAAGTTATTAAACTTTTTTATTATTTTCTCTTATATAATTTTTAATTTATCTTTATCTCATTTTTTTTCTATACATATCAAATTACTTATTCATACTTGTGTATTTCAAATTTTCATTATAAATATCCAAATCGTATAAAATATCTTTCTTTCAATTTATATGACTTCCACCTTCTTACAAATAATTCAATTCCTTATTTTACCTTTTTTTTGTACTACTATACATTAATTTTAATATTCTTATTTCAGCCATATTCATCTTGTGTACATATAATTTTCAAACTATTCTTATCATAATCTTGTGATTATCTTATAAAATTTCTCTTTCAACTTATTAAAATTCTATAATATAAAATATTCTATTTGCACTTCTCTATTTTATCCAATTTATTTTAATTTTATGGATAACATTATCCTTAATTTCTTCTTTTTATAAATAATTGATCATAGATATAAAAATCATTACTTTTAAAAACTTTATGATCCTCAATATATATATTCTATTTATTTTTATTTGTAATTATACTAAAATTATATTATGTGTATCCTATCTTAACCTAAACTTTTAGACTCTAATGTATTTTTTCATAATTTTAACTTATGATAAATCTCAGTCTTAGTTTTATCCACTAATACTATATTATCTATAAATAATGTGCAATATAGAATACCATCTTGGATATATTTATTAATCTTATCCATAACAAATGCAGAAAAATAAAGACTAAGAGTAGATTTTGATGTAAATATACTGTAACTAAAAATTCATTATTCTTATCACCAGTAGTTTTTATATTATTAAACCATTCCACCATATATATCTTTTATTATATAATATATTTAATAGGTACTCCTTTTTTCTAACATTTTTTAAACACTTATATATATTCTATTATATGCTTTCCCTAAATTAATAAAAAATATATTGAGTTCTTATTTTTTTTCTATTATTTATTAACATTTTAGGAAGAAAAACTACTTTTATAGTCAATCTTCTTGTTATAAAATTAAATTAATTTTTTGATATTTTTATATCATATTTTAACCCATTCTCAATTCTTTTTTTTCAAAGTTTCATAGTATGATTCATGAGTTTTATATCATGATAATTAGAGCATTTATATATGCTATTTTTATTCTGATAAATTATGATAGTTAGAGTAGTTTTAAATACCATCTTTATTCTTATAAATCGATATAATAGTGTTCTTCGTCCACTCATCAATGGTGCTCTTTTTCTATTTATCAAGTATCTTCTTAATTTATAAGATTTTATTAAATAAATTTATTATCTAAGTTTCTCTTATATCATAAAAATTTTTATTGAGCATTGGATTTGCTTGTATTGGACATATGATAATATGTTATAACTAGTATATATATTTCTTTGGATTATCACATGCCTTGTAATTGGACATAGGATAGTATGGTCCGTAGCTATCTAAATGTGTACTGTTTTGCAAGAATAAATTAATATAACTTTCGAATGAAATTTTTATATAAAATCTATCTTAATAAATGGATATTTTATTATCAATGTGATAATTAAATAAAGTCATTAGTGAAAAATATATGGAAAGTTAATCATATATTAAATAAGTTTATGATTCATATATCACTATAGTTTGGGGTTAAGGTACTTAATCCATTAACTCAAACATGACGTGATCTCGTGGGGAAATGATTCAGATCTAATTTGGATTTGAACTCTTGGGTTGGCTCAAGTCTGTTGTCGTCTGTATATATCTTTTGTTTCAGAGAGAATTTTATGGTTACCTATGGATAAAATATTTGAAAACTTTTAATAGTGGGACTAGGTCGGTGGCTTGAACCGGTTGCATCGGTCCAGAAAGATCCACGCAAAGAAAGCACAAATGGCCGGAGCGAATCAAAAGTTCAAAACTTGGAGGGGTTCGCTTGACGTCCGCGAAGCCTGGCCGGAGCGAATCCGCGCTTGACGTCCGCGAAGCCTCGCCCGCGAGCACGAGCTCTTCCTCGGCGGAATACGGCCGGCGGCACCAGGTCTCTCTTTTCTCGCTCGCACTCTCCTCTGTTTTTTTTTCTCTTTAGGGCCTCCCTCGATCTAGATTCTGGTGGATTCTCCTCCGATTATAGGCTCTCGGCTTCGAACAGTGGTGGAATTTTTTTTTTTTTTTTTTGTTTTCCCGATGGTTTCTGTCATGGAAGTTTAGATCGATCAATATATCTGTAAATTTCGTTTCGGGATCTTTAATCGTTTTGTGTTTTTCACTATATATTTACGTCTTCCGTGAAAAGAATTATTAATGCGATCACTGAATTCAGAAATGCTATGGTCTTCTTCTGCTTTATGCGGAGATTTAAATGACGGTAACTTTACTGTGGTTGGCTTCATGATTTTGTCATCCATTCTCCGTTGCAAATCAGGATGTTGTCTAATTGGAGAACCCTAAATGATCGAAGCTTTCAAACCTTAATTGGCTCGTTCTCTTTTCCTCATTCACTTCTACACTGTAGATTATGTCAGGTGGGGACAAAGATATTGCTAACGGGAAACTGTTGAGCCGAAAAGATAACTCTCAGCTTAAACATGGCATCATTGAAAATCTCAATGTTCCAAAATCTAACATAAGTCAACTATAAGCCAAGAGAGTTACAAATAAAGGTATAACCATTCTTCTAAGAATTACAAGATAAAGGTATAACTATTCTTCCAAGAATAATTTTGCAGTTCTCTTATAGGTATTCAAACATTTGATCAAAATCCTCGAGAACAAGGGCAGATTTTGAAAACCTATATCAAACTTTCGAAACAGGTACAAATTTACTATGAACATAAGATGCCCCCTATATACTTCCGATATTAGGAAAGAGTTTCAAGGGAAATCGGTTCCTATCTTCTTTTTACTTGATTGTTCGTTTAAACTCAGTATTAAAATGAATGCCGGCAATAAATACAAAAAAAAAATGTTTTCTGCATTATTTGCAGCCCAGATGGAAAATTTTATTTATAGGAGTAACTCTGACCAGCTTATCTATCAAACCATTTTACTGATATTGTTGGTTGTCAATATATATGCTACTCCTATATCTACAAAGAGAAAAAGAAATCAGATGCCCTTTCAGATCAGTTGATGATCCCATAAGTTTATTGTTATAAGAATTCAATCATTAAGAAAATACATGTAGGATCTCTTTATATTTCCTGATATATGATGCGTCCCCTTTTCACCTATTGGTGACTCTTCGTCCAATTTAGTCCTGCTAATAAATGCCTCAACTTTTTATTTCCATTGTATGAGGACGAGTGTGTGTTAGAATTTGATTCAGAAAAGAGAAGTGGAAGATCCAGAAAATGGATTTCCTGAGGGAGGATGAAATGCTGGTGATGAACTTAGGAATAATACTGCAGCTTGATTACGGCATGCTCATTAGGATTTTAGCTGTCAAATTGGATTGTATTATATTATTTTGCAAGTGATTAGTTAACCTTTTACACTAGTTATTCTATTTCTTAAATCTAGTAGATGTGTTTTGTTGTGTATCAAGACTTTTTATGCAATTTGCAATTTCAAAGTTCGAGTATTTGTATTACATGTCAATTATGTGCCTCAGCAGCATCTTGGGAGACTAGCAGGCATTGCGTTTGTTGTCAAAAGGCATACATGTCTCGACTTTTGCAGTATTTTACTGTATCCTTTTGTTCTTTTTTGTAGTGGGTTAATTAGGACCAGTTAAACCCAATATTTAATTTTTAGTCATATCTAAATTTAACTTCTTTACAAGTCTAGTGCAGCCCCTTTCTCTCTTTCTTCTTCTCTTCCATTCTCCAAGATAAAAGAGAATAAGTTATCCTATTAGCCTTACAGAATACATCCAAATGCTAGATATGTTATTTTTTAGTTTATAATATCCTATTCTTTAGTTGACCAAATGACATATATAATACTCACTTGATATGATATCATATTGTACCAATACTTTGTCCGTTCTAAATATCTGATGAAAATTATATTAATCTGATATTTATTTGGATCAGGGCCTTCCTGTACTTGGTGTCCTCATTGGTGGAATAAACCAAGGGTAGAGGAGAAAGGAAAGGGGGGAAATGGCAGAACTCCTGAGCATGGGCATCCTGATAGACATTGTGGATGAGGAATGGATGAGAGATACACTCCCCAAGGATGGTATCATCTTGTCCTCTTTTTCTTTCTTTTTGTTCTATGTGAAGGAAAATCCATCGAGAATAAACGCTCCAATAGCTGTATTGTTTGTTCAATCCCTACGCTTCATTGCGTTATTAGCCGATTTCCTCCCCAAACAAATGTTTGGTTCCCTGCTCCTCGTTTTTATGACTGACTCCTATTTTTCTTACATATTTAATTGTTTCAGATATTCCTCTACCAGCTGGAATGGCTCCCAGGACTGAAGATGCTGAAGAACCAAGTATGTGACTTACTCCCAAATCCTGATCCAATAGACCCCACTCTTTGAGACAAGTGCACTTTTCTTTATTGAAATTATTTCTTCATTCTGTCCATATCATTGCAGCTTCGGTTTTAGCTTGCCTCACTCCTATTTGTCAGCTTGTTTTCGCTCAAATGATAGTAGTAACTTATTATAGGGTTGATTGCACAGATTCATCTATAGCTTCCTCCTCCCACTGTGACTTGGAATGTTAAAAGCTGATACTTGTATACTAAACAGTCTCTAGTAACTACACTTGAATTTATGTTTATAAACACAAGAGGTCCTGACTAGTGAAGTAGAACTCCAATAACTACCTTATCTTTTGTTTTTTTGAGAAGAAGAATGGGAAGTTATCTATCAATTCATTTGTTGACCACATGTTTTTCTTTTTTAAATCTTTTCTTGGAAGTCTGGTGTCTATAATGCCAGTACATTGACATGGAGGCAGATGCTACTGTTGGAATCTGTTGAGTGCATGGAAGTGTAGAGGAGGATGCACATATTGGAATCCTGTCCAGTGCATGAATTATATAAATTAAGCTAACAATATTCATTATACCTAATTCCAATATTGGCTGGATGTCAAATATGGATAGGCTTATACAGAAGGTTCCTGTATCATTGATGGACATTGCATTCTTTCAGACAATGGCACCTTCCTGATGATATGTTTTTCTCTTCAAACAGGTATGTGAACCACCACTGGTTGTGATATGAATATAGCCTAAGGTCATGTTTGGGTCCTTATTAGGATGTCATGTTAGATGATTGCTTAGCATATGCTATGACCAATATTATCCAAGCCGAAAACAAGGTTTGAAATGCCGTCCATTCTGTGGCATGATATTCCTTTTACTGAGGCATGTTGAGGTACATTGATGGTGTACGATACCATACCTTGACATGGTACTTCAAACCTATGATAAACCATGATTAGATAAAGAGATGTACTACTATCATAATTATGCCCCCATACCATGGTATTTCAACCTTGATCAATGATGCAATCCAATGGAGTTCAAGCCGATTAATGTTCTAAAAATATATGTTTATTACTTCTGAGATACCTACTAAATGTATCTAGTTGAGCGTTCATTGCTTGGTGCAATGGCTAAAGGCTTGGGTTGCAAGGCACAATGGCCTATGTTCAAGTCCTAGGGCAGCAACATTGGGCAAGAAAAAGCCAAAAGCTAGCTCTATTCACAGTCCGCCCCTTCTAGATCCCTAGATTATTAGGACCATAGTTGGGCAATGGTCCTTAACCAATCAAAGTCATGAAATTAATTTACTTTTTGACATTGTTATATCCTTTTACTTATACTAGATACATGAAATAATTCTATAATAAATTATATGCTTGTTTCTGTCTAATTCTCTTTGAAATAATCACTAATTTATCTTATTTATTCACTCCAAACAAAGGTTGTATTTGTGACATTACTTGCATTAGAAACATCAACAATCCATGTCCATAGATATCGGTACTCACCTTCCATCTCTTTTTCCTAATTAAACTTATGATATGTATGATTCAACTAAGTGCTTTAAGGGTTTTTTAGTGTAATGTGGAAGGTTAAAGATAATTAACAAATCATTATTCTTAGTATCATGGTAGTTTTTGTTATTATAATGTCATATGTATAAATTTCTGTCATATCTAGCGAGCCTTATTATGAAGCTATTAGAGAGGGTGATGGAACAAACTTAATGAATATGATGATGGATTTAAAGAAACCATTTATTCCATGAAGATATTTTTTCCTTAATAAGAGTATATAAAGAAAAGATGACATTCTGGACATGCTCTTCATCAACTTGGACAGAGCATATGATAGGGTACAAAGACAGGAACTCAGTAGGTGTTTAGGAAGAAATTTTTGCATGGTTGGTATCTATAATTGGTAGTCATAAGCATTAAGGGTAGTTATGGTGAAACGTGTGGATTTCTAGTCCTAGTAGGATTAATTAAACCAAGGGTTAGCACTATTCATACATCCTTTTTACGTAAGTTGTTAATGGGTTTATTAATATTCAGAGGGCATACTGTTGACGCCAAATCACCATCCCCGAGCGTCCGATCGCCTCCTCCAGCGGGCCCGGATCCTTCGGCGAGCTCCTTGCGCCTGCGGGCCGGGATCCTTCGCGAGCTCCTTGCGCCTGCGGGCCTGCAAACAAGTCCCGGAGGCTGAGATTTCGGCGGGGACCTTCCGACGCTCAAGTCAGTTCTCTGGGCAACAGCCGTGAGCTTGAGGAAGCTCGAAAGAGAGAAGAAGGGAGAGGCTTAGAGCCGTGCTCTCTTTGAACAAGAATGAGTGTTAAGAGTGTAGTGCGTTCTCAGTTCTTAGAGTTCTTAGTGTTACCTGGTTGGGGGTCCCACTTACCCTTTTTATAGATGTCCCGGAGTCTGTGGGCTTGGGGCGTCATCACTTGTCAGAGCATTAATTGATGGCAGCACAATGAAGCTTACCTCCATGTGACGTGTCAAGTTGCAGGCCATGTCCCGTTAGAGTAGGTGGTTGCAGGGCATGGCTAATCATTACGGCGCTTGCCAGATGTGTCCCCTACGTCATCTTTTTGGTTGTCCTGCGCAGACAGAGATGGGTGATAAAGTTAGTCGTGGGGTCCCAAGGTACAGCCGTTGAGGGAAAGATGATGTTGAGTTGAAGCCAACTGTCCCTCGTAGAGCATTGATTATGGAGTACTTGCGTGACACTGTTCATGCCCTTGGATGAGCTTCAGAAAAGGCCGAGGATGAATACTTGTATGGCACTGTTCATTTGCATGGCACTGTTCACTACCGATGCCTAGCGCTATTCATGCCGAGGGGAAGAAGCCGAGCACGTCTGAGGTCGAGGGGCCAACGTGGCAGTTATAAATGCCTTTATACATGGGAATGAATAAGGCAATAATGCCTTAGAGTAATGAATGCTCGTGGCCTTAATGCTTTGGTGCGATAGGCCGAGGGTGTCTCGGGGGTTAAGACACTGTTCATGTGGCCCGAGACCGAGAGGGGGTCTCGGGGGTTGGGACACCATTAATGTGGCCCAAGACCGAGAGGGGGTCTCGGGGGTTGGGATACTGTTCATGTGGCCCGAGACCGAGAGGGGGTCTCGGGGGTTGAGGGTGGAACATGTCCGAGGCCGATGGGGCCATCATGGCAGCCATAAATGCCTTTATACATGGGAATGAATAAGGCAATAAATACCTTAGAGTAATGAATGCACATGGCCTTAAGTGCCTTGGCGCGACAGGTCGAGGGTGTCTCGGGGGTTGAGACACTGTTCATGTGGCCCGAGACTGAGAGGGGGTCTCGAGGGTTGAGACACCGTTCATGTGGACCGAGACCGAGAGGGGGTCTCGGGGGTTGAGACTTGAGACCGAGACCGAGAGGGGGTCTGGGGGTCGAAGGTGGAACATGTCCGAGGCCGATGGGGCCATCATGACAGCCATAAATGCCCTCCAAGTCATTATGACCGTACCATTAAATGCCCCAGCCCTTGCACTTGACCATCGGACATTAATGACGGAAGGTGGCCCTTGGAAAAGAGCATGACGGACACGCACTCATCGTGGCCATTTTTTCTGTTTTGTTCTCTTTCTTCATTATGACGAGATGCCTGTCGCAGCTGAGCAATGCCGTGGATGGATGTTGGGAGCTGAGGCCGAAGGAGGCTTCGTCAGTTTTCTTCCTTCACGGTTCTCTAATGGCGTCGGATCAGCCACATTAGATGCCCCTCGTCCCTGAGACGAAGGGGCCCATTCTAGCAAGGCGAAAGGGGCGTCACCTCCCAAGTGGCTGATCCCCACCTGACTTTGGGGTCTTTAACTTTTGACATGAAGTTTGGATGTGGGTCCCCGTCAACTGTGAGCTGAGGAGTTGGCCTCTCCCAGCTGTGAGCTGTCTTGGGGCTTCTTGATAGCTGAAAGTAACCAGCGATATATTGCAAGTGTACAATTTAAACGAAGGTATTATCCGATTGGTCATTGGCCGCTAATGCAGAGTTGAAGCCGCTGAGGCTGAAATGAAGCCGTTGAGGCTGTGACGAAGCCGCTGAGGCAAAGTTGAGGCCGTTGAGAGCCTTTTGAACCCCGGAGGGTGACCTGAGAGTTGAGAGTCGTCAGGTGCCTTTTTAACCCCGAAGGGTGACCTGAGAGTTGAGAGTCGTTAGGTGCCTTTTTAATCCCGAAGGGTGACCTGAGGGTGCTTGGACCAGACTCAGGTGCCTTTTTAACCCCGAAGGGTGACCTGAGGGTGCTTGGACCAGGCTCAGGTGTCTTTTAACCCCGGAGGGTGACCTGAGGGTGCTTGGACCAGGCTCAGGTACCTTTTTAACCCCGAAGGGTAACCTGAGAGTTGAAAGTCGTCAGGTGCCTTTTTCTTTGTGCCAACGATCTTTGTTGCCGACGTTGGAGTCAGTCTTCGGCCTTTGGTGCCGAGCTGGCCTCGGGCTTAAGTGCCGATGGTATATCAGGCTTTTTGGATCCGATGGTACACCGGTCTTCGGTGCCGATGATACATCGGTCTTGAATGCTGATGCAAGGTTGGTCTTCGCTGCATGATATTTTTAAGTATCAATGAAAGAAAACTGTCTAAAGTGCAGCGTACTTAGCTCTTGTAGCACCCTTGTTTTCTTTCTGCGGATTTGAGCACTTTTGCCCGCTGGTGGTCTGTCCCCAGGGAATCAAGTTGGGACGGAGCCTGGAGTTGGTTGATGACCAGCTTCTCTCCGAAATGAAGCTGGGGACTCATCTTCAGAGTGCAGTAAAGAGAGAGAGATGGGATCTAGAGCCGGGGACGCTGGAGCGGAGCCACGGACGAGAGTCGGAGTCGGACTCGGGAGCTAGAGGTCGCCGAGGGAAGCCCGGGCAGCCAGCGGCCATTGAAGACGAGCGGCCGGGAGAGTCCGCTGAAGGCGGACGGTTAGGAGAGGATGTTGCTGGGAGTCATCAGGATTCGGACAACCTCCACATTGGTTCAAGGCAAGGGGCCCTCTAGCTTCCACGGTCTCTCTCTCCTTCCGCTGAGTTGACAACCTGCCCTCCAGATAATTATGTTGATTGAAGGCGGAGGGTATCAGTGCTGAAATTCGAAGGCAGCTAGAATGGAATCCGCAGGAGGTCTTGGGTTCGGATTGGCTCTGGGTGCAGCAGAGGAAAGAGAGAGAGGGGGTAGATAGAGTCAACAGTCAAAGCCCTTTGTCCTCATCTTCCACCTTGCATTAATAGCATCAGCATGTCTTAGCTTATCACCGCTAGGAATAAAAATGCCCATAAATACTTGAGGTGACTAGGAGTTAGGATTTGGGTGGCAAGGAGTGGCGCTTTGCTGGCTAACGAGCCCGAGCCTTAAATTGCCATTGAGTTTGAGTTTGAGGTTGCTTTTGCTCCTGAGCTTGTTGCCACGTGGCCATGAAATATTGCTCCCATAGCCTTTGAACAATTGCTGCTAATGCTTGGATCTTCAGGGTGAGGGTGGCGCGGTATTTTGCTTGAATGGCATGAACTGGTGGTGATGGTGGAATAGAGAACTGGCATCTTGTTGCTCAGCTTGTTGAGGGTGCCCCTCAGCATAACTGACGGAAGCTTCCATTGTTGTCGTAGAGGGAGTAAGAGCTTGTAGCTTAGTATCACAGAACTCTGCTTTCTCCCCCTACCTGGCGCGCCAATCTGTTGACACCAAATCACCGTCCCCGAGCGTCCGGTCGCCTCCTCCAGCGGGTCTCCGCCGGAATCTCCGGCCTCCGGGACTTGTTTGCAGGCCTGCAGGCGCAAGGAGCTCACCGGAGGATCCCGGGCCCGCTGGAGGAGGCGACCGGACGCTCGGGAACGGTGATTTGGCATCAACACATACTATGTTGTACGTTATTTTATGGTGTTATAGTGTTGCTAGATGAAATGACAGTTAGGGTAAATTCTAGGTTAGAACTCTTAACAGAAGTATAGGAGCATTCAAGTGTAGAGCTTATTTGCTAGAATCGGGAGTGGTTGCGGATGTGGGGAAGTGGATATTTTAGAAATGCTTTTCATAAGGAAGGGCTTAGAAAACAGCTGCAGGTTCAAGATTCCAAGAAGATTTTGGAGGATGTGCATTTCTCTAGTTAGAAGATTCTAGTTACTAAATTGCGGGGTTAATGGAACAAACATAGATGTATAGAATGGAGTTTTAATGGAAGTAGAATTGAAAGTGTGGCCATAATGTAAATTTATGGATAAGAGAACCTATAATGTGTTTGATTTTTTAAATCTTATTATTAGTATTATTTAAAAAAAAGAAAAGGAAAGATAGATGAAAACTTGTCTATAGAACTAGATCTAGTGAATTAATGGGCCTGGTGCTTGTGGGCTTAATATGATTGATGTATTCCTTGGTGAGTTAAGAAAAACTCAACAAAGTGAAAACAAGTTTCCTGCATTCTATGGTTTGGATGTTGCAATAAAACAGATCCAGTTATATTAAATGAACGTATGAAGAAATTTGAGATATATGCTTGGTGAAACTAGGAATTGCGAGCGATAAATGAGTATAGTAGAGGAGGCATGGGGATTTCATTGATTAAAGACAAAGTGATGGAGAGACAATATGGACATGTGCAATGAACATTTGAGGAGTCTCCAATAAAAGGAGGTACAAGATCTTTGTCCATGGTTTTGGAAAGAAAATTGGTTGGATCAAAAAAATGACCCCATATATATTCTCTAGCATGAATGGTTGGCCCATGAAGATTCATAAAGGTGAGGCCCCTCAGACAGGGCTGTATACAAATGGTTACTTCTACAACTCAACTCAAATCAACTCAACTAAGCCTTTTCCCAACTACATGGGGTCGGCTACATGAATTTGCTTCCTCCATTCTGCTCTATGGTTACTTCTATAGGAAAATTGTTAACACCAACATTATCATATTCCTTGTTACTTGCACATTTACCTCCGTTGGTTGTTTAGAAAATTTTCAACAAAATAGTATATAATAGTTGATCACTTTGTTTTAGTAGCTGTTGTCCATGATGCAATATACTTATTGTGCAGAACACTTGTTCAAATACTAACTTGACAAATTAATCTCTTGATATAATGCAGATGACTTTATTGAGAACAACATAATGGTTGTAGCCTTCATATAAAGTAATGAAGGATAGATGCTGGTAAAACTCTATAAATGCTGCATTCAACAGGACCTAAAAAATCTTATCCATCCTTTTCCTTAAATCCATTGGGTACAATCTGCAGTTTAATGCAATTATGTCTCTATCTGCTCCCATTTCTTTTAAATATCCAACCAGAACTTACAAGCTGAGCTTAAGGTGAAGGAACAACAATATTTAAACATGCAACATGACATGATTGTGTTACTGTGATTTTCTGCTTCTGCCTAAAAGGCACATCAAATATGGTCATGACATTATTGTTATGTTTAACCTATAATTTAGATGGCATGTGCATGAGTGGCTTGATGGTCTAAAACTTGTTTCCAGTAGGTATCAAAATCTGCATGAAAATGCATGAATATTACTATTAAAAGGAATTTATTTATGGAGAAAAAATAAATACAATTGGTGAGATAAATATTTCAAATGAATCGATCAAGTGTTCTCCAGATTTCTAGTTCTTCAGTTAGTGATGTTATGATTACTAACTCCAGGTAATGTCAAACTTAATGGTGTTAATGATGGTGATAATAAAATTAATGTATTCCCCCTTTAGGCTAACTGAATTTGTTAAATAATTAGAGTTCACTTTTATACTTATGATATATTTTTAAATATGAGGTGAAAATCAGGGCCAAGCTGGGAAAGCTCATTTGGTTATGGTTACAAAGAAGCATGTCTCTATATGAAAATTAAGGGATTTGAAGTTAGCTTTCAAATTAGTGGTCACACTTCTATAGATTTCTATACCTTGATATTATGAAATCCAATATTCTTAAAACAGATAATATCCTGAATTTTTCTCTTTCTTCATGATACTTATCAAAAGAGAATTATACCCATTCATAAATCATATCACAAGAAAATTATGGCTACAAATCTTGTATATGCAGCTTTCTTCCAACCATTAACCATAAAATAAGTCATAGTTTGTTTGTCCTCACCGCATGATACCCTTCTTAACCTTATGCGCTAGGTAACCTATAGGAAGTTCCACTGCCCATCCCTTCACACATTATTTTGGATGGATTATGGAGATCACTAGCTAACAGCACTATTATATTAGTCCTTTGCAAGGACTAATAAAAAACTTATGATATGAAGATAGCCTTTTCCACCAGCATTGAAAATTATATATATATATATATATATATATATATATATATATATATATACCTCAGTAATCTAGCATTGCGCATATGAGAATGAAGCTTTTGAAGCATTTCAATTACAGTTGCCAGCTAAGAAGAGCAAAAAGTCACAAAAAGACATTGCATAAGCGATGAGCCTTCTATAATTTTAATGTTAAAATCTTTCCACCTTTGTCGTATGATTTAGATTATGTGGCAGTGATGCAACATTCCTCTCAGAATGGAGCATAAGTGAGACCAATAGCCCATCATACCAGAATGATTTATAATGCTAGATATTCGTTTTTATGCAATCATGGTGCAGAACAAATATGATCCCACTTTTGTGAATTTAATAATGCATGGCTTGATTTTACCAAAGGATTCTTGCTCTCTAGGGTATGTTCCAATGTTCCTTTATTCTGGTGCTAGACCTATGTTAAACATCAAGTACCATGAGGTTTTCTGACATTTGTTGCCACTGGCTTAAGACTGAAAATGATGATAATGCCAATTTGTTATACTAGTTCTCATTTATTTGCTTGTGATTTTGGAGGTAACATTCGCCCTGTTAACTGAGAATGCCATGGTACTCGACATACTGAACTGAAAATCATTACCACTTTGCTTTTTGATTACCAGATCAGGAGAACCAACCAGTGGAGGGGGATGTTTGGCGTGATCTTGCCCTAGAGAATCTGTAAGGCTTCAATGCTGTGCAAGGTATGGTTAATGTCATCAAGATGATCAGCCTTTTCCTTCTGATGCTCCGTCCTATCTCTGAACAATCTTTTTGCTCATGTTCATTCATGATAATGGATGTTCATGTGGTATTTCAACTGTAACTTTTCTGAAAAACAAAAGGGTTTCTTTCAAAATGCCTTGGTTTCTAGATATCCACTTCGTTATGGAAATTATCAAACCTGTTCACTTATGAAGACTTGCCAGTCCAAGTTCACAATGTTCTACTATGGCTAAATATTGTAAAAGTTATGTATCTTGTCATGCTCCTATTGCCAGGAGTATGACTGGCCGTGACCTTAATTGACCAAGGAAAAAGAGATGCGAAGCCTTATGTTTTAGTTGGAGATTAATGGGGGCTATAATTTAAAATCAGGTGAATTAGTTGATTTTGCATGTACATCCAAGCAGATTAAAATTATCAATGATATCACCTCAATCTATCTATACATTTGTCGTATGATTTCTACATCTTATGTTTATCAACATTTATATATACATTCTTGCTGCTACTATTGCGTCTTGTGATGCAAGAATTGCATCTAGACCTAAGCTCGTTTATGCATTTATACGCATTTTTGAACAATTTTGATAGCTGACTGAAATCAATGCACATGGAAAAACAGTAAATTTGTTCACCAACATCCTCTCAAATCCAAATCAGCTATAATTTATACAATTCAAGATCAACATTTCTCTCCTTATTTGTTATACAAATTTGTCTTGCCAACAAAAACATAGTTTGGGAAAGATTTACAAATTTACCAACTTCATATGATATATGCGCATCCTATGCAGAAGCTTTTTCAAATCAAATTATTAAGCTTTATATGAGCAAAAATATTAGGGCTGCTACATCAAAATGATACTTATAGCATTTCATAACATAAGAATTAAACAAACACAAAAACTTCAAGCAGAAAGCCCTTTATGTTGGGATTTTTCTTATAAAATAAGAAAATAATGAGCACGAATGCCCAATAGATTCTCTATAACCACAAATCCCTGTTAATGCTTATTTGGTTGGAGAAAAAGAAGGATGAAAAATCACCCCCTTATTTGTGGTGGAAAAAGGGAGGTGGGGCCCATATATTTTTTTCCTCTTCTATTAGAAAATTTTTCCATTGAAATTGTGGTATTTTAACTTTTTCGATCTTATGAAAAAACTTGCTAGCACCAAAAGTATAAAATTCCCCCTCTATTTTTGTTTTATTTATTCTCTATTATATTGATATGTATTACTATAACATATGTAATATAATATATATAATATAATATCACATATTATAATATTATATTATGTTATAGTAGATAAATTATAATATAATGTAATAATATCTATAATATATCTTATATATTATATTATAATAGAGTATTACTAATATTAATATAATATTTAAATAATATAATATTATATTATATTAATTCTTATGTAATCTATTCTGGGGGTATTATAGTCAATTTTATTTTTATATAACATTATCTCCATCTAACACAAGAAAATGTTTCCAAAGCTATATTCTCATATAAATTTTTATCAACTAAACATGGCAAAATTTATTTTTTTCCACGAAACTTTGTCCAAAAAATGGATCTAGAAAAGCTTTTCCTACTAAAATTTTTCAGAAAGTACTGAACGAGCACTTAAAGGCTTTTAGGTGGCATTTAATATTAATTTTCATTATAAAATTTGAAGGTAAGACATCTTTCAAAATACAACACTTATATGAAATATAAAATCATGGCATTTTCAATCAACTAGTATCATTTTAAATGCAAAATGTATTGGAAAATATTCTTCGAAATGACCATTCTTTATCAAATGTAAAGCTATGAGAGTTTTCAATCAACCACTAGTCGAGTCCATCAAGGCAAACCACTAATTCTGACTAGGCCACCATTCTCTATGGCTCACACAAGGCGTAATCAAACCCTTTGGTGGTTTAGGATTTTTCACCTAAAGGCTCTAATTTCCTTCTTGCTAATCCTGGTTGACATCTATTCTCATTTTAAAAAACCATTTTGCCACTATAATTTCAAGTCCCATGCAAGGTATGATGGAATTTCAGTGATGAGTACAACAAAAACAGATGACAAGTATTTTTTTAATGATTTAAAACTTATCATTTTTATAAAACACACCATTCAAAGCAAAGGATGAATACGGAATAGATTCCCAACAAGTTTTGTTTCATAAAACATATACATGAACTCAAAAATGAAGCTTAGTAAAAGTATAGAAGGGAAGGCAAGAGCTTACTGAGAGCATATCAAATCCATGGGCACCAAAAGTAATTTAAATATCAATGAAAACATATATAACCCACAAAAACTTACAATTAACCAAGTACACCTCTAGGTTGCAGACTAGAATTCCCTACAATTTTTTTTGAGAAAAATTGGAATTTCAGCATTTGACAAGTTAGTCATAGCTTTTTTCCTTTTCTTCCCCTTCTTCTTTCCTCTTCTTCTCTTCTCTACAAATTTTAGTAGGAAGATATCCATAGAGGTAGGCACTGGGCCGTGCCGCCCATGGCACGGCATGGTCCAGTAAACCGTGCCATGCCGGGCGCGAAAAATTTTTTTGTTGGCCCAGCACGGCACGGCCTATGATGGGCTTGGGCCGGCTGCCATGCCGTGCTGGCATGGCAGCCCAGGCCCACCTGGGCCGTGCATGGTTCAAATAAAAAAAATTTGTAAAAAAATATTTTTTTGATAAATTAAAAAATTATTAGGAATAAAGAAATTTTATTAATATAAAGCTATCTTAATGGTGGGGGGTTTGGCATAGATCCCTACAGTTTATTAATTTAAAATCAAAATAGTACAGAAGGGAGGGGGGCTAGGCCTGACCTCCAGAACATAATACAATAAGGAGAAAAAATACAAAGAAAAAAATAAAGATGACTTGCTAATCTACTAGAGCACTTGCAAGAAGAGAGAAATAGTAGTAATAGAGAAGAGTTGGTTTGGTGTGGTAAGAATGAGGGAGAAATTGGTTATTTATAGAAGTCCCAATTTTTTTTTCCCTAAAACTACCCTTTGATATAGTCGTTATATGACTGTTGGGAGGGGTAAAATAGTCTAAACCCCTCCCAACAGCTTTTTAACGGCTATATAGCCGTTTTTAATGGCTAGCCGTTAAAAACGACTATTTTGGCATAGTCGTGCCTTGGCACGGCACACGAGGGCCGTGCCAGGCACGGCCCAGCTGGTGCCTAGGCACGGGCAGCTGTGCCTAGGTGGCCGGCCATGCATGGCCCGTGACCCAAATGGGCTACGGGCCGTGCTGGGTTTGAATTTTTTTTTTTTCGTGCTGTGCCTAGCACGACACGACAATTCTAAAGGCATGATGGGCCTTGGCCGTGCCGTGCCAGGCACGGCCCAGCGCCCACCTAAAGGCACGGCACGGCCCAGTGCCCACCTCTAGATATCCATCGCACAACCTTGTTGGCCTCTCCTCATTAGTGGCCACATGGCCCCTTTTAGGTAGATTAGTATTCCGACTTTTTTATTATACTTTTGTTCTTATTTTTCTTTTCTTAATCCCACCCTTAAGTAAGCTAAACTTGGTTAGTCATATTAGGGTTTAACTATATAATTAAGGTAATATTAGGATTGATTAACTTATACATCAAAATTTGAAGCATACTTTTTCTCTTTTTCACTCTCATCCTTAATGTTATGGATTAAGATTTCAAGCAAATCACTTAAGGATTGGAATCAAATAATGAATAAGGGGGATATAGCCTTGATTGATATAAAACAGCTTAAGATCTAAAATTTGCTAAGAAAAGAATACTTCAAATAATGATTCAAAATTCAACTATATCATAATAATGAATTAATTAGGACCATAGCCATCACTTCCTCCACTTCTTTAAGAAATTTCAGCTTTAAAATTTAACAAGCCTCTAATCGAATAATATTGGATATCACAATTGCATATTAGCCGTAGTTTCTCAATAGCCTCCTCTATCCCATGGTGTTGCCATTGGACTTTTACCAATGTAATGACTTCATTGGGGAGAATGCTTTCTTTTATTCAAAATCTACATTAGTCCCTCTACATAAGACACATCTTTCTTTAGTTGAAGATACTATCAGTGAATAATATTGTGGTCCTATTGGCATTTCCGAAGCAATGAAATATGAAACACATTATGCACATATGACAGGTGTGATGGCAAGAGCACACGCTAAGTCATTGTTCCTACTTTCTGCACTATCTTGAATAGCACTGTATACCTCAGAGCAAGTTCTTGACTTTATAAATTTATGAATATCCTTTTGTGAGATAGTTTGAGGAACACCCAACCTTCTACTACCTTTAAGGGTCATCGCCTGTAGTTAGCATAACTTTTCTATAATGTGAAACTGATCATGTTTCAATGGTAACATGTTTCATTTGTATCAATGGTATCAAGGGGAACGACATTCACCCCCTAACGAACAGAGGGGAGTTTTCTATCATTAGAGGCAACTTATCTGAAGGTTGCACTACTTCTGTATCCTTTGTTACCATTTAGCCTTTTGTTGCTGCTGATGCATCGTCTTAGGGGTCTGGCAATCTTGTGCTCTCTCTAACTGCCTACCATGCATCTATTATTAGAGGTAACTTATCTGAAGGTTGCACTACTGCATCCTACCATCTAGCCTTTTGTTGCTGCTGATGCATCGTCGTGGAGTCTGGTGATCTTATGCATCTCGCCGGCAGGGATTCTCCCATTTCTTTGTTTGCTTGATTTGTGATTGTAGTTAGATACTAAACCCCTCATCCATTACAAAAGTCAGATATTAAATTTCTCATCTATTACAAAATCGCAAATCCCTCATCTATTACAAAATCACAATTTAGTTCCGTTTATGGCCTGAACCCTGAATCTGTCTAGGCCGCCCAACGCGATGGAGTTGCTCAAACCACTATCTATACTGGGTTAAAAGAAAAAAAAAATAAAAAAACCAAACTAATAAGAATTATGCTCCAAACAATGCAATCGAACTCATCATGTTTGTGTTTATTTTGCAGCATTATTTATAGGCTTTGTACAGTTTTGGCAGGTTGGAAGCACCATTGGAAATAAGTTTGTGAAAACGAGCCTTTAAAGAAAATATTCAATTCATCCCTGAATGTCATAAGAGATACACCTCATGATGAGAAAGAAAGGTTTCCGAGTGGGGAGACCATCCTCTTCTTAGAGCCAATCGTTGGATGGGAGAGCACCGGCAGTCCCCACTGGCAAGAGAAGACGATTGTGGGATAGCTGGTATCCATGCGCATCGTTTTCACAATCGCGGCATATAATTCTGCAACCCTCCTCGGTACCATGAGGGACCTCATCCATTTCAATTTCTTGGAAGGGGATATCCGGAAGGATATCACCTTCCCATTCACCTTGCGCAGCCATCGCCTTCGAGGCCTCGCAGCTTTCTCGACTTCGTTTCTCAGCCTCCGATAGTGACCTTCAGAGGAACCGCGCATTATACCTTGGAAACCCATGCCAGGAGAGCGCTACAGTCCGTCCCCTTGCGATGGGAAGGGAGAGTGGTGGCAATGTTAAAGTATTGGTGGTTTCACATGAACCATAGCTGGCGATGATGGAGATATAAAGAGAAGGAAAGGGAAAAAAAAAAAAAAAGTCAAGGAATGTCTGTTGGGGGCCACGTGGAAGAATCGTTTAGTAGTACCAAATGGAGCATAGCAATGGAGGGATAGAGACGAAGGTTGCCTGCGTTTGGATTCCTTTCGACACATGACCTCCATCATGCACGCATCTCTTTTTCCATCACTCAGTCCCCACTCAGCAATTATTTTAAGAGACCTATATCACCTATGGCTGTGTAGAGAAACTCTCTCTCTCTATATATATATGGCTGGCTGGATAAAGATACAAGCCTACAATGATTTGTATCAATAATTAGACATGCAATCATTGATGAACATGTCAGGATACGTAGAGAAGAACCAAACAAATCATGGCCAATGATTTGTTTGGAGGAGATGGGGATTATATATAATCTAAACATAGATTGACAGCTTTTGTTGCATAACCTAATGAAGTTCGGATGCAATCTTCTTGGTATCATGAGAGAAGACAGCAAATAAATTGATAAATATTATTTTTTTCCCCTCTTGTCACGTGCAGCCTCTAAAATCTCTCGTTTTGAGTTGCTTCGGTTGCATTTGGAAGATCGGCATGAATTTATAATGGAAAGTTCCTGAATAGCGTACATATAGGAATTTTCTTCAGAACTTTGATGATTTAGTCTGGGTTATGGGACATAAATCCATAACTCTCCTTCCATTCTTATAATCCGCTTTCCTCTGCAAAACATTGGCAATAACTCTCCTTCTACTCTTATAATCTGCTTTCTTTGCAAAACATTGACGATTCATTCCTAGTTGTTAGCTCAATCTAGATTAGTTTTGATCTTATTTAAGCAAATGACAATAATGCCCCTATCATTCGATAATTGAATAAAAGATAACAAGAGAGAGGATTGATGCTTCATTATATTTTTACAAGTTGGAGATGGACTTCAAATATTTTTATACTTAATTTAGAGTTTAAGATTTATTTATTTATTTATTTTGTTTGCATTATTTTTGTGAGCTTTCTCTTCGTATAATTGAACATCCACGAATGCATGATGAAAATTTCTTGAATAGAAAAATGTAAGGCCTGCGCTATCGGTCACACTCTCTCCTTTTTTTTTTTTGTTACAAACGGGCGATCACACCAGTCTGGCGTGAGTCAAGCCCGAGAAGTCAGAGTACATGATTTGTTGTAAAATAAGAGGGCATGGATCACCCATATGCCATTCCCAAGGGCCTGGATGGCGAGCGGCAAGATTTGCAACCCAATCAGCTGCCGCATTGGCTTCCCTATAAACATGGCGAATCAGAGGCGCAGTTGTAGTCCGGAGAGAATCTCAAATTGCACGGAGAATGGGATTGGTGGAATGAGGACCCCCATCCCGACGAATCCAACGAATAACTGAGAGAATCTCCCTCAATAATCAATATGTTCGAGGCCAGATAACGAACAGCATAATGATTCCAGCCCAAGCAGCCTGAAGCTCCGCCATTGGGACCGATAAATCCAGGGAACCATGGCCACCGGCTGCAAGAAGCTCACCCTCCGAACCCCTAATAACAAAACCGGACCCAGCGATACGATCGGAGACAGAGCCATCAAAGTTCACTTTAACATAACCCGGGGGTGGGGGCTCCCAAGAAACAAAGACCGTAGAATGGTACGCTGCCAAAGCAGCAGGGGAGTCCCAGAGACTGGGTCGGACAGAGTGAACAGCAAGAGAAGAGCGGCCATACTCCTTAGCAAGAAAAACAGCCTTTCTGATAATAATATGGGATGGAACAGTCTCTTCAGAGAAAACCATCTGGTTCTAGTGAGCCAAATATGATAAGCCAAGTAAGCTGTGACAGCACACTGGGTACCCAGTCCCTCTGAGCAGCAAGACGAATGGCGTGCAAGAAAGATAGCCGAATGGGTCCGTCCTCAGACACCCACGGGGTGAGCTGCATCTGCTGCCAGATCCTCATAGCTCGAGAGCAAGTAAAGATAACATGATCAACCGACTCATCCTCAAGCCCACAGATTGGGCAGAGAGGCGACATGAGAAGACCACGGCCGGCCAGTAGAGCACAGGTAGGAAGGCGGTTCCACTGAAGCTTCCACAAGAAAAGCCAAATCCTGGGGTGAATAGGCAAATGCCAGATCCATGCAACATCGTCCAACCCCGAAATCCGAGAACGGAAATAGTCAACTAGATCCCTAGTAGGAGCACAAGAAAGGCAGGAGCACCGCCAGAGTCTGGTATCCGAGTCAGCTGAGGGGCAAGGGGAATGGCGAGAATCCTTAGCGCAAGCTCCACCCCAAAAGTCGAAAAACAGTGGAAGCATTCCAAACATTACTGTCCTGGCAAATCAACGTAGCCACTGGCATAGAGGGGTCAACATCAGTACTAATAAAGGTCGGCCAGCGGGATAGAGGAGTGGCTGCAATCCAACTATCCTGAATAACATCGACAGATCTCCCATCCCCAATCATCCAGTGAATATCGGGCATAACAGAAGGGACAGCCTGACAAATCGCCCGCCAAAACGGAGAGCATCCGCGAGGAGTGCAGGAAATCGAATCAGAAGACCAGGCACCATATCTACCTCTCATAACGATACTCCAGAAGCAATGAGGATCCAACAGAAATCTAGAGGCATGCTTCGCAAACAGAGCTTCCCGATGAAGGACCAAAGACTGAATTCCCAGCCCACCCTCTAATAGGCATACAAACAATATCCCATGAAAGGAGATGAATACCGTGGCCGCCCTGACTCGAGCCCCAGAGAAAGTCCCAAAAACGCCTCTCAATCCGGCGCAGACAGATAACCGGAATCAGGGTGTTAGATAAGAGGTAAAGGGGAAGCGAGGTGAGGATGGACCGAATCAGCATAATCCGACCCATCAACGAGAGGCTGGAAGCCTGCCACCTACTCAACCGATCAGCTATCCGACGATCAAGATCTTCGAAGTCAGTCTGCCGAGGACGATGCCTCGATATGGGGATCCCAAGGTAGGATAGGCGGTCAGAATGGGAAGAGATCCCTAACAATTGGGAGATCATAGTCCGACGACGACAAGGGATCGACGGGCTAAAACAAAGGACATATTTCTGCAGATTGACCCACTGACCGGAAGCTTGGCAATAAGCTTGTCTGATAGCAGAGTAAACCGCCGTATTCTGAATAGAAGCTGGGCTAAGAAGAATACAATCGTCTGCAAAGAGCAAATGAGTAAGAGGGGGGCCTTGGGCCCAGGCATATAAGGCTGCAACATAGACGCTCCACCAGCATGAGCAAAAGTGCGTGACAAATCATCAGCACAGAGAATGAACAGGAAAGGAGAAAGAGGGAAACCCTGCCGAAGCCCCCCAGCTGATGGGAAAAAACCCGAAGGACCTCCATTGATGAGGATGGAAAAGGTCGGCCCCTGCACACAAGCCATAACCCACTCAATGAAGAGATCATCAAAACGAAACTCCTGAAGAGTCTGCCGAAGATAAGTCCAACTGATCCTATCATAAGCTCTTTCCATGTCCAACTGGATGGCCATAAGTGCCCTTCTTCCAGTCGCCCGATTAAGATCGTGCATGAATTCTTGGGCAATAAGAGCATGATCAGTGATGGTACGACCACGGATGAAAGCCCCCTGTTCCATAGATATAAGTCGGGGAATCACTCCCTGGAGTCGAGTGACCAAGAGGCGAGCACAGATTTTGTAAAGGGTGGTACACAAACTGATAGGCCGATAATGTTGGGGAAGAGAAGCCGTCGACCTCTTAGGGATAAGAGTGACAAAAGTACACTGCCACTCTGGAGGAAGAGCTTTAGATGAGAAAACCATCTGAATAGCCATAACCACATCCGACCCGATAATATCCCAATAGTGTCGGAAGAAGAAGGGAGGAAACCCGTCAGGACCAGGGGCCTTATCAGGGCCAGAACCCAAACAGCAGAACGAATCTCCTCCGCCGAAACCTCCCTCAAAAGCATAGCATTATCATCCTCAGTCACCCGGGCAGCCAGGGGAACAGGAGAAATGGGGCAGCCACTGCAAACACCTCCGACCAACGGGACTGAAAATAATGGACAATCTGCTCTCGAATAGTCTCATCGTCTTCCGCAATATGACCATTCTCATCACGGATATACCGAATACGATTGGCAGCCCGCCGAGCCACAGTAGCCTGATGAAAGAACCTGGTATTCCGATCACCCTCCTGAAGCCACTGTATCCGGGACCGCTGTCGCCAATAAGTCTCCTGCTGACTAAGTATAGAATGGTGTAAAGACAAATTCCGACGGAGAGTCTGGAGATCTAACTCCGAGAGGCAGCCATCCGAATCTTCCTTCGCCTGAAGCAAAGCAATGTCAGCTTCCACAGATTGAATGCGCTGGTCAAAATCGCCCACCTCTCTCCGACTCCAACTCAGGATCCTGCGCTTCACTAATTCAAGGCGGCGGGAGAGACGGTAGACAGAACTTCCTCTAACTGGCATCCGCCACACCTGACGGATAATAGCCCGAGTCGAAGAGTAAGAAGTCCAAAATTGCTCAAACCGAAACGGCCTCAGAGGCCGAGTGGAAGACTCCGTAGAGATCAGAAGAGGGCAGTGGTCAGACGCAATCCGAGGCAAATGAGAAATTGTAGCACCAGAAAAGAGCTGCATCCACCCAGGAGAGGCCAATGCTTGGTCAAGTCGCTCCCACACCCGAGCAGTTCCCCGTCGGTTATTGCACCATGTGAACCGAGAGCCAGAAAACCCCAAATCCACAACCCTGGCAGTGGAAAGAAAAGAGCGGAACTCAGAAGAATTCGAGGAATCCACAAACCGACGCCCCCCCCTTCTTCGATGCATCCACAATACAATTAAAATCTCCGGCAATAAGCGTAGGAAAATCCTAGCCTAAGAGAGTGAGTGTCTCGGACCATAGATAGCGCCTCTCTCTATAGTCCGTACTAGCATAGACGCCAAGCAGCAACCAAGGTGGAGTAATCCCCTCCGAAATAACCAGAACCACATGTTGATTACAACTATGAAAAGCATCAATCCGGATGGAAGGCTCGCGCCAAAGTGCCAGAATACCTCCAGAAAGACCATTAGATTCCACAGCATAAGAAGGCCAACACCGGGAAACTCTCCGTTGGAAGCGCTGAAGACTGAGACCTGAAAGACGAGTTTCTAGCAAAACACAGATATCAAACTGATGAAGCTGCAATAACCGAGTAAAGGAGGAGCGAAAGGAAGGTTTCAACGCTCCTCGGACGTTCCAAATAAGTATCTTCATAAAGAGGAAACCCAGGTCAAGGGGTCACATGGGCCCCATCCTTGGCTTCAGCCAATTCCATATCGGAATGATCTCCAGAGTCCAGGCCCTGGGTCACTAAACCATCCTCAGACGAAGGGCAGCCGACCTGAGCCACAAGGTCCGACTGCCGTGAGAGATCCATGGCTACAGCCTCCTCATCAGCTCGAATCACCTTTTTGAGAGAAGAGACCATAACATCATGATCGCAATTAGCCCGGCAAGGTACTGATTCAGAGGGAGGAACTAAAGCCACAGAATGGGCTTTACCTGAGGAAGACCGACTACTCTTGCCTTTTGCTTCCTTAGAAATAACTCTGGGGCCCGCAGACACAGCAGGTCGGGCCCGTTTGAGCGAAGTAGGATTCGCATCTTCCCGGATCTTGGGACACCCAACCCAACGATCCGAACCCAAAAGGCCAAAAGGGTTAACTGCCAATACCTCCTTGATTTAGAGGGAGATTCAGACTTGGCTACAGGGCCAGCTGCAGCAAATGGAAATCCTTCACCTGACATGGAGTCTTAGAGGATTTATGGGTCTGAGGCTTCCTCAGGGTCTTAGGATCAATCAGAGATTGAGAATGGATAATAGGATCCTTAACACCCTCTGAAGCCAACACTAAGCAGAAGAAGCTTCAGATAACTCTGCTACAGTAACCGGCACGCAAACACCATCCCGGCATGGTCCAGCAAAGGAGTCTGGGCGATTATCAGCAGGGGAAACAACCGATTGCGGAGGAATTGAAGGAGCGACCCTTTTCCTGGAGGTCTTCTTCGGAATCATCCAACCGTCCTCCCCGCCCAAAGGGGCAGCCTTGGCTATACCCGACGATCCTTCCATTCGACCAGACTGACTGGAATCCTCTAGCGGAGCTTGACGATGGATCCGGAGAGCAGACATCCACGGACCAAAACGTGGCACAACAGAAGGCGACTGGTCCACCCCAGCTGAATCCATGGATGAAGAGCACGGCCCGGAGAGGTGGAGGGATCCACACGAGGAGCAAATTTTATCTACATGTTCGTAAACAAATTGTTGCCAAAAGGGGTACCTGTTGCTCTGAACCGAGCTCCAGGGCGGAAGGGCTGGCGCAAATCGACGCAGACACATGCCTGGGCGTAGCCTCCCCGCCTCTTCTCCTTCGTAGATGAATCCATGCCCACATACTGGCCAGCAACCGATAGAATTGCTCGAAGGGACTCTTTCGTCCAAAGCTCAATCGGCAGCTTAGGAAGCCGAATCCAAAGCAGAGCTTGGTGCAGAGCATCTTCAGCAGGGATGAAACCTGGACGCCATGCCTCCGCAGCAAGAGGCTGGCCGTTAACGATCCACGGCTGCGACAACACAGCATCACGAGCAGCCTGAAGATCAAATTTGAGCAGGAAGGTGCGATGGGAAAGGCCAATAATCTTAATCCCTCCGTCGATTCCTCCTCTACGAAGCTCTCGGATGACAGCCTCAGAGGGAACCCAGCGAGAGAGGCTTCGCACAATCAACCCCAGTTGAGCCCACTCCGAAATCTCCAGATCAATCGCCGCAGTGGGAAGCTGGATAATATCAGGGAAAGACTGCTCCAAAGCAGCGATTTCCTCCGACGATGGCTCCGAAGTGGACCACAGGAACGCGCTTCCGCTCGGTCGACGAGGGGCACCAGCAGGGGCCTTCCGCCGATCACCACCGGTCATTGGGACGGAGCTGCCAGTAGCCATCATCCACCGGGAGATGATCGAAAGCGATGAGGAATCGCCTGAGATCGGGAAGAAAGCAGATCGAGCACTAATCTTAAAGCACGACCCAGAGGAGCAACAGAGCACTCCTAGCACACTTCTTAAAGCGTCACACTCTCTCCTTGGTATAACAAGAATTTGCATGTTCGCTTTATTGACGGTGCATTCCCAAAATGTCTTGATATGGATAATTAAGGCATGAAAGGAACTCCCCCTCTTTTTAATTAAAAAGAGAAGAAAAAAAGCTACTTTTCATGGTCCCCATGTAGCCATGTTGGACGACATAATTCAATGGGTTTTTTCTTCTCACTTTTGTAATACCTTAATCTAGTACTCATAGCTAAAAAGAAAGTTTATGAAAATATTTATGATCTTTTTATCTAAATTTTTATATTCCTTCTTATAAAAATATACATTAGATGATTCAAAAATCAGGTTAGAGTTAGAAATCTATTTTTTATGTACTTATTTAATATTAATCAATTTAGTTCTCTTTAGGAAATTGGTTTCCTCATCGGAGTAGAAAAATTATTAATTTTATAAAATCAATATCCCATGAAAAGTAGGGTGAAGGTTGATTGAGTTCTTAAGCATCAGCAATTAGAAAATTAGTTGGGTGCTATGAGTGCCAACAATTTTATCTTAAAGATAAAGGTTCATGTACCTTTATCTTTGGAAGTTCAAGCGCAAAATACTTAATAGCATGGTGATACATTTATACAAAACTTCTACCTCGAGCACATGCAATGGAGCCATGGATAGTTAAGTGGAATCTAATTTACGAAATAATTTGATCCATAGACAACATCGTTGTGATAAAAAATTTTTAAATTTGTTTATGACTTCATAAAAAGATTTAAAGTTTTATAGAATATTTTATATGCCTATTTACATAGAAATTTGGATTAAATAAGTTTATTCAAATTCTATTACATTTGAAAATCTATATATTTGCATTTTATTGTTTCTAATAAATTATATTAAAAATTTATTTTAAAATTATGACTTGAAGGCCTTTGACATTTAATTTGAAAATTAGGTGTGTGTAAGAGAGAGAGCTTTTAATATATTTAATAAAATGTTTATGGCATAAAACAATGATTTATAAATTTTATATATTTTTTGCACACTTGATTTATATCAAAAATCTGAATCAAGCATCTTAGTTTAGGTTTTCTATATGATTCTACTAAATTTGGATATATATATATATATATATATATATATATATTATATTGTCGTCAAGTCATGTTTCTTTAATGTCAAAAAATGGAGATCCTTCTCTTCGAAGAGCTATTGCAAGAAAGTCCTCGGAGACCAATTACACCGGTGGGGATACTCTGACGTTCAAGTAATCGACTTGGGAACAATGAAGAAAAAGAGCTAGCATGAGATAGCTAGAGAGCTTGAGTTCAGATTTCTTTTCTCGTTGTGAGTGTAGGTTTTTATACCTGTTCGAAGGTCCCTTTTTTCACTTCCAGAAGGTAGCTAATTTCGAGGTGTCATTGTCCGGTAGCGGATAGGTGGCCAGGCTGACAGTGATAGGTTGCAACCGACACTGGGCACGTTAGAGGTCTTGCCCCGTCGGTCATCTGCCAGGCGCGGTGCCACTGGCAGGTGGGCTTAATCATGTCAGGCATGCATCGTTACGGACAGTGGCCACGCGTAGTTGTAGACAGTTAGTGGACCACGTGGCAATTTCAGATGGTTGGTGAGCCATGTGGTAGTGTCAGGCAGCTCGAGGTAGTGGGGACCAAGGCCAAGGAGACTTGGGGCCCAAGGTCGACGGGACCCGCAACCGGGGGCCGAAGGGACGAAGCCCAAGGGGATTCCAGGTCCGTGGCCGAGGGGACATGAGGTCCAAGGGGATTTCGGAGGCCGATGGGGCCTCGGAGGCCAAAGCCGAGGGGGACTCGGAGGCTGAGACGGGGGTTCCGTTAGTTGCTTTCTCCGTTAACCCTAACAAGGTTTGATCAGCCATATCAGATGCCCTTTGCTTCTGAGATGATGCGGGCCCACTCCTGCAAGGCGAAAGGGGTGTAAGCTCTCAATGGCTGATCCCGTCGTGCTGCCAATTGCTGAAGGGCATGTGTCCTTGGGTACAATGACTCCTTTGTATGGGCGATATGGGCGCTACAGTGGTACTGCCCCTGTTAACCGTTAGATCTTTAGAAATCCTTCTCGAAATGGGGGTGTTCTCTTGGAACCTGCAAAAAGCTACCGCCATCATTGCTATCATGGCGCTGACATCAGCGATGCTCCACAATTGGCTGAAGGTAGAACGTCCCATGCGCTGGGCATCTGTCGAGGCGACACCGCCCATAGCGGGGGTTTGCGTGGCCGGTTAGGTAAGGCGGGATGATTTGAAACTGATAAGTCGGGGGAAGCTTCGAGTCTTTTATTTTTTCTCTTTCATTCGCTTGCTTTGGTTGGTTGCTGGTTTCCATCAGCGCCTCCGAGATCTAAAATGTAGTCTGGTCTCTCTCTCTCTGCAGTCTTGATTTCGCTGCAAGCTAAAGGGTAGCTGGGGCATCCGATGACTTGCTTCTTTTGGTAAGCTTTAGATTCATGGAATTTTTTTATTCTCTAATTGATTTCTCTTCGTGTTTGTGTGCTCCTTTTCATGTGCATTGGATTTAGCGTTTGGACGCTGTTGATTGAGCTCTGGATTGACCAAGGTGTTCTTAGATAATCGGATTCAGGATTTTGCTCTTATCCTTTTGATTTGAGCTATTTTTCTAGATATTTTTGGTGTTTTTTCTCAAAAGCTTTGATTACTCTATCATCAATGTGTGATCTCTAACGGGCGCGTAATTCTTGGTGCAAGGTTTTCAATTCTTACTTGATATTGATTGTTTTGTTGCGTGTCGTGATCGAGGGTTCTTGTAGGATATGATCTTAAGTTTTTCATGTTGGGGAGGTCTTTAAATGGATCAAGACGGGGCTTTTTGGCAAGAAATCATCCAGATCTTGTACAACAAAAGGAAGGGATGCTTTGGGGAGCGATATGAAATTGTGTTGATGCTTTAAAGCATCTGCAAGATCCGACGCTTTAAAGCGTCGACACATTCTTTCCCAAAGCTTTCAAAAGCATCGAATAATTTTGTCTCCACTCTAGCTTTTTCGACACTTCAAGAAATGTCGGGATGCTATTTTTTGACGCGTCTTAGTGTTGAAAAATGAATTTTTCAGCGTCGCCTAAACCAAGAATTATTGTCGTGTAAGTCCAAATGTTTTATCAAGTCCAAATATTTTTTCAAGTCTAAATGTTTTATCATGGCTCTTCAATGTTTTATCAGTCAATGATAATCCTATAAATCTTAGGAAAAGACTTTGTACACCGCTCCCGGTGCAGCAAGGCTTACGTGGGCTGCACCGCCTCTTCTGATTGATCCACGTGGCTCCTACGTGGATGACCTGCCGGGTTGTATGGCTCTACTTTGATGTTACGTTTTGAACATGATGGCCATTTAAAGTAGTTCGTTTTTTTTTAAAATTAGTGTGCGAACGAAAATGCCCTTTCCCTCCATCCTAGTGCCATTTTACATTGTATTTCATCTGTGCAAGAAGAACTCTCTTTCTTCCCCGGTCGAAAGAAAATATTTCAGCTTCGAGGCTGGAAAACCTGGCAACTGGAGTCTGTGTACAAAACTTCTGGAGGAAATATCATCCGCAGCACAAAGTAAAAAGTCTTTCTTCCAACTTCTTTCTAAAGCTCCTTTATTACACCAACAGTTTTTTCTGGTTAGAGTTAGTTAATGCGTGACCAAACCGTTTAATGCGCGGGTAACTTCCTTAGAACAAAATAGTTATGACATTCTGGGAGTCATAACTGTTTTGTAAGCACGAATGTCATACTCTTTTAATGCGGCCCTTTCCCTCCATCCTAGCGCCAATTTATGTTGGATTTCATCTCTGCAAGATGAACTCTTCTCTCCCCTCCCTCGCTCTGAGAGTCCGGATGCTAAGGAATCAGTTGAGCATGAACCTACGCCCTCGCTTTGAAAGTCTAGTCGACAAAAATATTTCAGCTTCGAGGCTGAAAAACATGTCTACTGAAGTCTTCAAATATAAAAGTTTATCCAATGAGTTTTTCCTTGCCAAAACCTCACATAGACGTTCGCTTCTCTCTCTGAATTCGGCCAGGTCTGTAAGATGGGCCTCAGCTGCCTTCGTTATCTCTTTGTCAATTGCTTTTAAAAGGCTTTAATGACAGAAAAACAGAGAGAAAGCAGATGGAGGAAAAAAGGAGCCTTTTAAAAGCAATTGACGAAGAGATAACGAAGGCCTGGCCGAATTCAGAGAGAGAAGCGAACGTCTACGTGAGGTTTTGGCAAGGAAAAACTCATTGGATAAACTTTTATATTTGAAGACTCCAGTAGACTCCAGTAGCCAGGTTTTTCAGCCTCGAAGTTGAAATATTTTCTGTCGATCGGACTTTCAGAGCGAGGGCGTAGGTTCGTGCTCAACTGAATTTCATCTATGTAAGAAGAACTCTCTTTCTTCCCCCCCTCGCTCTGAGAGTCCGGATGCTGCCCTTTCCCTCCATCCTAGCGCCAATTTATGTTGGATTTCATCTCTGCAAGAAGAACTCTTTCTTCCCTCCCTCGCTCTGAGAGTCCGGATGGTAAGAATCCCGCGACACCCTACTTCAAATTCGGCCATAAATCCTTCGCGACACCCCAGTGGAAAGTTCACGACACCCTAGCTTTAAGGCGACGACACCCTTCGTTAGAACTGACAACGGAGAGAATCCCCGCGACACCCTAGTTCTAATTCGGCCGAAAATCAATCGCGACACCCCAGTTGAAATCTCACGACACCCTAGCTCTAAGGAGACGACACCCGTGCTTAAAACTGACCACGGAGAGAATCCCATCGACATCCTAGTTCGAATTCGGACGTAAATCCTTCGCGACACCCCAGTTGAAATCCCACGATACTCTAGCTTTAGGGCAACGACACCCGTGCTTACAAATGACCACATAGAGAGTCCCCGGTGACACCTAGTTGAATTCGGCCGTAAATCCTTCGCGATACCCCAGTCGAAATATCACGACACCCTAGCTTTAAGGCAACGACACCCTTCTTTAGAACTGACCACGGAGAGAATCCCCGCGACCCTAGTTCTAATTCGGCCGAAAATCAATCGCGACACCCCAGTTGAAATCTCACGACACCCTAGCTCTAAGGAGACGACACCCGTGCTTAAAACTGACCACGGAGATAATCCCAGCGACACCCTAGTTCGAATTCGGCCGTAAATCCTTTGCGACACCCCAGTTGAAATCCCACGACACCCTAGCTTTAGGGCGACGACACCCGTGCTTACAATGACCACATAGAGAGTACCCGGCGATACCCTAATTGAATTCAACCGTAAATCGTTCACGACACCCCAGTTGAAATCTGATGACACCCTAGCTTTAAGGCAACGACACCCATCTTTAGAACTGACCACGAGAGAATCCCCGCGACACCCTAGTTCTAATTCGGTCGAAAATCAATCGCGACACCCCAATTGAAATCTCACGACACCCTAGCTCTAAGGAGACGACACCCGTGCTTAAAACTGACCAC
>UESW01003995.1:386915-459936 GCA_900491605.1 Calamus simplicifolius | reverse complement strand
TTAACTGTTATTTTGTTAATGGCTCAACTATCAATGCACATCCTCCAAGTGCCATCTTTCTTGGGGGTTAAAAGGGTAGGTACTGTACATTGACTCAGACTTTTCCTAATAAATCAATTCTTAAGGAGTTTTCTAACCTATTTTTATAATTCTAAGTGCTCAGTGGGATTCATCTTATAATGTGAAAGATTAGGCAAAGTGGCTCTTGGAACTAGATATATAGTATGTTGTATGTCCCTTAAAGATGGTAATTGATCAATAAGTTCTTCAGGAAATACATCTTGAAACTCTTTCAAAAATTCTACTACCTCTTGAGGCTGTTCTTTTTGGGTTTGACCATGAATTTTTCTAGTAGTTAAGACCCAAACTGATGAACCCTCAGTGATCTCATGCTCTAGTTCTTTAGCGCTTATCAGATTTAATCTCGGTTTCTTCTCTTTTAGATTACTAGATTCCTTCTTAATGTGATCCTTAGGTGGAGTTGGGTTTATCACAAACTTCTTCCCATGGTGGTTAAATGAGCAATTGTTGGATCGACCATATAGGGTAGCATATGGTTGTATAACCAAGGTCGACCTAAGATGATACCGCTAACTCCCATAGGAAGGACATCACACTATACCTTTTCTTGATAGGATTGTAGTTGGATCATTACTTGGCATCTCAGTTTAATAGGGATAGAAGTTGAGTCTATCCAGGATACCTTATAGGGATTGGGATGGGGAACCATAGATAAACCTAGGGTTTTGACAGCACTGGTTAAGATGGCATTAATATAGCTCCCGCTATCTATGATGATCTTGCATATCTTTTTCCCTAACTTCATAAATGTCTATAGGATATGGGTCCTATCCAATCCTCTTGTTCTTTGGTTTGGGTCAAGATACATCTAATAATGTTTAATAAATCAGATGCCTTAATGACTTCCTCATCTCCTTCATATTCATCCACAAAGTGAATTCCAGCTTCATACACTTCTTCCTCATGCTCATCAGTGGGCTCATGATCTTCTTCTCCTAGTTCTCCTATATGTAGGGATCGGGTTGGGCATTGACTAGCATAGTATCCCAATTTATGATATCTAAAACAAGAAGTATTAGGATTAGGATTCCTCTGAACTTTAGATGACTTACTCTTATCTTCCTTGGGGTCAATGGGGTGCTAGGAGTTGGTCTAATTGGGTGCACTTGACTAGACCCTAGTTTTTGATGAGGGGTACCATTCCTACTAGGTTCAAGTCGATGGATTATGAATCTCTTTTGGAATCTTTCGTAGTCTCTAGCTATCTGATAAGCCTATTCAAGATCATGGACTTCTCTTAAAAATAATTCTCTCTGAATGTCCTCACGTAGTCCAGCGCTAAATCTAGATAGGATCACAACTTCAGATTCATCATGATACACTTCATGACATATTTATCAAATTTGGCTATGTATTTAGATAAGGTCTTACTTCCCTGACTCAACCTCTGCCATTGATCTAAAGTTCTCTGTGATAGGATATGAGGAGATACTTTTTCCTAAGCTTAAGTTTTATGGCTCTCCAAGTAGCTATAGGTATGTCTCTCCTTTGCCTAGTTATCCTTTCAATATTCCCTCAGTATAGTCTAGCCTAGTGAATTAACCTGAGTTTAGCAAACTTAAACTTTCTCTCTTCAGATATTTCATACTACTTAAAGTATTGGTCCATATCTCCTTCCCAATCAGTGTATACCTTAGGATCAAAATTGCCATCAAATGTAGGTATTTCTAACCTGATGTTTCTAATGGCTCTTTCCTTCAAATCCATAAAGTCTTGGTATGGGCGTCAAGGGTTATGTTCAGGGGTGAGATCATGACGATGGGCTCTTGGGCCAAGAAGAGTTAGTCTAGATGATTCAGGTTTAGTGTGGTTCAATTGGTTCTCTTCAAGGGTCCCGATTCGCTCTTTCATTGGTCAAACCTATTGTTTAGTTGTCTAAATTGTTCAGTCATGGTTTTTATTAAAGTTTCAAGATTGGGATTCATGGTGTAACTTGGTTGTGTTTGGGAATGTTGGTAATGGGCTCCTGACCTGGTGGTCATGCAACACATAAATTTGTTCTAGGGTTTCTAGACCTAGAAGCTCAAGTAGAATAAATCAACTGAAATTATAATCAACTCAACACTTATCCTTTCCACTACCTAGGTAAGAGGTGGTATTGTGGAGGCTCCCCCCGCTCTCGTAGGGACCTAATTAGAGAACCACAAGTCCGCTTAAGGTGCTTGCCGTTTGACCTCTAGCCCTAGACACCACTTTCAAAAAATAACTGAAGGATTAAGTGCACCAATTTCATCACAATACTTGAAACTTAACCATGTGGGAGTCTTTGGCTTTGCTTTAGGTTTCTACTCAATTTTAATTAGGCTTGGGATTAAGATGAGTGTAGTTATTTTGGGTCAAGGAAAGGTGATGAAATCCTTCCCTTACCTGAGATAAAGAAATTATCCTTAAGTGAATTCAGTGATGCATGCACATACATATGAAAATCTAAAGTAAAATATGCTGATATATATATATATATATATATATATATATATATATATATATATATATATATATATATATATATATAATTTTTTTTTTTTATAGATTTAAAAATAAAAAATTATAGATTTAATAAAGATTAATTAGATGATTAAAAATTTTAGTACTATGCATGAACATGTCCTAGCCAGCTCTGATACCAAACTGATGCGGGATGTACCATGCAAGAGATTAACATAGAGCAATAATTCATATTTTAAGGTTCTTTACTTCCCAAAATGAGTCAGAATAAACTAAGGATGAACATGCGAAGAGTAAAGTAACTACCCGCAGAACATGATTCACTAAGTAATAAAGAAAACATGATTTTAGGGTTGAGAAACCACTACTTACAACATGCTTTTTCTTCAACAAAACAAAACTTATGAGAATGGATGGGTCTGATTATCAGGCAATGATGGCCTTTGTCCTAAAAGATTAGATCACATAGCTCTCAGAATGAGTGCTTGGAATACGAAGCTATGCTACCACAGATGTTTTAACTTTTCTTCAGATGGTTTTAGAGTCAAGGAAGACTTCATCTAAGGATCGTAGTATCTTGGCATCTTAGGGCTGGGATGCTTGGAACAGATGTTGGAACGGGTATTTATTGGGCCTCTCATCCTCTCCCTCACGAAGTGTTAATGCTCATAAGCACATAAAAATAGAAGAAGAAAACTCTTTTCATTAATCATCAATTATCCTTTACAAGAAGAAGGGAGGGATTTTTATAATAAACCCTAATCCTTGAATTACATGGGAAAAAAAGAAAATAAGGGTGCCATATTTTTTTAAATAAATAGGCGGCATCTTGAAACAAGAAAAAGAGATCAGAGGATAGCTTTCCCAATAAGGAGATAGACAGCATCTTGAAACAAAAAAAGAGATTAGGGAATAGCTTTTCCAAATAAGAAGATATGCGGCATCTTGAAACCAAGAAAAAAGATCAGGGGATAACACCATATCTTGCTTTCCATAAGGAGTGGGCGATAAGTCACCTTCCAAAGGGGGCTTATTTGCTTTTTTTTATGCTGAGATGACTTCATGAAAATCTTGGAATGCTCTAATTGAGTAGATGGCGCCTACTTTGGCTGGAATTCTATGTGGGGGTTTCTTTGCTTTCTTTTATGGTCTTGGATCTTCAACTTCTTACACTTTGACTCAATAAATCTTGACTTGACTCAAATAAAATTGATGGACTCATACTTGACTAAAATTACTGGACTCATACTAACAAAACTTGATTACAGGACTTAAAGTCAAACAAACATAAAGTAAGAAATTCATAATGACTCTGGATTCAAATGAATTAACAAGAATCAAAAGTCTAACTATATCAATTAGAAATCCATAATGAGCTCAGTAACCTCTGTCTGATTCTGGTGCCTGTACCAGAAACCCAATTCATCCCCTCCCTCTTGGGTCGCTACATCTGAGCAAGAATCCCTTATGACACAAGAGCTTACAGTGAAAGATAGTGTAGAGAAAAAGAAGAAGAAAAGTATAGCCATAAAATTTTCTACTTTAACCTCTGTTTATGATGTAGGAACCAATGAGGAAGAGGGTGATGAAGCTGAGAAACTTGCCATACTCACACGAAAGTTAAAAAAGTTTCTAAAGAAAGAAAAGAGAAATAACAAGAGGAAAGCAAATAAAGGAGTACAAAAAGAGGAGTTAAGAAAGAAGAAAGCAATAGTATCAATATAGAGCGATAGTAGTATAAAAAAGGAAGTGACACTGAAGTAGGACACCTATGCTTCATAGCAAATATGGTAACTAACTCAAGCTATGATGATTCCACTAATTAAGAAGAGAATTAGTTGATATTGTTGAGGAAATGAAATGCAAAATGAAATGAGAAAAATTAGTTTAAAAAATGCATCTTAAAGAAATTAGTCAGTAAATTTGAAAAAGATTTAGATGTTTTGAAAAATCAAAATGCTTTTTAAAAAATGAAGATATTTTTTAAGATTGAGAATGAAAGATTTAAATCTTGTGAATCGTCAAATGAACATTTTTCAAAAAAATTGTATCTCTTAGGGAAATGATTATATTTTCTTGAGCATAACATTAACTCCTAAAAAATGAAAACCTTATCTTAAGGAATGAAGTTAAAAAATGACTAAACTACATTTTTGACCCTTGAACTTAGAGGGTGTGACCCTTTAGTTCCTGAACTTTAAAAATTACAAAATTGATCTTGAATTTCATTTTTTGTTTCTGTTTGATCCTTAAGCAATGCATGCCCCCTCCCCTCTCCATGTCATGTGCCCCTTCCCCTCTCTCTTGCCCTCATCGACTATCGCATATGCCCTGCTCCTGTCTCTCTCCCTTCCCTCACGGTGGCCTTCCCCTCTCTTGCCCTTTCCTCCCTTCTCCCGCCGCGCCCCCGGTGGCCTTCCTCTTTTCTCTCCCCGCCCCCTAGATGTTACATGAATTCTTCATAATGAGTCCTTATTTTGGATACAAACTTAATATCTTCTTCCCTTTGTTATGCATATTGCTTATCTTTATGATGCCAAAAAAGAGGAGAAACTATGGATTTTGAGAGTCATATACTTTGGATCCATGTGGTTAAAATCTTGATGTAAAACTATGATATTCTCCATTTATTGAATGGTTTGCATCTATGTATTGACCATTCATTTTAAAAATATTTTCCATATAGTTTCAAATCCATATTTTTGTATGATATTGATAATACCTTAAAATGTTTGCCCTATGGCCAAATGAAATCTAGATATTACTTTCCTTATCTCATGCTATGTATATGTTGTTCTTAATGCTGAAACGGAGAATATATATTGATTGAAATTTTTGATAGTTATTTTATAAAAAGAGCAAGTTTTCTTTTAGCTGTGATTATGATGATTTTGTTTTGAGTACAGTTAAATTTTTAAAATGAAGTCTTTAATATCATCCACCTTGTCCTAAAATTATATATATATTTTTAATGAAGCAAAAAAGGGGAAGTGATGTGTAAACGAGCATGTGGATTGAGTGCTCATTATTTTAAACTATGCCAAAATTTTAAAAATTTTCAAGATTTTGATGAACTTACATATACTCTTTTGAAACTCTAGATTTTGATTATTATTTTGAGATGGGCTTTTGATATCTTTTCATATAATGACTGATAAATTACTTAAAAACCAAATTTTGATTAAAACACCTAGAAAGAAGGGAGAAGTTATTAAGAGGGAGCGCAACATTAAATTATACCATTCTTGATATACGCATTAAATTCTTTATATACCTTCAAAAATTAAAATGCATGCATTATTTTATGCCATAAATCATATCTTGACAACAATGCATTTATGAATACAATTTTTGTATATTTCATTTTTTATGATGTCAAAAAGGGGAGAAGGAAGATTTATTATGATTATCACTAATTAACATGCTTTATGAAATGTGAATACTCACCCTTCTCTATGAAAATTATTGATTTATTGATTGATGATGTCAAAAGTAGGTAAAATGAAACAATGTATAACTTGCATACAATCCTAAGAAGTAAGGGAGTAGGTATTAATATACACCATTTGATATATTAAGTAGGCAAGTGTCTAGAACTAATTTTCTAAATATCCTTTGCTCTCGAAAGGGACCTTGTAGCCGGTGCTTGTGTATAATTCACCATGTATTAACACCGAATGATCCCCTCAAATCTCTATTTTGAGTGAGAATAAGTAAATTTGTTGGATGATCCAACCATTATTACATATATTTTCGTTCTTCTCCAACACTTAGGATACAACATGTTTGTATAGAAGTACATACAAATAGCGGAGAGTGCAGCAAAGGTAGAAAGAAAGAATATGAACTGGATATGAAATTATTCGGGTTTATCCATTTATTGATAAAAGCTAGCCTGTTTGCCCAATAGAGTGAGAATGGCATTTAACATCACTCCTGATGCCATCCTACTTGATTAAAGGGTTCTATTGCTAGCCATTGCAACAACATAATACATACGAGCGAGCAATACGAATGGTTTGATGGCATTGGCCTCCATGATATCGTTGTTTCTTGCATTTATTGTTGCAAGCAGGTTCTCCATTGCATGGTCCAATGCAGATCTCATAATCATTTAGGTCATCAGGAATTGCTGCAACCATGAGATACCAGCAAGCACTTATCCCCAATTTCTAAATATATGAGTTAAGCAATTGCTAAAATGCTACAAGAGAATTTTACAAACTGGCCCACTTTATTCCACTTTCTTAGAGTCTTTCTATTTTTTAAAAATTGGCCCATTTCAAAACTTTCGGATGCTTTTATATTATTGGCCTGATGGGTAATTCTAGCCATCCTGTAACATCCTGAATTGTAAATTTTGTAATAATCTTGAAGTTTAATGCAAATCAATCTATTTGGGATTTTGTAATTGAGTTTTTGTGAAAAGATTTCCCATGTTAAATTTCCTTTTTCTTTCCCCTAGCAGGCTAGATTTTTATTGTATGAAGGCCTTGGGGAGAAGGGAGAGTTGGCCAAGCTCTTCTGTTGGTTTAGAAGGACAGAGAGGGGAGCCACAGTTGGCGACTTATAATCAATTTAAAATATTTTTATTCAGTATAAAAGGATGAAAGTGTATTTGACTCCATATAAACACTTGTTTAGAGTGCATTTTCTTGGGCAAAAGGGAAAATGCATATGAGAAGTTTGAAACAGGGCCATTCTTATAAAAAAAGAGTTTTTTTTTTTTGTGTGTAATTCTCATTAACACAAAGCTGTTCATATGCACATAAAATAGAAAGTAATTGAGTTTTACTAGTTTAGTAGTGTTCTAGACAATCTAGCCATTACAAATTTTTAAAACTTGCAGAGCATGATTGTAAGATATATTTGTCTTTGCATGTATATTGTGTCATTATGAGTGACCACAGTAGCATAATTCAGGTGCACTGTCTACCACTTGCAATGATGTAAATAAAGAGAAAATTAAGTGAAGAGATAGATAGGGAAAGACTTTATTGAAAACCAAATAAGAGATACAGAAGTGGGATAGAGTCGGGGAATAAGCGTAGGGAGAACACAAGTGCACAAGAGTTCTTTCTCATATAAGAACTTTTTCAAATTTTTTGATTCGATTTCTTGAAAAAAAATAATTTGATTGGATCATTTTTTAGAAAATTATATCTCCCCAAAGAGATTCTTAAAATTGGATTTTTATTTATAGAAACTGTCAGAAGTTGAAAGAAATCATGCTTAATTTGCCATTATTAAGAGGTCTATCTAATTTTTAACATATTGAAAGGATAAATCTAGATAATTTATTTGAATAAGTTCATAGTTTTTGAGGGGAAAAAAAGGTACTAAAGCAAAACACGTAAGTGAAATATTAAATAAAAGGAAAAGGTGATAAAGAAAGGTATGTATACAAATTATAGAATAGATATGTTGAAGAAAAGTTAAACCTGATGTCAAAATGAAGGCTGCCAGCAGAATAGCGAACGAGAGCTTTAAGACCATGAATGTAGAAATTTTGGATCTCATCTTTTACCAATTTTCTCTCCTTCTCTCTCTTTTCTTTTGTGGCATAAGATTCGATTGAGGCTTGCATATTTATGGCCTATGGATGTTAAATACATATAGAATATTCTTTCTAGGTTGGATTACATTTTTCTATGCTTGCTTTACTATATCTTGCACTGTTGCATATTTAACAAGTCCCTGACGGTAAACATACTAAATATTCTTTCTAGGTTGGATTACATTTAACTATACTTGCTATATCATGCATTGTTGCATATCTAGCAATTAATCTAGCAAATCCCTGATAGTAAACATACCAAATATTCTTTCTAGGTTTGATTACATTTGATACATTTACTATATCTTGCATCGGTGCATATCTAGCAATCGATCTAACAAATATCTGATGGTAAACATGTTGGGAAATGTGTCCCAAAGCCAATCGTCTTAGACGGTTATGCTTATTGTAACTGTATATAATTTGATAATAAATAAAAGCATTTTTTGGCAGATCATTGTATTTATATTTTTCCTGTAAAAAGCTCTTGTGTGATGGAATCCTTAAAACTACCTTACATTCGATATAGAGAGGATATATCGAGTAGTTCTTAAATTTGTTTGCAACCAAAGGATACATTGTTATAGGATGATAGCATATCAAGTATAGGTTGATGCATGTCATATAGACAGGTTGTCCTCTTATCCAAGGAGTGTGGAGACACTGGTATGGCATACTGTGAAATGTATGACATTTCATTGAACATGACCCACCTATGGAGCTTCCTTCTGTCAAGGATTGCTCGCAAAGGAATATGGATATAAGTGTTCTTCGAACCTAAGATCATTATGGTAGCTTGCAAGTAACTTACTATACTTTAATGCCGGACTACCTAGATTTCTAATCCAGTGACAGAAGGTTTCTGGGTGTAGTCAAGTACTTATGGAGCAGTAAGTGGATTAAGATGGGATTGACCCTTCTAAAAAGTTTGGAGTAAATGTCTCACTTTGTCTCAATTTAGCAAAACCTTGACCAGGGTAGTCCTTATGAGGAGTCATAGAACTTATAAAGTTGAGATACATTATGGATGTGCTGATTAGGGTTGGCAGTTAAACCCTGAGTCATCCTAAGCATTATGAGGTCAAAGGGATGAATTATATAGTAACTATATGCCAGAGGTTCTTGATTGTTGCTCTGCAACCTTCGACTTATCTGAAGATCGGATGTCATTGTTAGATGGCATCTTCGATTGGTACTGGAAGTGTTCAAGTGCTATTGGTTTAGTGTTCGAACCTATGGAGTCACACACCATAGGGATTTCTACCTGACTTGATGACTGAGAAATTAAATATTAGTGATTAATTAGAGGATTAAATTGACAATACGATAGCTGGCTAGCTCAATTTGATTGAGCTATAAAAATCTAGGTCAAATCAAATGGGATTTAGTTTGGGCTCAATTTAGGTTCAATTGAGCCCAATGTTAACAACCTTACCCATTTGAGTTCAAATTATAAATTTAAATTTTAAACTAATTTTTAAATTCAAGTTTAAATTTAGATTTTGAATTCAAAATTTAAATTTAAATTTAAAAGGAAAGTTAATGACCTCTCTCCATTTACCCTCCATTCCTTATTTTCCTCCCTTTTTCTCTCTGTGGTTTTTATTTTTATAGGACTGATGATGGGCATTAAAAGCGATGACTTTTAGCTAAAAAGGAAGAGAAATAATTTCTTTCTTATCTTCCACCCCTTTTCTCTTCACAATTTTCATTTTTATGGGATTGGTAATTGACATTAAGGGGCATTTTTGGTTGAAAACGTTGAAAAAGAAAAAGATGGGAGGTGTAAGGATCCTATCAATTAAGCTAGGTCTTAAAAATGAAAAAGAAGGGTTTTCTTTACATCTTTTCCACCAAAATTTATTCTTCAAGTTCTTTTACAACTCCAATAGCACCTTGGTGTTGGTGTTGAAAAAGAAGAAATCTAGTCGTTGAAACTTTGGAGAGGAGCTAGCACTCCAAAGAGGCTGGTTAGGACTAGAGCCCCGGTATGGATCATCTGTAGAGGCCATACACCTTTGTGTAGCTCACAGAAGCACCATCTACCACTGCCTTCCATTACTGTAAGAGTCGTTAAGTAATAGAAGGTAAGAAAATTTTAAAGTGACTGGTGACTTAGATGTGATCTAAGACACTAAACCATATGCATAGATATGATCTGTGCTACATAGTTACAAATTATGCTATTTGTATTTACACAGATTTGATCTGTGTATTTTTTTACAGCTTTATTTATAATATTCATATCATGATCCTGTTGTAGGCTGATATTGGATTAGATCCAATATTTTACTGCTTTTGTTGTATATGTATTTTAAAAATATTTTAAAATGCATACATGTAGCCTACTCATTAGTTATCCAACAATGGTATTAGAGCATGATTTGTGCTCTTAGTTTCTATCGTTCTCTACACTGGGATGGTCCAATGGGAGAGGCTACTGGTAGTGTCTTGAATTAATATTGTGCCCAATGAGTGTTTGGTAGGGATATTAGGGACACACCAGTGAGGAAGGCTACTGGTATGTACCTCACTGCATGATGTCTAACTACCCACGATACAGAGAGTGCAATAGGCTGCTGAGAGCACATCGCACAGCTACTTGAAGGCTGATTTGGTTAGGAGCCAAGTACTTGATTGGATGGATTCACTAGGCCGTCCAGTCATAGGAGAAAAGTAGGGTTTAAAGACCCTCTCTTCTCATTCAATGGGGTCACCTATGGCATATAGGGGTGCCACTTGTGTCGTGACCCATGAAGAAGAAAAGTGAAGAAAATGTAGATTAAAACTGTTTTAATCTTATTTTTTATTTTTTTGAATGGTATGATTATAAATTATTTTAATTTTTGTAACATTTATTTTACATGTTAAATTAAAATTATTTCAATTTAAAAGTTTATTAAATTTAGTTAAAAAATTAAATTATCTTAAATGATAAAGAAATCTAGAAATATGATTTAAAGATCTTAAGTCATTTGCATAAGCTTTAAGGGGCATGGGTTAGCTTGAGTTAGATTCTTAATTAGGTTAGACCTAAGTTTAGATTAATTGGACTTGAAAAAGAATTTAAATCTAATCAAAAGTTAAGTTAAGTTACCTTCTCTTTAGATCTCTCTAATTAGTTAGATTGATTAGTCCATAAATCTAAATGGACCTGATTTGTGGCTCAGTGGTGAGCCCGAGTCTTTAGGCTAATATAATCAAATCTGGTAAACCCATTGGTGTCTAAGGTAAGTTTGTTATTTGATCATGATTCTTTTAGGCTATCTCTTATCTGGCCAACTTGGTTGGTGTATAAGGCAAGAAGGTTAATGGCAGAATCCATCCCATGATCTCACTTACCCGGCCAATGTAGTCAATCAAAATTGATTGGATATCACCTTGCCATTCACCTTGCGCAGCCATCGCCTTCGAGGCCTCGCAGCTTTCTCGACTTCGTCTCTCATCCTCCGATAGTGACCCTCAGAGGAACCGCGCATTATACCTTGGAAACCCATGCCAGGAGAGCGCTACAGTCCGTCCCCTTGCGATGGGAAGTGAGAGTGGTGGCAATGTTAAAGTATTGGTGGTTTCACATGAACCATAGCTGGCGATGATGGAGATATAAAGAGAAGGAAAGGGAAAAAAAAAAAAAGTCAAGGAATGTCTGTTGGGGGCCACGTGGAAGAATCGTTTAGTAGTACCAAATGGAGCATAGCAATGGAGGGATAGAGACGAAGGTTGCCTGCGTTTGGATTCCTTTCGACACATGACCTCCATCATGCACGCATCTCTTTTTCCATCACTCAGTCCCCACTCAGCAATTATTTTAAGAGACCTATATCACCTATGGCTGTGTAGAGAAACTCTATATATATATATATATATATATGGCTGGATAAAGATACAAGCCTACAATGATTTGTATCAATAATTAGACATGTGCAATCATTGATGAATATGTCAGGATACGTAGAGAAGAACCAAACAAATCATGGCCAATGATTTGTTTGGAGGAGATGGGGACTATATATAATCTAAACATAGATTGACAGCTTTTGTTGCATAACCTAATGAAGTTCGGATGCAATCTTCTTGGTATCATGAGAGAAGACAGCAAATAAATTGATAAATATATTATTTTTTTCCCCTCTTGTACGTGCAGCCTCTAAAATCTCTCGTTTTGAGTTGCTTCGGTTGCATTTGGAAGATCGACATGAATTTATAATGGAAAGTTCCTGAATAGCGTACATATAGGAATTTTCTTCAGAACTTTGATGATTTAGTCTGGGTTATGGGACATAAATCTATAACTCTCCTTCCATTCTTATAATCTGCTTTCCTCTGCAAAACATTGGCAATAACTCTCCTTCTACTCTTATAATCTGCTCTCTTTGCAAAACATTGACGATTCATTCCTAGTTGTTAGCTCAATCTAGATTAGTTTGGGAGCTTCTATTGGCGCCCACATAAATCCTTTCATCACCCGCATATTTGAAAAAAAAAAAAATTACTAACTACACCCACAACTTAACTCACTACACCCATCCTTTTTTTGTAAATCCCTAAATTACCCCCACCCCATTTTCACCCCTCACGATTTCTCAGCACGCCCCACCCCCCCGTTTTCTTCCGCGCCGCCCCCCCCCGCCCTCCACCGAGCTCCTCCTCCCCTCCCGACGGATCTCCGGCCAGATCGATCTCCGACACCTACAACATTCCGGCCGGTGAGTTCAACAAAGCCCCGTGCCGAGTTCAACAACTGTTCGGTCTGACAGAGCTGAACAGAGGCAAAATGTTCGGCCCTGTGTCGCCGAACATATGGCCTCTGTTCGGCCCAGTGTGATCGAACAGAGGATATATGTTCGGCGACACAGGGCCGAACATCTGTTCGGCCAGGTTAAGCCGAACATAATGTTTCGGTTCGGCCTGGGAAGGCTGAACATTTCTATTCTGTTCGGCCCTGGTAGGCCGAACGGAACGCGATCCGGGAAAAAAAAAGACGATACATTTTTTAAAAACGAACCTTATCGTCACCGTCGCCTTCCCAGATTACTAGTTGCTTCTCCATTGTTGAAATGAGAGCTACAAACCTTGTCTAGACCCTGATTTCAGAGATAATCGTTGAGAGAGGGATGGAGGGAGGGAGATGGCTGTGGCTGGGAGAGGAGTTTTGAAATTTTATTAGGGGTTTTGATCAGGTGGGTGTAGAGAGAAATAAGCAGGGTAGAAAAGTAATTACATCTTAGGGTATTTTAGGTATTCTAATTTTAAGTAAGAATGGGTGTGAAGAGTAATGTTTGGGGCGCCAATAGAATTTCCCGATTAGTTTTGATATTATTTAAGCAATTGACAATAATGCCCCTATCATTAGATAATTGAATAAAAGATGACAAGAGAGAGGATTGATGCTTCATTATATTTTTACAATTAGTTGGAGATGGACTTCAAATATTTTTATACTTAATTTGGAGTTTAAGATTTATTTATTTATTTATTTTGTTTGCATTATTTTTGTGGGCTTTCTCTTCATATAATTGAACATCCACGAATGCATGATGAAAATTTCTTGAATAGAAAAATGTAAGGCTTGCACTATCGGTCACACTCTTTCCTTGGTATAACCAGAATTTGCATGTTCGCTTTATTGACGGTGCATTCCCAAAATGTCTTGATATGGATAATTAAGGCATGAAAGGAACTCCCCCTCTTTTTTAGTTAAAAAGAGAAGAAAAAAGGCTACTTTTCATGGTCCCTCATGTAGCCATGTTGGACGACATAATTCAATGGGTTTTTCTTCTCACTTTTGTAATACCTTAATCTAGTACTCATTAGCTAAAAAGAAAGTTTATGAAAAATATCTTTATGATCTTTTTATCTAAATTTTTATATTCCTTTCTTATAAAAATATACATTAGATGATTCAAAAATCGGGTTAGAGTTAGAAATCTATTTTTTATGTACTTATTTAATATTAATCAATTTAGTTTTCTTTAGGAAATTGGTTTCCTCATCGGAGTAGAAAATTTATTAATTTTATAAAATCAATATCCCATGAAAAGTAGGGTGAAGGTTGATTGAGTTCTTAAGTATCAGCAATTAGAAAATTATTTGGGTGCTATGAGTGCCAACAATTTTATCTTAAAGATAAAGGTTCATATACTTTTATCTTTGGAAGTTCAAGCGCAAAATATTTAATAGCATGGCAATACATTTATACAAAACTTCTACCTCGAGCACATGCAATGGAGCCATAGATAGTTAAGCGAAATTCAATTTATGAAATAATTTGATCCAAGGACAACATTGTTGTGGTAGAAAATTTTTAAATTTGTTTATGACTTCATAAAAAGATTTAAAGTTTTATAGAATATTTTATATGCCTATTTACATAGAAATTTGGATTAAATAAGTTTATTCAAATTCTATTACATTTGAAAATCTATATATTTGCATTTTATTGTTTCTAATAAATTATATTAAAAATTTATTTTAAAATTATGACTTGAAGGCCTTTGACATTTAATTTGAAAATTATGTGTGTGTGTAAGAGAGATAGCTTTTAAATATATTCAATAAAATGTTTATGACATAAAATGATGATTTATAAATTTTATATATTTCTTGCACACTTGATTTATATCAAGAAATCTGAATCATGCATCTTAGTTTAGGTTTTCTATTTGATTCTACTAAATTTGGATATATATATATATATATATATATATATATATATATATATAGCTCTCTTATATAATTGAATTATATTATGATTAATTTGAAATTTATGACGTGAAAATATTTAAATAATTAAACTACAAGTTATTTGTATATGAAATAAGATATAATGTGTATATGTAGATGCTATAAACTTACAGTCAAACTATATATCGGTGTACCTAACCTTTCAGGGTTTATATGAAGGCTTGTGTTTGTTTTGGAACCTTACAATGACTGATCTCTATAGTGGCTTGTAAGTGATAAATTGACCCATTTGTGGAGGTTATATGTAGCAAACCAACCTATTTCCGTAGGGCTTAAATGTGTTACACTGTTTACTAGGTTTGTCATAAGGATTATATGTAGCTGTAATCCTATGAGTTGTCAAGTTATTATCAATGCAAATCTCTTTCTAATTGGATAAAAGTGTATAAGGTATAATGTAAAAAAAAAACTGATATTGCTCTTTTAAATTTTATGGTTATCTATTACACTGCACATATTTGATGAATTTATATAAGCATAAAAATTGTTCATGAAAATTTATTTAAAATTTTATCATTTCACTGAATGATAAATGTGAATGTTTTGATATGTGAATAAGGATTTTATTTATTATGCTTTTTTGATCCCTCTAATGATGGTTATGGTTATTTAGGAAGTGTTAACCTGTAAATTTTTTTAAATCATTTTGTTTTAAAGAAGGGATTTAGATAGAAGCTGGCCCATGAATTTTAGTCATAGATATGTTTGCTAGAAAGTAGATTTAGTTTTGCTTTATCAACTATTTAGTTGTGTTATTAGTCTCCTTTGATGATGATGTTATGATTATGGACTTTTTGACATTATTTTTGGTTATAAAATGTATTATTAGTTATATTAAATTGTTGATTGGATTTAATTTTAAATGTACTACCTTACATGCCATAGAATATTAATTTTGTATGTATTCAATAGATTGTTACATTCTAAAATCCATCTATGGGTCGGAGGTGTGACAATTATAATAGTATTAGAATAGGCTCGGTCCATGACTCATAAAAATTAAAGGACACTATATATAAGCTCTATATATTTGTGATTAGATTTGGATGTAGATTTTAATATAAACTCTTATTCTGGTGAAAGCATTTGGACTTGAACAAGGAAGTATATGAAAGGTTATATATAAGCAAATGTATAAGTACTCAAGTTAGATATAAAAGTGATGTGTAGATTCAAATAGCATGCATTATGTGTTGTATATGCTGAAGTTAACCATTTTAGAAGTGGCATGATAAATTCCCGCTTTATCATTGTATGAGCCCTAAAACTATAATATGCCATTACACTTGAAACTATATTATGAATTAGAGTTCAAGATAAATTTGTTAGTCTTTTCATCCAGGGCCATGAAAGATGTGCCCACATAGGACATCACTCAAAAATTAATCAGAGAAAGATAAATTGATATGGCTGTTTAGAGAAGATCATGCAATAACATGTCCTAATTTTATAATTCATAGCTCAAGTAATTATGTTGCATAAGTTACATATAATCATAGATACGAGCATCTAATTTAATAGTTGTGAGTACTACTTAGAGGTAAACCTTTTGAAGGGTTGACAGTACTTAATTCGGTGTGATTGAATTATTTAGGACAGATAAAATATAATCGGTGATGTGCTACATTGGTTAGATGGTGACTTAATATATCATTTCTACGGTATATGTTTCATTAGATCGCACACTTTGTGACCTATATGAAGTAAGAAGTATAAATATGATTGAGAGATTTAGGCTCTTTACAAACAAGTGGAAGATGTTGATTATTGACCTACTTGACCAGATCAAACATCCACATAGGTGGTTGAATCAGTTTTTGAAACCAACACCCACCACGGTTGCCTTATGGCCTCTAGTGTGTTCCATAGAGACATACATTCGTGAGGAAAGAGTTTCGAGGATAAGTTCTTCTGAATGCTAGAGAAAGGCTTTCTTTCTCTCATAATCTCTGTATCCATAATTTATAAGGAGACAGTGATATGGAGCACGGAACAAAGAGCCTTTCATAGCCACCTCCCACTTGATGATTCCGTGACCAAGGACACACCGATATCCATAAGCTTCCATATTTACGTACTCTGTCCATCCATTCCCATCAAGTAGAAACTCAAAAGATTAAATGAAGAGATAGATAGATAAATTGAGGTGGGATAGAGTTAGGAAATAAGTGGAGGGAGAACACAAGTGCACAAGAATAAGAGCACAAGGGCTCTTCCTCGTGGAAATATCTTTTCAAATTTTCTGATTTGATTTCTTGAAAAAATTAATTTGATAGAGTCATTATTATTTTTTTTAAATTATATCTCCCCAAAGAGATTCCTGAATTGGCATTTTTATTTATAAAGACTGTTAGAAGTTGAAAGAAATTATGCTTAATTTGCCGCTATTAAGAGGTTTGTCAGATTATTAACATATTGTAAGGAGAGATCTAGATCATTTATTTGAAATAAATTAACAGTTTTGAGAAAAAAAGTACAATAGCAAAATTCATAAGTAAAATATTAAATAAAAAGAATAGGTGATAAAGAAAGATATGAATAGAAATTATAAATAGATATGTTATAGAAGAATTAAACCTGATGTCAAAATGAAGCCAATAAACAGAATAGCAAACAAGAGCTTTGCAAGCATGGATGTATAAATTTTGTACTGCATCTTTCATGCACCACTTCTCTCTCCCTCTCTCGTTTTTCTTTTGTGGCATATGACTGGGTTGAGGCTTGCATGCATTTATATAGCCCATGGATGTTTAAATGCATACTAAATATTCTTTCTAAGTTGGATTACATTTAATTACACTAGCTATATCTTGCACCGGTGTGTATCTAGCAATTGATCTAGAAAATCTCTGATAATAAATATACTAAATATTCTTTCTAGGTTGGATTACATTTGATTATATATACTTGCTATATCTTACACTGGTGCGTGTCTAGCAATTGATCTAGCAAATCTCCAATGAATTCATGATTTTAATGCTTATGTTGATGGTAAACATGATGATGATGCCTGATCACTGGTCTTGAACGTCGGGAGAAGAGAGCCGCTTAATCCGCCATCCTGCGCCTGATCGAGTGGCGTGCAAAAAGTCCCAGGACCGGAGGGGTGCTCCGATGGGTACCCTCCGACGCTCAAGTCAGTAACCTAGATCACAGCTGAGGGAGATCTCAGACGAGCTTTGGGAGAAAAATGAGATCTCAGAAAGAGAGGAATCCCCTTTGAGTATTAGGGTAGCAAGTGTATGAGTTTATGTACCTTGTTTCTGAGCGGACTTACCCTTTTATAGGGGGTTGACACCTGCACAACCACGTGGAGTTCCGTAAGGAAGGAATGTCCGCGGGGTTCGTGGGGTTGCGTGAATTTGGGCTGGTCGATGGGTTCTGTCCCATCGAAGAGGAGAAAACAGCGGTTGATGGGCTACGTCCCATCAGTCAGCAGGGCTAACAGGTAGTTAGGTCTTGTCCTATCAGCGGTGTGGCCAGTGGGTAGTTGGGCCTGGGGATGCCAGGCGGCGCGCGTCAGAAGGATGGCGGTGTGAACCGCCAGGACCATTCTGGGATCGACTTGGGGCAGCCTTGATCCTCCTAAGGGCGCCGAGGCCGAGCAGGACTGGCTTGGCTGACCTGCAGATGTTGGGGCGGGGTCGGCCCGGGAAGGTCGGAGCTGACTCAGCCGACTCGGAGATGCCGGGGTCGAGCGGGGCCGACCAGGGAAGGTCGGGGCCAACTCGGCCGACTTGGAGATGCCGGGGCTGAGCGGGCCGACCAGGGAAGGTCGGGGCCAACTCGGCCAACTTGGAGATGCCGGGATCGAGCGGGGCCGACCAGGGAAGGTTGGGGCCAACTCGGCCGACTTGGAGATGCTGGAGCGAGCGGGGCCGATCAGGGAAGGTCGGTGCCGACTCGGCCGACTTGGAGATGCTGGGGGCGAGCGGGGCCGACCAGGGAAGGTCGGTGCCGACTCGGCCGACTTGGAAATGCTGGGGCCAGCGGGGCCGACCAGGGAAGGTCGGGGCTGACTCGGCTGACTTGGAGATGCCGGGGCCGAGTGGGGCCGACCAGGGAAGGTCGGGCCGACTCGGTCGACTTGGAGATGCCGGGGCTGAGCGGGGCTGACCAGGGAAGGTCGGAGCCGACTCGGCTGACTTGGAGATGCCAGGGCCGAGCGGGGCCGACAAGGGAAGGTTGGGGCCGACTTGGCTGACTTGGAGATGCCGGGGCGGGGCCGCCTTAGAATTTTGATTTTGCCATAATTGCCCTCGTGGTTACGTTAGCCACATCAGATGCCCCCCTGCCCCTGAGCGCGAAGGGCCACGCGCCTGCTGCCCTTTGGCGAGAGGGGTGTGAGAATTCAAAAAATGATTGCTCTTTAGTGCGCTTTTAATAGCTTGATGAGCTGGCGCATCATCTCGAGGCAGTGTCGCTTCAAAAATCTTCCACAATCATGCGGTAGGTGGGGGTTGACGCTAGCGCCGGACGCCTCGAAGAGGAAGCTTTATTGGGGGAATGGAAAAAGGTGAAGGCCATCATTGTTTCTCCGTTTTCTATTCCCCGCGATTGGTCGGGGATCAAGCTCCTTGGAGCGAATCGAGGCGGCACGTCTCGGGCGCAGGCAAGATTTTCGGTGGACAGCTTGTGGCGCAATAGGAGAGCACCACGTGGTAGCACCTCGATTATCGTCGTTCGGAGAAGGGGGTATAAAAGCGCCCCAAGGGCCTAGGAAAACTTTTACATTGCCATTGCTTTCTTCCAGCTTTCCTTCTCCTGAGTTCTTCTGCGACTTGAGCCCTTTTGTCTCCAAATCCCCTTTGATTTCAGGTTAGTTTCATCTTTCCTTTTCATCGATGGACCGTTGTGCCATTAGGGAGGGTAAAAGGTATGTAGTTGAATCCTTCCCTTCCGATAGTGAAGACCAAACCTCCCTAGCCCGTCAGGTTCCTCGTCCGGTGGGAAAAATCGCCATATGTAGTCGACCAACGGTGATCGGGCCTCCGTCCGCCTCAACCTCCCCTATTAGGGCAGTTCCTGTGTCCTCTTACCGTCCGGGACAACCTTCGGCGGTGAGTTCTGATCCGGCAGGCCGTCTTGAGTGGCCTCAACCGTAACCCCTGAAGACGTAGAAGCCATTAGGGCCAAGTACATGGTCCCCAGCTTCATTCATCTATCCGTGCCGGGGCCCGAAGATAGAGTGACCTCCACCTACCCTGATCGGGTCACTCTGTATGAGAAATTTTTCCGGTGCGGGCTGCGCCTTCCTCTCCACCCCTTTTTCCTGAATCTTTTAGATAGATATAGGCTAGTGCCGGCGCAGTTGACTCCGAACTCGATTCGGATCATATGCGCCTTTGTTATCCTTTGCTATTTCAGGAGGCCCGCCGGGGTTATCACTGTTCCGGGCATTTTATAAACTCCGCCGCCAAGGTGAGGGGGCCTGGTGGGCTTTCACCGCCAGGCCGGGTAGGGCCTTCCCCCTAGGTCTTCCATCCAAGATTAGGGGATGAAAATCCGCTTCCTATTTGCCCATGTCGAGGGGGTGAGGACCAATTGGGTGGAGCCGGACACCAGCTCCAATGATAATGCCACCGTGGGGGAGAGAGATAGGGAACTTTTCACCCAGTTGTCCAACTGCCAAATCCCTGGCTACAAGGAACTCCTGTCCGAGAAGAACCTGATAGAAGCCGAGTTGGCCCCGGCGGTCGGTGAGCACGATGCCTGATTCCTTATGTCTTGACCGGAGGATTGCTATATGCTGTTATTAACACTTCTCGTTTTTGAATGCAGCAATGAAGTTCTCCACCGGAGAGTTTGAGGCCGCCTTGAAGCAAAAGAGGCCGGCAGCCGGGAAAACATCAAGGCCGGCGAAGAAAACTCGAAGGAGTGAGCGGGCCGAGCCGACCCAAGCCGCTGAGGTCTCCAAGGCTCCAACGCCTACAGGGGAGTCGGCTAAGGAAGCACCAACCGGAGAAGTGGTCCCGAGGCCGACCAGGACCGAGATAGAGGAGGGAGAGATTCCAGCCACCCCTAGAGCCGCCGTGGTGGTTATGGATCTTAAGGAGGAAGCTCTTGCCGCCGTCGACGTGCCCGAAGTAGGGCCGGTCACAGTTGCTGTCAGCCCTCCAGTTGCCATCGAGCCGAGATGGAGAGGGCTCCCCCCACTGCCAGAGGGAGGGAGCCAGTCGCCGAGAAATCCCATGCTAGGATGGAGGTGACCGGGGAGCAGAGGGATGGGCTGGAGAGCTCATCTCGGCGGTTGGTGTGCCACTCGACCCATCCTTGATTGAAGGTCCGCAGGAGGGGCCGACGTGGCCGGTCCCTAGGTTCAACTTAATGGAGGACACCGCACAAGCCCCTCATCTTCTGTCAGGTGTCCGGACTGCCGAGTCCGAGGAGGAGATGCGGGGATTGAGCCACTCCGCACTTCTGGATATGATGATGTTGCCATTGTCCAGGTAATCTTCTGAGCTCTCTATGTTTTGGATGTGTCTTTGGATGCTCTAATCTCTTAGGGTTAACATGTTCCCCTTGCTGCAGATGGCCAACGGCACGATTGGCCTTCGTGAGGCGGTGGTCCACTCTTTGGACGCGCTCACAAAGGCCATGGCGCGGGCTGAAAGGTACAGGAAGGAGAGCGTGGTGCAGTCCCAGAACCTTGCTCGACTTCATCAGGAGGCCAAGGCCCGGTAGGAGAACTTGGGCAGCCAAATAAGGGAGGCGGAATGCTGGGCCGAGACCAAGAGTGGCCGGGCATCCGCGGTCGAGGCCAGATTGGAGATGGTCTCGGATCGGCTGAAGGCCGCCGCGGTGCAGAATGAGGAGCTAATACACCAGCTCCAACGCGCCGAGAGGGAGGCCGGGGCGGCATGTGAGGAGGCTCGGGCCGCCGCGGAGAGGGCGATGGTTGATGCAGGCCATGAGAAGGCCGAAACCGTGGCCTGCACCGACGAGGCCAATGCGTACGCTGAAGAAGCCGAGGGCCGAGCCAGGGAGGCCGAGGCCAGGGCACAGCGAGCTGAGGCCGAGGCGGGGCAGGCCGTCTCCAGCTACAAGTCCTCGCCAGAGTTCAGGAAGGAGGTCCTCGAAGCCAGCCTCGATGCTTACATCAAGGGCTTCGAGATGTGCAAGACTAAGGTGTCTGCAGCTCTTACAATCGACATTGCCGAGCTCGAGGGAATCCGGCCCGGGGAATCTGACGAGGAGTCTGCGGAGGAGGGGGACGACAAGGGAGAACCGGGCCCAAACGAGCCCTGAAAAATTGTTGTTTCTTTTCCTTTTTCTTTTTGTAACCAGCTCGGGCCAAATTTTGTATTTCAATTTCATTATCAATGAAGAAGAACTTTTTGTGAAGATGCTTTTGTCTTTTGTCTTGCTCATTTCTTCTTTCCTCTGAGCTGAATGTTTTCATCGTGTGACTAGCAATAAAACAGGTCCCGTACCTGTTGACTAGAGAGGGCCTTTCTTCTGAGATGCCTCTTTACTCTGAGTGTTGCGCACGTTGATAACGCCATGGCCGAACCGTTGTATCAGGTTGGCCAATGTTGAGATGTGTCTTCGAAGTGTGAGCCGATCGCGTAGGAAATTGCCTAGGATGCCTTGAGCCGTCGCAGGCCGTTTGAAAAGAGATTCGTCTGTGCTCGAATATTCTAAGAACTTAGAATGATCTGAGGGCAACTTAGCACCGAGATCGGCTTAAAAATACCGGGGGCCGAGTGGGGCTTGACCGGGAAGGCCTGAGCCGACTCGGCCTGATCTTGGAGATTGCAAGGGTCGGTGAGCTCTTTTAGAACCACCTTGGGGGTTTGTGTGCCACCCGAGGGGCGACTGACCGGGTACGGAGCTGTTAGGGACTTGAACCGACTCGGGGGTATCTCCAAGCCGGACCGAGTGGTGTCCCATTAGCTGTGATGCTGGTGAGCTCCTTTTGAACCGCCTCAGGGGTTTGTGTACCGCCCGAGAGGCGACTCGACTGGGTACGAGCTGTTAGGGACTTGAACCGACACGGGGGCATCTCCAAGCCGGATTGAGTGGTGTCCCATTAGCCGTGATGCTGGTGAGCTCCTTTTGAACTACCTTGGGGGTTTATGTGTTGCCCGAGGGGCGACTCGACCAGATACAGAGCTGTTAGGGACTTGAACCGACTTGGGGGTATCTCCAAGCCAGACCGAGTGGTGTCCTATTAGCTGCGATACTGGTGAGCTCCTTTTGAACCGTCTTGGGGGTTTATGTGCCGCCCGAGGGGTGACTCGATCGGGTACGGAGTTGTTAGGGACTTAAACCAACTCGGGGGCATCTCCAAGCTGGATCGAGTGGTATCCCATTAGCCGCGATACTGGTGAGCTCCTTTTGAACCACCTCGGGGATTTGTGTGCCGCTCGAGGGGCGACTCAACTGGGTACAGAGCTGTTAGGGACTTGAACCAACTCTGGGGCATCTCCAAGCCGGACCGAGTGATGTCCCGTTAGCCGCGATGCCGATGAGCTCCTTTTGAATTGCCTTGGGGGTTTGTGTGCCGTCTGAGGGGCGACTCGATCGGGTATGGAGCTGTTAGGGACTTGATCCGACTCGAGGGCATCTCCAAGCCGGACCGAGTGGTGTCCCATTAGCCGCGATGCCGGTGAGCTCCTTTTGAACCGCCTCGGGGGTTTGTGTGCCGCCCGAGGGGCGACTCGATTGGGTACGGAGCTGTTAGGGACTTAAATGACTCAAGGGCATCTCCAAGTCAGACCGAGTGGTGTCCCGTTAGCCGCAATATGGTGAGCTCCTTTTGAACCACCTCGGGGATTTGTGTGCCGCCCGAGGGGCAACTTGACCGGTACGGAGATGTTAGGGACTTGAACCGACTCGGAAGCGTCTCCAAGCCGGACCGAGTGGTGTCCCATTAGCTGCGATGTCAGTGAGCTCCTTTTGAACCGCCTCGGGGGTTTGTGTGCTGCCCGAGGGGCGACTCAACAGGGTACGGAGCTGTTAGGGACTTGAACCAACTCAGGGGTGTCTCCAAGCTGGACTGAGTGGTGTCCCATTAGCTGCGATGCCGGTGAGCTCCTTTTGTGAGATCTGATCCTTGGATGCAAGGGAGAGCAGGCTATGACATTGGAAGGGAGCTCTTTTATTGCTTGTGTTCTGGGGGATACATCATTGATAATATCGGCGGAGATTATCTGCGTTCCAGGTATGCAGAATGGGTTGTCCTTCAAGCTCTTCTAGCCTGTATGCCCTCTGGTGGAGTGTCTCGGCGATGCGATAAGGACCCTCCCAGTTGGGGGACAGTTTGCCCCCCTTGTGGGCTTAGATACTTTAGCCTTTCTTAGAACCAGATCTCCATAGCAAAAAATCTTAGGATGAACTCGAGCGTTGTAGTATTTGGCTGCCCGCTGACGGAAGGTCGCCATACGCAGCCTTGCCCGGTCGTGTGCCTCGTGATAAAGTCCAGGTTAGCTTATATCAATGTGGAATTGTCTTCCTCATTGAAGGGCGGCCCGGGAAGGTTGGGGCCGACTTGGCCGACTCGGAGATGCCGGGGCTGAGCGGGGCCGACCAGGGAAGGTCGGGGCCGACTCAGCTGACTTGAAGATGCCGAGCCGAGCGGGGCCGACCAGGGAAGGTCGGGGCCAACTCGGCCGACTTGGAGATGCCGAGAGCGAGTGAGGCCGACTAGGGAAGGTCGGTGCCGACTCGGCTGACTTGGAGATGCTGGGGGCGAGCGGGCCGACCAGGGAAGGTCGGGGCTGACTCGGCTGACTTGGAGATGCCGAGGCCAAGCGGGGCCGACCAGGGAAAGTCGGGGCTGACTCGGCCGACTTAGAGATGCCGGGGCCGAGCGGGGCCGACCAAGGAAGGTCGGGGCCGACTCAGCTGACTTGGAGATGCCAGGGCCGAGCGGGGCTGACCAAGGAAGGTCGGGGTCGACTTGGCCGACTTGGAGATGCCGGGGTGAGGCCGCCTTAGAATTTTGATTTTGTCATAATTGCCCTCGTGGCAACGTTAGCTACATCACATGATATGGAATATAATATAGAATAACTGAGGAGTGGTCTTATCTAGGGTTGTCAGTGGGTCAGGTTCAAATTTGGATTGGTCATTATCAATGTCTAACCAAAAGGATATGTGTTAGAACCAAATTCAAACCCATTTCTCCAAGATTGGAATAAAAAATGATCGACTTCAAGGCCAGTTGGAAATCAAATAAATAAGATATTATTTTGGTACTCTTTTAGATTATTTTATAAATTACTTAATGCACCCAAAATGTTCTTCATGAATTGAGAAACAAATATAAGATAATATAAAAATATAAAAAGTTGTGTCCAAATGAGAGAGGGAATATTTGTAACAGATAAAAAAAATAAAAATATACTGCTAGAAAAGTTGCAGTAATATAGTCCTCTAACAAGATGCATGGAAGAGAAAATTATATGTGGATCTAATTATCCAGGTTAGTAAATGACTCATTGATCTTAAAATCGAACAAGATACATAGGCACGGAGAATGTTCAATTTCTATACTAAAGAATAAATGAAACCCTTATTCTTTTAGGTAGTGTTTGAAATAGGGAATAAGAGGGGATATCCTTCTTATTCCCAAAAGCCATAACTATAAGGGATAGCTGGGAATAAAGTTAACCAAATGGATAATTTATGGTTAATCATGGGTTATCCCCTCAATTTATTCCCTAGAAAATGCAGGAATAGCTGGTTATCCCTGCAAATAAGAGTAAAAAAAAGTTATCCTATGGATTTACCTTTTTGCATTTGATATGATCAATGGGAAAGCTAAAGGATATCCCTAGGGATAGCCAGAGGATAACTCTATCCTGCACACTTATCCATGGATAATATTTTTTCTATCAAACACTACCTTAATTGAACCTGGTGCTAGGAAAAAACAATTGCTAAAGGGTTGGTTATTCATATAGCTAAGGAGATGATTTGATCTCATCTTCAAATTTGTCTTAGTCTGAGTTAAATCCCCTAAACAAAGGAAGCCCTAATCTAGATATAGACTACTTTGGCCTAGTATGGAGGCTAGACAAAATTCAAGATCAAGATCTACTATATCCAAGACTCAATCAAGTAATAAAATTTCAAAAATACATAACCTCTAATCTAGAAAGAATTTGGCAGTGCAATTGCAGATAAAGTCAAGATCTAGCTTTTGGTTGAATTTAAAATTTTTAAAAATATTTCTATTTTTATAATATGTACTTTTTTTATTAGGAGAGGAAGAATCCTATTTAAACTAGACTTCACAAGTCTAAAAAGAAGGGAGTTTCATTGTGTTCTAACTAGGGGAGGAATGTAACATAAATAAAGAGTAGGTAACTATAATATATAATAGAAATTACTACTGTCATGTCTGAATTCGAGACCCAAGTTGGGGGCCACGATAACCATCATAATTTCTTTATAATTATGCAAGGTGATGCATGTTAACGCAACGATTTAAACATTTAATTCTACTAATTTTAGGTAGAGTAGCGAGAGTAAGGGATCAAATCCAAAGGGACTTTGAGTAGTTATCTTGAAATAAATTTATGTAATTAAATATTTAAATAAGCAGATGATTGGTTATAAAAATAATTAAGATACTTGTAGATCACGACCCGTCCCTTTTAAAGAATAGAACAGTCAAAAATTATTTTCGCTTGAAGAACATTCAATAAAAAGTAAACATAAATAAATACTTTATTTCATAGTATCCAAAAGATTACATAAAAAAATATAATCTACTTCTACTTTTCGAGATGATGGATCCGTAAATTCGCTTCATGCTTCCGCAAATCCACTTTCTGCTTCCGCAGGTCCGCTTTCTGAAATAGGAAGATGGTTGAGTATGGAAGGTATGATGGCTGGTGAAAGGAGAACGGATGGCTGGTAGAAGGAGAACGGATGGGAAGATTTGGGTTATGAAGTGGAGGAAATAGAAATAAGAGTGGGGCGGAACCAAGAGAAGAATGGGGAATAAAAGGATTATTGGATGATTCCTCAAGTGGTTCCGATGGTATTCTTTTATAAGGAATGAAGACGCATCGACTCCGTGTGTAATCTACGTTAACTGCTTGCCTTATCTCCGCAGATCAGATTTGTTCCTTTTAAAGTTCAAATGACAGCCTTAAAAATATCACACGATTTTCTTTTATCCGCGATTGCTTTAAATTTCGTGCAATTTCAGGGTTAAATCTTGAAAAATCCATTTTGAGCTCGTTTCAAGTCCAATTTGAGTGCCGTTTGTACTATTAGACTCCTAAAATCAAGCACTTCGAGTTGGCATGGTTTTTATCTGAAAATAATATATAAAAGTATTAAATTTAAAAGAATAACAATAATTTAATCTATAAATTAATACTTTTATGGCTAATATTTATGTACTTATCACTCCTTTCAACTTAATCATTGCTAGTCCCTTAGCAATATAATTAAAATAAAATCATGTGTCGCTAAGATTCTCTTTTGCAAAATTAAATATAGGCTTAAAGTTGAAAGAAGCTAGCCAGTATCACAAGTATTAAGTTTTTGAAGTAAATTTCACAGTCAGAACCATCAGAAACATTTTTTAGAGTTCATCCATAGATCTATACTTGTGTTTATGATGGCTAACTTAGCATTTCGGTACTAGCTTGTAAGGAACAATGGTATCTTCACTTATCACTTACTTTAGTAAATTTTTTATACACCCTTAAATTAAGCACCTGACTTAAGGTGGCTTTCACACTGCCTGATATATATATTTTTATTTATTATTTTATTATTTTTTAGCGATATCTTCACATTGCCCACTTTTTGACGCGAACAACAATGCTTACTTAGGTGAAGGTGCCCGGTTACTCAATGAAAAATCAATGTTTAGACTTACTTTTTTTTATTTTTTATTTTTTATTTTTTAATCAGGCAGGTAACTCTTTCCTTAAATTCAAATTTCTTTCATTGGAGTGTATATCAATTACCAATTTTCAATAATGATTGAATCTCTAATTGACCTTACAACTAATACCTAGTTTACCTCGTCAGTGCACATGTACAATACAAGTGCTAATAGCCTTTAGATGACCTAGATAGGCCTCTAAAAGTTTGACAGCTAGTCTACTCCATGGCTCGCTACAGTAATTAGCTAATACTTTCTAACTCTATAGAATTTCTTTCATTACATGATAAAAAAAATTTAAAATTTTTAAAAATTACCAAGGTATTTTCAAAATATTTTTGAAAAAGGTTTCCCTTACCCCCAACTTAATTTCCATTACCTCAATGATGGAATAAGGAAGAATAAAATAAGAAGAAATACCATCTGGATGAGATATGCCTCGTGTAATGTTAGGAGTGACTGTGCGGAGCATTCTCTTATTCCTATAAATAAGAATCACTAAAATAAAGTCAGAAAATAAAATTTGGGTTGCCTATCAAGAGCACTAAGTTTAAAGTCTTCAACCAGACTATGCTTAGAATCATGGTGATGCTGAATCCAAAAGGTCAATAGATTCAACTAACTTCTCATCATTAATTCCATCTATATAAGGCTTCAATCGTTGACCGTTCACTTTAAAAATATTTCCTTGCTTAGGATCTTTGAGTTCTATTGCCCCATGGGGAAATACTTGGGTTACAAGAAAGGGTCCATCCCAGCGGGAGCGAAGTTTTCAAGGGAAAAGTCTTAGTCTTGAGTTGAAGAGGCAAACTTTTTGATTAGGTTTGAAGGTTTTTCTTGAAATGTATTTATCGTGATATGCTTTAGTTCGAGCCTTATAAATTTTAGCATTTTCATACACTTCATTGCGTAGCTCTTCTAACTCATTCAACTAGAGTCTCCTATTGGAACCTGCATTTTTTACATCAAAGTTAAACTGTTTAATAGCCCAAAATGCACGATGTTTCAATTCTACTGGCAAATAATAAGCTTTTTAGAACACTAGTCGGTAAGGAGACATTCCTATGAGAGTTTTAAATGTAATACGATAAGCCCATAGTGCATCATCTAAACGTGTTGGCCAATAAAATTCACTATGCAGTACTTTTGCTGCATTTTTCTTTCCACTAAAGTATCATCCACAAGTAAGGGTATGATAGAAGTTAAGTATGCTTTTGAATTCGCTCTCAGAGACATATCGTCTAATTACCTAGTCAGGACAATACTTAAACAGTTCAGGTTCTTCCCAAAAATAATACTTTACTTGTGAAAAAAATCTATCCTTTTCTTGTTTAGACCAGTGAGAAGAAATTTTTCCTGTTGCTAAGTAATTGACAATATGGGCAAACCATGGAAAACCAGAAGAAATTAAAAAAAGTTGTTCATCAAGAAATTTCTCTATGATCTCATCTATGCTTGATGTGTGTTCAACTAAAATTCTGGAGATGTGATCAGTTACCATATTTTCAGAACCCTTCTTATCATGGATCTCTAAGTCAAATTCTTGTAGAAGAAAAATCCATCTGATCAATCGTGGTTTAGTATCTTTCTTTGATAAGAGGTGTTTAAGGGCCGTGTGATCAGAGTAAACCAGAACTTTAGACCCTAAAAGATATGATCAGAATTTTTTTAGAGCAAACACAATAGCTAATAACTCCTTTTCAGTAGTAGTATAGTTCAGTTGAGCATCTGAAAGGGTTTTTCTAGCATAATAAATCACATGTGGCTCTTTATTGATTCTTTATCCTAACACTGCACCAATTACAAAATCTGATGCATCACACATGATTTCAAAGGGAAAGGACCAATTAGGGGGCTTGATAATTGGTGCTATGGTCAAAGCTGTATGAAGAGTTTTGAAGGATTTTAAACAATTATTATAAAAATAAAAGGGGTTTCTTTGGCAAACAATTTGCACAAAGGTCTAGAAATTTTGCTAAAGTCTTTGAAGAATCTCCTATAAAATCCAGCATAACCAAAAAAGGATCGTATTTGGTTGACTGAAGTTGGAGGTGGGAGTTTTGAGATGACTTCCACTTTGGCCTTATCTACCTCAATCCCCTTCTTAGAAACAATGTGGCCTAAAACAATTCCCTCTTGGACCATAAAATGGCTCTTTTCCCAACTTAACACCAAATTTGTTTGTTTACATCATTTCAATACTTGAGCTAGGTTATTAAGGCAATCCTTAAAAGTGGTCCCAAATACTGAAAAGTCATCCATGAATACCTTCAAAAATTTATCTATTATGTCTGAGAAAATTGCCAACATGCATCGCTAAAATGTAGTATGTGCATTACAAAGTCCAAATGGCATGCGTCTAAAAGCAAACATTCCATAAGGACAAGTGAAGGTGGTTTTCTCTTGATCGTGAGAAAAGACTGGTATTTGATTATACCCTGAATAACAATCTAGGAAACAAAAGAATTGCTGACCAGCTAATCGTTCTAGGATTTGATCGATAAAAGGCAGCGGAAAATGATCTTTCCTAGCAACGTTATTCAGTTTCCTATAGTCTATGCAAACTCGCCAACCAGTTATGGTACGAGTTGGAAGAAATTGTCCTTCTTCATTCTTCACCATAGTAATTTTTGATTTCTTAGGTATAACTTGGGTGGGACTAACTCATTTGCTATCAAAAATTGGGTAGATAATCCATGCATCTAACCATTTTACTACCTCTTTCTTCACAACCTCCCTCATAATAGGATTAAGTCTCCTCTACATGTCTCTATAAGGTTTGGCATTTTCCTCACAATGAATATGATGCATACAGATGGAGGGGTCAATTCCTTTCAGATCGGTAATGGACCATCCAATCGCTTCCTTATATTCTTTGAGCACTCCTAAAAGCTGGTCTTCCTGATCAATAGTTAAATTAGATGCAATGATTACCGGAAGGGTATCATTGGGTCTAAGAAATATATATTTCAACATAGCAGGGAGAGGCTTTATCTCTAGGGAAGGTGGTGCTTCTAGGGAGGGTACCATCAGTGTATTAGAGTGTATAAGTAATTAGTCGTACTTTATAGTCCAAGGAGAAATGGTGCTAAAATCGGATGGCTCTAAAATTGCATTTATTTCTTTAGTATATCCATCAATATCAAAATCATCTACTCCAAAATATGTCAGTCATGCCTGTAAAGGATTTGTCGAATAAAGCAAGGGTCTTATCATCTATAACTTCCTCTAGCATGTTGATCTCGTTATGGTCGTATAGAGGTGGTCCTTAAGATGTATTAAAAATATTCAACCTCATCTTTTTATTTCCAAAAGATACATCCATAATCCTAGTTCTACAATTTATACAAGCATTAGCTATTGCTAGAAAGGGTCTACCAAGAATGTTTGATATTTTACTAGGATTATGACCATATTTCATATCTAAAACTAGAAAGTCTACTAAAAAATAAAATTCATCCACTTTAATCAGCACATCCTCCAGTATTCTATGGGGTACTTTAATTGATTGGTCGGCTAATTGCAGGGTTATCATTGTTGGTTTCAATTCTCTAAATTCAAATAAGTCATACACTGAACTTGGGAGAAGGTTAACACTTGCACCTAAATCTAGCAATGCTTTTTTAATCGTAAGGTTTCCTATGACACAGGATATAATTGGGGTTTCAGGATCCTTAAGTTTGGGTGGAGTAACTTGCTGAAAGATTGAACTGGCCTGCTCAGTTAGGTTGACTTTCTTTGGTATGTATGCCTTAGATTTTCGCTTTTGAGTGCATAAATCTTTTAGGAATTTGGCATAATCAGGGACTTGTTTAATTGCATCAAGAAGGGGTAAATTAATTTGAACTTGTTTGAACAATTCTAACATTTCATTTATCTTGATATTCTTCTTATCAAGAGATAGAGGAGATTCTAATGCACTTGGAAATGGAGCCTTAAGTATGGGTGTTGAATCAATTGATTCTTTTTTTTTTCTCCATATTTTTTCTTTCTAGCTTAGTCGGCATGAGTTGCTCTTCTTATTGAGTCACTTCATGCTGATTTAAAGTTTTTCCATTCCTAGGGTTATGACAGATTTTGCATGTTCAGAGAAATTTATGGACCAGTGGAGCTCTCAGCCATGTATTTCCCTCTTGGATTACTAATGGACTGATTGGGTAATTTACCCTCCTCCCTCCTACTGAAGCTATTGCTAGCTAACCTATCTGGGTTTCTAGCTTGGTGATAGACTGGGTATGGGAGTGAAGGAGTTGAGTATTCATTTCTAGCCCCTTCAGTGCTTGTAGTACCTTATCTTCAAAAGTAGGATCATGATTACTTAGTAGAGGTTGTGTGATGCTTGGATATTGGGAATACAACATGTTTTTGAATTGGGTCTCCTGATGGTTAGGCCTAATTGATATTGGGTTGATGACAGATTAAGGTTTTCAAGAAAAATTTGGATGATTTCGTTAGCCAGGATTGTAAGTATTCGAATATGGATCATTTCCTGATCTAGGAGCCATTCGAGTTTGGGCTTGGTGGGCTTGCTTTTGAATAAGCTCAGGAAATTGGTATGCAGCTGGACAATCACTTATAGAATGGGTCGGGCTTGAACAGATTATACAAACCTCATGATTTTGAATAGATGGGAAAGGGGAGTTTACTTATAGAATTCGGTCAAGTTTTTGGGACAATTCATCTACCTTAGTATAGATATCTATAGAATGACCTATTTCATACATTCCACCTCTTTTAGGTCCTATAGGAGAGTCTCTACAAGTAGTTGACATGTGATGTAATGAATTCTCACTCAATGTCTCAAAGAGTTACCAAGCTTCATATTCATTATTCAACATAAATGTCCCACCACATGAAGCATCAACCATTTGCCGGTGCTTTTCTATCAAACCATCATAAAAGCACTAGACCAGTTGCCATTTGGGTATAGCATGATGTGGACATTTTCTAACCAATTCTTTTAATCTCTCCCATGTCTCATGAAATATCTCTCCATCTGTTTGGAAAAAAACTTGTTATGGCTTTTCTAATTTGATTAGTTTTTCCTATAGGAAAGTATTTCTTGAGAAACTCTCTCTGAAGATGGTCACAGGTTGAAATTATTATAGTATCTAAAGAATTTAACCAATATTTGGCTTTATCCTTGAGAGAAAATGGGAACAACTTAAGTCTAAGAGCATCGTCAGAAAAATTTTAAATTTTTACTGTCGAACAAATTTCAAGAAACTCATCTAGATGTTTGTAAGGGTCTTCATTTGCAAGTCCATAAAATGAAGGTAATATTTGAATCACACTTGACTTGATCTCATATTGAGTGTGGAGGCACTTGAATGCAGGGAGAGTAGGTATATTTTGAAGGAGTGAAATACTCCTTTAACTAGCATGGTGGATCATTTTCGTTATTAGAGTCCATAATTCTAAATTTGTTTACTCTAAAGGTTCTCTCTATTTCAGGATCTAGGGATATGAGGTTAGGTTGTAACGATCGGCGACCAAGCATACACCCTATCGGTGTACTCTAAAGCAAACAGTAATTCAGTTTTTTTTAAATTAAACTAATGTAATAGAAAAGAAAGGAGAAGATTCTAAAAGAAGTATCCTAAGAGATTCCTAGAACTAAGAGCAACAAGACTAATTTAATTAGGATTTAATAATTATTAGTAATCAAATTAACAAAGATTAAACTTTCTACCCTAGGCTTAACCTAAATCTAAATAGCTTCTAACTTTCAAGACCGCCTTGGAGCCCTCCAAGTCAAAAACTAATTGATCAACTAGCAAGTTAAGGGTAAGGTCAATGGGGGTTCCTCCATTGCTTGCCTTAGGTAAGCGAATGGAACCAATTAAATAACCACTTTCCTTTTTTTTTTTTAGATATCAGTTAGTCCGTCAATCCTGACCCTGTCCAACTCTTTCGGGTGCCTTTTCCTATTGAGCTCGAGTTCCATAGGGGCTAACGTCTAGTTAATTTTAGAGTTAAAGGCTTGGGTTAATGCAAAATGAAGGATGTGGTTTGGGGGCCAAGGAAGGGTGATCAACTACCCACATTATCTTGATTAGGGGTTTATGCCCTTAAAATTAATTATAAAAATGTTATGCAACAAGCAGATGTCAAGTTTTTGAAGTTATCAAATAAAATTATCTAATTATTTTATTTATTTATTTATTTAGATTTTTATGATTAAGTTTCTAATTTTTAATAAATTATGAGATGTCAATGAAATTTTTTTTGAGTTTTACAGAAAATAAATTTACCTAAATCAATCTAAGTATAGAAAACAAATAAAATATTTTTTTTTAATTTTTATTAATTTATTATTTATTTTTTAAAAAAGATTAAATTTGTTTTATGGAAAGTGTCTTAGGATTTTCTTCCAGGTTCTTTAAGTTACGTTAATTAAAAGAAAAAGTTGATTAGATTAAAAGTGGATTTGTAATAAGAAGGAAAATAATTTTTTATGTTAAAAAAATAAGAAAATTTAATAATTAAGGTAACTAAAATAAGAATAAAATTAATAAAAAATTTATTATTTTTTTATTTTTTTTAAATTTTAAATTTAATTTTTTAATATTTTTTTTAAAATAACTACACTTAAGTCCCTGACAATGGTGCCAAAAATTTGATGCGTGTTGTAGTGCAACGATTTAAACACCTTAATTCCACTAATCTTAGATAGAGTAGCGAGAGTAAGGGATCGAATCCATATGGACTTTGAGTAGTTATCTTGAAATAAATTTATGCAATTAAATATTTAAATAAAAAATAATTGGTTATAAAAATAATTAAGATATGATCTATCTTAATTAGAGTATGGCCCGTACTCATAGATCACGGTCCGTTCCTTTTAAAGAATAGATCAGTCAAAAATTATTTTCGCTTGAAGAACATTCAATAAAAAGTAAACATAAATAAATACTTTATTTCATAGTATCCAAAATATTACATAATGAAAATATAATCTACTTCTACTTTTTGAGATGATGGATCTATAAATCTGCTTTCTGCTTCTGCAAATCCACTTTTTGCTTCCGTAGATCCGCTTTATGAGGTAGGAAGATGGTTGAATATGGAAGGTATGATGGCTGGTGGAAGGAGAACGGATGGCTGGTGGAAGGAGAACAGATGGAAAGATTTGGGTTATGGAGTGGAGGAAACAGAAATAGGAGTGGGGTGGAACCAAGAGAAGAACGGGGGATAAAAGGATTATTGAATGATTCCTCAAGTGGCTCCAATGGTGTTCTTTTATAAGGAAGGAAGATGCATCGACTCCGTATATAATCCATGTTAACTGGTCACCTTATAATCGAATTTGTTTCTTTTAAAGTTCAAATTGCAACCTTAAAAATATCACACAATTTCCTCTTATCTGCGGCTGCTTTAAATTCGTGCAATTTCGGAGTTAAATCTTAAAAAATTAATTTTGAGCTCATTTCAAGTCCGATTTGAGTGCCGTTTAGACCGTTGGACTTCTAAAATCAAGCTATTCGACTTGATAGGGTCTTTTATTAAAAATATTATATAAAAGTATCAAATTTAAAAGAATAATAATAATTTAATTTATAAATTAATACTTTTATGGCTAGTATTTATGTACTTATCATAAGGCATCAAACATGATATCATAATAAGCAATATAAAGTTTCAATCATAAATTTCAATTGTCTTCTCAAGTAAAATAAAAATTAGCTACAAAACTATTATTATAAAAAAGGACACTAGGTCTCAATAAATATCATAAAAATTCCTTTATGCTTTCGGCACATCTAGACACTCTCCCAATAGTATCCCCACATATCTATTATATATGTATCTAAAAAAAGGTAAAATATAATGAGCTCCATAGCTCAGTAAGCAATGATTAGCTTTCTAGAATGTAATATATATATATCAGTATTTAGTATATATATATAATTTATTAGTAAAAATAAATAATCTATAATTATCATTTTTTTAGTTTCCTTTATGTCATATCATCTGATTTTAGTTCTCATTTTTCCTTGTCCTTTATTCCTATTATGTTGAAATAATATCATCAGCATTTTACCCCCATAGGCAGGGTATCGCTAAGGTATAGTCTTCAAGGTTAAGGCATCACCAATGTTTAGCCCCACGGAGAGGACATTGCCAATGTATAGCCCCTAAAGTCAAGGCATTGCTGATGTTTTATCCTCATGTCAAGGCATCACCAGTGTTTTATCCCTATAGGCAAGGCATCGCCTAGGTATAGCCACTAAGGTCAAGGCATCGCCAGTGTTTTACCCCTACAGGTCAGATATCGCCAAGATATAGCCCCCAAGAGTAAGGCATCTAAAACATCCAGCATAATTAGGTTTATCTTTAATTCATTTTTATCATATATCATTAAATCTTATTTATGATCAATTCAACATCTTTATCAATTCATTATGTTATAGATTATATTTCTAGAATAGAAAGTAAATATATTTGATTCTGATTCATAGGGATTGTTACATATTGCATTTCTAAAATAGAAAGTAGACTGCATTTCTATAATAAGAAGTAAATATATTTGATTTTGATTTATAGGGGTTTGATGTAATTAGTTTTCCTTCCTAACATAGGATTTGTAGCTTGTATATATACCTAAGAGATTGATGAATAAAAATATACAGAAATTACTTCCTTCTTCCTCTTTTTCAGAGTTCTAGTTATGTTTCATGGTATCAGAGCTTTCGGGCTTATAACTCTAAAATATATAAACAGTGGGGTTTTAGGGTTTTTTTTGGACTTTATTTTTTATAATTTTTTTTGTTCTCACTGCCTACACTTGGGGAAGCGTCACTCACCGATCAGCCTTCGCCTTGATTTTTATTGTTAGAATCTTGTTCTTTTTCATTCATTCTTCTCGCCTTAACTTTCACAACAAGTTCATTACCTGTTTGGGTCAGCATCTATTCAGTGTGGGATCTACTTTGGGACAAGTTTGGATTCTTTGAGTATTTTAAACATTGTTATGGTTTTGGCTCTGTTATTTGGCTGACATTTGATAATATGGAGGAAAAGAAGTCTGTTGTTGTGTTTGATGTGGTTTCTGTGATGTCAAAAATCATAGAATATAAACTTAATAGATCTAATTATTTAGATTGGAGTAAAACTATTAGAATTTATTTGTGGAGTATTGCTATGGATAATCATTTAACTGATGATCCACCTAGTGATAACTAAAAAACCTTATGGTTAAGAGAGGATCCTGTCTATTTTTGCAAATACGTAATTCTATTGATGGTGAGGTGGTTAGTTTGATAAATCATTATGAATTTGCGAAAGAATTGATGAATTATTTAAAGTTTGTGTACTTTGGCAAGAAAAATATCAAATGCACTTATGAGGTATGCCAAGCCTTTTATCATGCAAAAAAAGATGATAGATCCCTCACTGACTACTTTATGGATTTTAAGAAGACTCATGAGAAACTTAATGTGCTGCTTCCATTCAGTACTGATGTGAAAGTTCAACAAGCTTAGAGAGAAAAGATGGTAGTTATGAGCTTCTTGGCTGGTCTTTTTTTTAAATTTGAGGCTGCTAAATCTTAAATTCTTTCTAGCCCTGAGATATTCTCTTTGGAAGAAGCTTTTAGTAGGGTACTCTGTACAAAAAATTTAGCTTTTGCTCATCCTAATAGTGCTCTTGTTAGCTGTACTTCTGAATCTGGGAGACAACCATATAGACATGGCAATAAAGGGGGAGACTTAAGTAGTTATGATCGAAATCTTGGTACTCGAAGATAGAATTTCGAAGGTGGTTACTATTGTCATAAGCCAAGATATGTGAAAAAAAATTGTAGAAAGTTGCAGCGCAAGAATCAATCGAACCAGTCAGTCCATGTTGCCTCTACTAATGATTCTTCTGAGTCTATTTCAATATATGCAGATGAGTATGCTAAGTTCTTACAGTATCAGAAATCTCTAGAGTCTTCATCTACTTCTATTACTGCCATCGTTGATTCAGAAAAAATGAACACGTCTTATTTTCTCATCTTTCAAATAAATCATTGATTCTAGTGCCACAGATCACATGATAGGTAATTCTAGTATATTTTATTCTTTTAAGTCACATGCTTCTAGTTTTACGGTTTCTTTAGCAGATGGGTCTACATCTCGTATTTTAGGGTCCAACATAATTATTCCAACACCCTCAATTCCCTTGAAATCTATTTTAAGTTTACCTAATATCGGCCCTCCCTCCCTCCCTCCTAGGTCAACCAACAACAAACCTGCGTATCTGAGGTAATTGGATAGAGTTTTACTAGCTTTTATGTAGCCCTCCATAAAGACCTAGGGAACTCCAACAGATTATCACAAGCAGCATACACATAAAAAATACATCATATGAAAAACTTTTTATTTTTTGTTCAAATATACATACACATCACCACAATTATCATTTCAATATTTTACATCATCCTGCTCAGATAATATTTTTTCCATGACATAGGCGCATTGATCTTAAAATTGAACAAGATACATAGGCTCAGGGAATGTTCAATTTCTATACTAAATAATAAATGAAACCCCTATTTTTTTAATTGAACCTGGTGCTAGGAAAAAACAATTGCTAAAGCTAAGGAGGTGATTTGATCCCATCTTCAAATTTGTCTTAGGATGAGTTAAATCCCCTAAACAAAGGAAGCCCTAATCTAGATATAGACTACTTTGGCCACTACATGAAGGCTAGACAAAATTCAAGATCAAGATCTACTATATCCAAAACTCAATCAAGTAATAAAATTTCAAAAATACATAACTTCTAATCTAGAAAGAATTTGGCAGTTCAATTGCAGGTAAAGTCAAAATCTTGCTTTTGGTTGAATTTAATTTTTTTTAAAATATTTCTATTTTTATAATATGTACTTTTTTTATTAGGAGAGGAAGAATCCTATTTAAACTAGACTTCACAAGTCTAAAAAGAAGGGAGTTTCATTGTGTTCTAACTAGGGGAGGAATGTAGCATAAATAAAGAGTAGATAGCTATAATATATAATAAAGAATTACTACTGTCATGTCTCGAATTTGAGACCCAAGTTGGGGGCCACGATAACTATCGTATACTCATAAGAATTTCTTTATAATTATACAAGGCATCAAAAATGATATCATAATCAGCAATATAAAGTTTCAATCATAAATTTAAATTATCTATTTATTCAAAAACACAATAAAATCTAGAAGTGGCCAATCATTACTTACATCAGATTTGGGATCTTTAATTTAGTTTCATCATCTCTCATTAAATCTAATTCATGCTTAGTTCAATATCTTTATTAATTCATCATGAGTAATAAATAATTAATATCAAGTATAACTATGGCAATCATAACCAATATATAAGCATGTTATATTCATAAAATAAGCATCATAAAGTGATAAATATTTATTTATTTAAAAAAACATGATAGATTAAGTAATCAATCACTATTTACATCAGATTTATAATTTTTAATTCAGTTTCATCATATCTCATTAAATTTTATTCATGATCAGTTTAATATCTTTATCAATTTATTAGAAGTAATAAATAAACAATATTAAGTGTAATCATAGCAATTATGATCAATATGTAAGCATATTATATTCATAAATTAAGCATTTTAGAGTGATAAATATTTATTTATTTAAAACATAATAAAATATAGAAGTAACTAATTGCTACTTACCTCTGTAAAATTTACTAGAAATTAATCCTCACTAAGGGCTCCATTAATCTTCTTGATCCATCAGCCATCTTGATCGTTAAACCTTCATCTTTTTCATCTTTTTGAACTATTAATTTGATATCAAAGGATCTTTATTGAGCCCTATTTACAAAGAGATTTTTCAAAGCAAATATATTTCTTATTCTTCATAAGATACCAATATTCTAAAACAAATAAACTTCCTAGTTATAGTAGAATATTGATTCCTTTAAGAAAACCAAAGAGATAGATATCCACTTAAAAATAGATTCTTAACTCATAAAGAAAATATGTTTTCTCCTTTTCATAAGATATCAATCTCCTAAACAAATACACTTTCTAATTTTAAGAAATAAATATCCATTAATATCTAAAAATAGATTCTTGACTCCTAAAGATTTTTTATACTTTATAAGATACCAATTTTCTAAAACAAAGAAACTTCTTAGTTTTAATAAATTTTGTTTCCTTTAATAAAACCAAAGAGATAAATATCATAGACTTTTTGACTCTTAAAGCAAATAGATTTTTTACTCTTTATAAGATACAAATCTCCTAAGCAAATAAACTTTTTAATTTTAGTAAGATTTTGATTTCTTTAAGAAAACTAAAGAGATATGTATCCATTAAATATTTAAAAATGTATTTTGACACAAAACTAATTTTTGAGATATCCAACATAATTTTTGAAATATAAAAATTTAGAGACCTATTCATCAATGGCATTATCATAATTTATTTAAAGTATGTCAGCACTGATACCTATTCATTAAATTGCTCCTAATTTCATCTATTAACTTTCAATTTAAGTGATTCAAGATGTGTTGAAAAGCTAACTTAATACCAAACATTATGAATATAATTTAATAAAAAATACTAATTATTTAATTATTTATAATTTTTAACTTAATTAATTTAATTACATCTTAATTTAAAGTAAGATAGCCTAAAAGGGCCGACCCCATATAGCTGGGAAAAGGCTTAGATGAGTTAAGTTGAGTTGAGTATAGTCTAAAAGGGCAGGGTCTCGTAACTACCTTCTTATCTTTTAATTAGAATAAGAATTTGATTCGAATAAAGAGGATTCCGTAAGTACAAATAGAGGGCATACATCATGATTTAAGAAGAAGAGGGAAGAATGAGAAGAAAAGGATGGGAGAGAGTGAAAGCAGGGACCATTGTTTTAACTTGTTATCCACTGGAATCCAACTGCATAATTGAAAGAAAAGAGTATAGACTCTAATTTATACAAAAGTAAAAGAAAAGAGTATCAACTCAATTTTCCACCAATAATATGTACCATGATTCATGGATTACAAAAAATTAATGAAAGAAAGGAAGACTTCAGCCCTACTTCTGCCACTTATCTTGTTTTCTAAATTTTCTTTTAAGAGATTTGAGTTAAGTAGGTTGGAGAAAATCCCTCCTCCCCAAACAAATCAGAATGCTTCATATTGGATCTAAGGGTTCAATTATATATGTTTTGATGACAACAAAAACATTGATTGAAGGACTAATATAATGCTTGAGTTAGTGATGATAAGATAGGTACCATGGTTAGGATAAATTAAGACCTAAGCAAAAGATCATTTGACACACATTCTAACTCATGTAAGCAATCCTACTCAATGGAGAGGATCCAATCAACATATTACCAACACAAGATGCTAGAAGGTGAAATTTCTGTTTGTAATTTTATTTTCATAGGGATCTTTTTTCTAAAACTTGATAGAAGAAGAAAAGCTCAGAATGTTTAAAATGATTAGAGTAGGTTTTGGATCAGAAATGCTTGAAAATAATTATAAAAATATAAAACTAGGAGTGTGTGATCAACCAAACCTAAGAATCGTTGATTGAGTTGGACTGTGCTAGATAAAGGCCCGAAAACCATCTTTCTACCTAGGCCTAGTGGTCAATCGCTATAGGATAGTGCATTCGATCGGGCCTAGCTCTGGTAGTCGACCATTGGCTAGTTTGATAGCCTAATGATGAGTTCAGGCAACCGTTGGAAAGGTTGTTTTGGTTTCTAATAGTTAGCTTCTTGACTTGTATAAATTAGGGAGTTAAGCACTCATTCATATGGATTATAAGGGATTAGGCATTGCTTTTGAGTGAAAAATCATTGAGCAAGCCTAAGAAATTTTTTTTCTTGAGCCTTATAGTGTAAAATTATCTCTACCCAAGTTTAGTGTTATGATTGCAAATCTATTTTCATTGAGAGAGTGTTCTCATTTTTTCTCTTGTAAAAGAGAGTATTGGGTTCCTCTTTAACTAATGCAAATGTAGAGATTGGGTTTGTTGCCCATATATAGCAACCCAAGAAAGGAGGAAGGATGAATTGGGTTCTTTAAAAAATTAACTAGACTAACAAGTATGTGCACTTTAAAAATTTCATAAATAAATTAATAACGTATAGTGTGGTGTAGATAATATGCAAGCAACACAACAAATAGCACAATCAAACACAAGAGATTTATAGTGGTTCCATGCCAAACTCAGCACCTACATCCACTCCCCAAGAACCCCTTGGGAATTTTACTAATACCACTAGCCAACCTAGCTAGCAAACTTCTTTACGGGCACAAGCAGGTCTTACACACTAGCCTTTTAGGCTAGTCTTCTTGTTTACGGGTACAAGAGAACCTTACACTCTAGCCTTCTGGGCTAGCACTTGTTTTCGAGCATAAGCAAGCCTTAGAAGATCAAACACGGGTATACCTCTACCCTTACAAGTTTCACAACCGTGAAACACAAACTCAAAGCACAAGAATATCAAGTTTATACAATAAGCTCTTAGAATGAGCAAATAAAATAATGAAAGATCACTTTACAAATTTTAGAGATTCTGGCTTCTTCCTTGAGATGAGCTTTGAGGAATGAACAAAGCCTTCTTGTGGTTGTTGGAGCCTTGGATGATGCCTTCAATAAATTTAAAACTTCTTCTTGTAAGTTCTTGAATGCATCTAATCTCTTCTTAAATGCTCTTAACCACTTGAACAAACACTCTGTTGACCTCACATTGATTTTGATGAAACACAAAATAATTAAGTATTGTACTAATATAGACTAAAAGATATGCTTTATATTATGTCTTTACATTTTAATAAGAATTCATTTTGAGCAATGTGTGCCATTTACTATATATATGTGTATGTGTCTAGTATTTACAAAGAGTATTTGATCTAATGTGTAGAGTACGGCTTACACACAGAAGACTAGATCATCGGTTCTTTTGAAATACAAGTTTATTGTTCACAGTTTTAGATGAAATTGGACACACCATCAGTAGAACTGTAGCACAAATTTTTAGTAGGTCTGTCTTGACTACAGGGAATGGTTTATTCTAACTATTTGTGCTAGTACACTTTGTGTGTATTGAACAGGACCCAGTTGAGTTAATTATTTTATACTGACTTTATAAAATAATTTAAAACTCATGAATATTATGATTATTTATGCTCTTAATCCGAATTCTATTTTAGACATGTGTATGTAGTGATTATTGCTTTGATTACACATAGAGTGAGATTTTAGATGAGTCAATTAACTCAGTGGGTTGGGCAATAACATTATATATATGGTGAATATTAATAGTTGAAGGAATCCACGTCCTGTTAATTTGGATTGATGATATCCCCTTGAGAAAGCTTATAAGTTTTGATTGTATCAAATCTTGCAAGTGGATTTTGAATCCGATACATCAAATAAGTTAAGTGGATAAGTCTCAAGGATAATAACAGCCAATTAAATTATATTGTCAGTATTTAAATTTAATTGGTGGATATCTGTAATCTTAACGTGGGGAGATAATAAGTATTTAATATTAAGGCTCAAAAATATAAATTTGAATGTGATTAGGAGTACAATTATAATTCTTTAGTGGAATGAATTGTAATTTACGTAATTGAATCCTAACCCGGGATAGGATTAGGAGATTTAATTACGTGGGAAGTCCTTTTCATATTTGCCTATTGGTCCCTGTTGTAGCCCTATAAATACCCTCTCAGTTGGTTGCTAGGGTTAACGTTTTTAAGGAAAAAGAAAAAACAAGAAACCATAGGTCGGCTGAGAGATCCCACCATCTTGTGAGAGAAGAAGGTATTTCGGGAATACGACGGAAGGCTAAAAGGTTGAGGTCGAGCAATCAAATCAAAGTGTTCCACCATTCAAGTATGAAGGTATAATCTTATACTCATAGATTAGAACGGTAAAAGATTTTTGTATTACTCATATACGCTATAGCCGTGATCTTGGGGGTATTCTGCGCTCCCCAACAATTATGTCTATCAAGATAAATCTATTTCAGGTTATTCATCATGAATTAATAACATTTGCTGTAGCTCAAGATATATTGTGATTCAAAATGAAAGGTAATACAAGTAATGTATAAATATGATTATAGTTTTCAATTTGGATTTTGTAATCATCGAACTATTTTCATATGTTTTATGTTTGAACGTTTCATTTAACAAAATGACTTTCAAGTTTAATTATATTTGCATTATCTTGAACTGAATTCAATCATTTTACAAGTTCTTATTTAAACTCTATGTTATTTTAAATATTTTCCAAAGAAATCTTTAAAGGGTATTTATTTGATATCGGATTTTGTCTTTGAACTATCAATTATATGTTGCTTTCATTTTGGAACTCTTAATACTACCTGGCTCTTAAAATTTAGTCTGTTGATTTGTGAAATTGGGTTACCAATTTTCTGTTGCCTTCGGTTGGATGCCTAGCTTTTAAAATTGGCCTACCAAGTCTTGGACTTGGGTTGCTAGTTTTGTGAAGCATTCGGTTGATAGCTCCGTGGTTCATTTTGCTTTCAAATTGGCCTATCAAATCTTGGATTTGGACTGCTAATTTTGTGAAGCATTTGACTGATAGCTCCATGGTTCAATGCTCTTAAAAGTTGGTCTACTAATTTATGAATTGGGCTGCTAGTTTTATGTGATGTTCAGTTGTCTTCCTAGCCAATTTCTTGACCAAGAAATCGGTCTACCAAGTTCAAAAACTGGGCTACCAACTTTTCCTATTGGTATACTAGTTTGGGATTTGGGTTGCCGGTTTTTCAAAGCCTTCTATTAGTGTTTTGCCTGACTTCTTATGTCAAAAGCTAGGCTGCCAGTTTTGAGAATTGGGATACTAATTTATTTCTTGGTTTATCGGATTCTAAAGATGGGCTGCCAGTTTTTCAAAGCCTTTGGATTCTATTTTCCCTGGCTTCTCTTGTCAAAATGCTAGGCTGCCGATTTTGAGAGTTGGTCTTCTACTTTTTTAATTGGGCTATCGGTTTCCATCATTGGGCTTCCAATTTATTCTGGCAGGCTGATTTGTGTGTTGGGGCTTCTAATTTCTTTACTTGGGCATCTAAACTCTAGAGTTAGGCAACTAGATTTTTATCTTGGATGGCCAGACTCCTTAGTTAAGCCTTCTAAGTATTGTTTTCTCTCTCTCTCTTTATTTCACAATGTTCATGTAACGGCTATAATTTTGTTGGTTATAAATTGAGCTATTGAACAGTGATTCTACAGTGAAGTGAGAAAAGGAAAAGAGAAAAAATATCAGTGAAAATATTGTGAGAAAGATCATTTGGAAGAGATATTTATATTATGTAAGAAAGGTTTATTGAGAATTGCATTGATTATTCAAAGCCACTTGAAGCACATTTACTTTTGATTCTTAAAGTGGTGTTAAAGATCAAACAACCTTCTTTGAAAAGCATTCAAAGCATCCACGAAAGCTTCATTATTGCTGCTGCACCATTAATGAAAGAAGCTACCTCGTGTTGAGCTCTTCAAGTTGTAAGTATATCTTGTTATTTATCTGCTCATTTATTAGGAGCATCTTGTATTAAACATTGTATTCATTGTGCTTTGATTTGTTTCACAGTTGTGAAACATGATTGGGTAGAGGTCTACCTGGTAGTGTATTTGTAAGGCTTGCTTGTGCTAAAAATAAGCTTGCTAGCCAGGTAGGCTAGTGGTATTTAGTGAATTCCCAAAAGGTTCTTGGGATGTGGATGTAGGTGCTGGGTTTGGCATCGAACCACATTAAATCTTGGTGTGTTTGATTATGTTCTATTCTTGTGACTATTTGCATATTCTCCTCACATCACTACACGTTAATTATTAGCGAAAGAAAATATAAGAGCACATATTTGCTAGTTAATTAATTTTTAAAAAACCCAATTCACCCTTCCTCTTGGGTTGCTACATCTGGGCAACAAGTGATATCAGAGCAAGTGCTCTTATTGTTAAGCTCTAAAAAGCTTAGAGCTAAAGATTATGGCAACTTTATTGAGTGAGGGACAATCCACTAATAGGCCACCTTTATTTAATGGCACAAATTATGGTTATTGAAATGCTAGGATGAAAATCTTCATCCAAGTACTTGACTATGATCTATGAAGTACCATAGTAAATGTTCCACACACACCCACTACTAGATTAAATGGTATGAAGATTCCCAAGCCAATAACGGAATGGGATGAACATGATAAAAAGTTGGCTCAGCTAAACGCAAAGGCCATGAATGTTTTGTATTGTTCATTAGATGCCAATGAATTTAATCATATATCTACTTGTTTATCTTCTAAAGAGATATGTGATAGATTAGAGGTTACCCATGAGGGTACCAATTAACTGAAGGAGTCTAAAATAAATATGCTTGTTTATAGATATGAATTGTTTAATATGGATTCTAGTGAATCTATTTTTGATATGTTTACTAGATTTACTGATATTATAAATGGGCATAAAAGCCTTGATAAATCATATTCTAATGCTAATCTTGTGAGGAAGGCATTACGGTCTTTGCTAGGTCTTGGGAGGCCAAAGTTACTACTATTCAAGAGGCAAAGGATCTAAATGCCCTACCTTTGAAAGAATTATTAGGATTCCTCATGACTCACGAACTTCAAGTATAGCAACATAGTGATGAGGATGAATCAAAAATAAGGAGAACAATGGCTCTTAAAATTTTTGATCAAAAGGAAGAGTCAGATGAATCTATGGAGGAAAGTGATGATGAGAATATGGCCTTCATTACTAGAAAGTTTAAGAAGTTTATGAAAAGGAAAAAATTTGGAGGAAAAAGAAAACCTTTTGTGAAAGGAGATGGAAACAAAGAAAAGGAAAAAGAAATTATATGTTATGAATGCAAGTAACTGGGACATTTCAAATATGAATGCCCACAACTCAAGAAAGGTCTCAAGAAGTTTAAGAAGAAGGAAATGATGGCTACTTGGAGTGACAGTGAAAATTCAAGCTCTGAGAGATAAGAAAATTCAAGCTATTAGAGGGGTGTATCACTTTAGTTCCTAAACTTTAAAAAATTACAAAATTGATCTTGAATTTCATTTTTTGTTTCTGTTTGATCTTTAAGTAATGCATGCCCCCTCCCTTCTCTCCATGTCATGTGCCCCTTCCCCTCTCTCCTGCCCTCATCAACTATCGCACATGCCCCGCTCCTGTCTCTCTCCCTTCCCTCACGGTGACCTTCCCCTTTCTTGCCCTTTCCTCCCTTCTCTCGCCACACCCTCGGTGGCTAGGGATGCAACTTGGGCCGGGTTCAATCCGAACCTGGCCCGCCGAACCTGATTTGCAGCAGCACTCAAATTCTAGTTTGGTTAACCCGAACCCAAAGGATCCGGATTGAACCCGGACCGATTTGCAACTTAGGCTGAGTTCAGGTTGTAGTCAATCCGAACCCGAGAAAATTCGAACCCGCAAAGCCGCAAGCAGCAGGTCCATTGGTGTTGGAAGTGATGATTTATCCTTGTTTGTTAGGTTTAAAGATATGTAGAGGTGACAATGGTGTTGTGAAAGTGATGATTCTTGGTATGAACATTCCACCAGAACCTTTATTACCTTTTAAAATGAGCAATATACCTTTAACAATTGCATTTTATCATGTAATGTTGGTGGGCCAAACTAGTATCTTTATTTTTTTTAATTATCTTCTTTGATACATTTGTAACTTCTAATATGAAGTTTGCCAAAATTTTATGAAAGCATTTGAGAAAAGGTGATGAGCAGAAAACTAAAACATTTAGAAAAGGGGTGATTAGTAAAAAAACAAGAGAGCTTCGGATGGCGAATGCAGTCTTGCTACTTGGAAGAGATCTCTCATACCAGACTTATATGGTCTTTTAGCTGGCTCTTTATATCGTCTCAATATTTTAATTCCAAAGGATAAAGATGACTTCATCAATGCATATGGTGGCTATTGAAATGTTATGCAACATCTGGATTACTTTGGATATGTTTTGGTTTAAGAATGAACTTTTTTGTTTAGTTTTATGTAAAAGATGTATATTTTTAGACATGCAATTTGAAATGTAAAGCTTGTTTGTTTCAAACTTCAGCTTGTTTGTACAATGTGAAGCTTATTTGTTTCAAACTTTAGCTTATTTGTGCAATGTTAAGCTTGTTTGTTTCAGATTGCCTTTTTTTTTCATCAACCCAAATTTCAATATGAAATTCAACCCAAATCCGATTTTTAAAAATAGGGTTAGGGTTGAGGTTTTACAAATAGGGTCAGGGTTGACATTTTACAAATAGGGTTAGGGTTAGGGTTGAGAAAAACCCGAGTTTCATGATCCCGAGTTGCACCCCTATCGGTGGCCTTCCTCTTCTCTCTCCCCGCCCCCTCGGCCTCCCTTCTCCTGCCACACCTCCCCCCAAATCACGCTGCCCATCTCCCCCATCATGACTTTTCTTTTCATTTTGGTCTCCCTTCCATTTAGTGTCCAATGTGATAGATAGGGACTGAGTTTGAATATGTTAAAGTCGCAGTTGATGAAAAGAAATAGTTTTCTCCAGAGCAAGGGACAATTTCATCTTCTTGTTTTTTTTTAGTGGAGCAAATTCCATTTTGAAAATAAAAAGAGTTACAGCTAATTCTACTAATGGAGCTTCACGGTGATTCTTGAATTGGGAGGATTAAGATGCTAATAAATGAAGTTCCAATCCCCAACTAGATTCCTTTCGAGAAAAAAAATGCAGATGAAGGTGGGGTGGGAGAAGGGAGGCCGCCCAGGGGGGAGGGCGGGGGTGGTGTGAGAGAAGGAAGGCCACCAGAGGGGAGGGAAAAAGATGGGAGGGAGGCATGCATGATGTTGAAGCCGGGGAGAGAGGGGGAGGGGTGCGTGACGTGGAGAGATAGGAGGGGAGCATGCATTATTTTAAACCACGTAAGCCAACCAACTTAGCATATTTTTTATAGCATTACTTTGTTTTAACGGTAAGGATCAAATATAAATAAAAATAAAGTTCAGGATTAATTTTGTAACTTTTTAAGTTTAGGGAATAAAGTGATCCTAGATGTTTTAGCATCATTATAAGTATAACTCTATATCATTGACATGCTTTTGACACATGCTTTGACTATGACCCTAGATGTTACATGAATTCTTCATAATGAGTCCTTATTTTGGATACAAACTTAATATCTTCTTCCCTTTATTATGCATATTGCTTATCTTTATGATGCCAAAAAAGAGGAGAAAGTATGGATTTTGAGAGTCATATACTTTGGATCCATATGGTTAAAATCTTGATGTAAAACTATGCTATTCTCCATTTATTGAATGGTTTGCATCTATGCATTGACCATTCATTTTAAAATATTTTTCATATAGTTTCAAATCCATATTTTTATATGATGTTGATAATACCTTAAAATGTTTGCCCTATCTCATGCTATGTATATGTTGCTTCTTAATGCTGAAAGGGAGAATATATATTGATTGGAATTTTTGATAGTTATTTTATAAAAGAGCAAGTTTTCTTCTAGCTGTGATTATGATGATTTTGTTTTGAGTACAGCCAAATTTTTAAAATGAAGTCTCTAATATCATCCACCTTGTCCTAAAATTTTTTATATATTTTTAATGAAGCAAAAAAGAGGAAGTGATGTGTAAACGAGCATGTAGATTGAGTGTTCATTATTTTAAACTATGCCAAAATTTTAAAAATTTTCAATTTTGATGAACTTACATATACTCTTTTAAAACTCTAGATTTTGATTATTATTTTGAGATGGGCTTTTGATATCTTTTCATATAATGACTGATAAATGACTTAAAAACCAAATTTTGATTAAAACACCTAGAAAGAAGGGAGAAGTTATTAAGAGGGAACGCAACATTATATTATACCATTCTTGATACACGCATTAAATTCTTTATATACCTTCAAAAATTAAAATGCATGCATTATTTTATGCCATAAATCATATCTTGACAACAATGCATTTATGAATACAATTTTTGAATATTTCATTTTTTATGATGTCAAAAAGGGGAGAAGGAAGATTGATTATGATTATCACTAATTAACATACTTTATGAAATGTGAATACTCACCCTTCTCTATGAAAATTATTGATTTATTGATTGATGATATCAAAAGTAGGTAAAATGAAACAATGTATAACTTGCATACAATCCTAAGAAGTAAGGGAGTAGATATTAATATACACCATTTGATATATTAAGTAGGCAAGTGTCTAGAACTAATTTTCTAAATATCCTTTGCTCTCAAAAGGGACCTTGTAGCCAGTGCTTGTGTATAATTCACCATGTATTAACACCGAATGATCCCTTAAAATCTCTATTTTGAGTGAGAATGAGTAAATTTGTTGGATGATCCAACCATTATTATGGATACAACATGTTTGTATAGAAGTACATACAAGCAGCAGAGAGTGCAGCAAAGGTAGGAAGAAAGAATATGGACTGGATATGAAATTATTCGGTTTATCCATTTATTGATAAAAGCTAGCATGTTTGCCCATAGAGTGAGAATGCATTTAACATCACTCCTGATGCCATCCTACTCGATTAAAGGGTTCTATTGCTAACCATTGCAACAACATATTACATACGGGGGAGCAATACGAAGGGTTTGATTGCATTGGCCTCCATGATGTCCTTGTTTCTTGCATTTATTGTTGCAAGCGGGTTCTCCATTGCATGGTCCAATGCAGTTCTCATAATCATTTAGGTCATCAGGAATTGCTGCAACCATGAGATACCAGCAAGCACTTATCCCCAATTTCTAAATATATCAATTAAGCAATTGCTAAAATGCTACAAGAGAATTTTACAAAACTGGCCCACTTTATTCCACTTTCTTAGAATCTTTCTATTTTTTAAAAATTGGTCCCATTTCAAAACTTTCGGATGCTTTTATATTATTGGCCTGATGGTAATTCTAGCCATCCTGTAACATCCTGAATTGTAAATTTTGTAATAATCTTGAAGTTTATGCAAATCAATCTATTTGGGATTTGTATTTGAGTTTTTGGGAAAAGATTTCCCATGTTAAATTTCCTTTTTCTTTCCCCTAGCAGGCTAGAATTTTTATTGTATGAAGGCCTTGGGGAGAAGGGAGAGTTGGCCAAGCTCTTCTGTTGGTTTAGAAGGACAGAGAGGGGAGCCACAGTAGCGACTTATAATCAATTTAAAATATTTTTATTCAGTATAAAAGGATGAAAGTGTATTTGACTCCATATAAACACTTGTTTAGAGTGCATTTTCTTGGGCAAAAGGCAAAATGCATATGAGAAGTTTGAAACAGGGCCATTCTTATAAAAAAAGAGTTTTTTTTTTGTGTAATTCTCATTAACACAAAGCTGTTCATATCCACAGAAAGTAATTGAGTTTTACTAGTTTAGTAGTGTTCTAGACAATCTAGCCATTACAAATTTTTAAAACTTGCAGAGCATGATTGTAAGATATATTTGTTTTTGCATGTATATTGTCTCATTATGAGTGACCACAGTAGCATAATTCAGGTGCACTGTCTACCACTTGCAATGATGTAAATAAAGAGAAATTTAAATGAAGAGATAGATAGGGAAAGACTTTATTGAAAACCAAATAAGAGATACAGAAGTGGGATAGAGTCGGGGAATAAGCGTAGGGAGAACACAAGTGCACAAGAGTTCTTTCTCATATAAGAACTTTTTCAAATTTTTTGATTTGATTTCTTGAAAAAAAATAATTTGATTGGATCATTTTTTAGAAAATTATATCTCCCCAAAGAGATTCTTAAAATTGGATTTTTATTATAAAAACTGTTAGAAGTTGAAAGAAATCATGCTTAATTTGCCATTATTAAGAGGTCTATCTAATTTTTAACATATTGAAAGGATAGATCTAGATCATTTATTTGAATAAGTTCATAGTTTTTGAGGGGGAAAAAAGGTACTAAAGAAAAACACATAAGTAAAATATTAAATAAAAGGAAAAGGTGATAAAGAAGGTATGTATACAAATTATAGAATAGATATGTTTAAGAAAAGTTAAACCTGATATCAAAATGAAGGCTGCCAGCAGAATAGCGAACGAGAGCTTTAAGACCATGAATGTAGAAATTTTGGATCTCATCTTTTACCAATTCTCTCTCCTTCTCTCTCTTTTCTTTTGTGGCATAAGATTCGATTGGGGCTTGCATATTTATGGCCTATGGATGTTTAAATACATATAGAATATTCTTTCTAGGTTGGATTACATTTTTCTATTCTTGCTTTACTATATCTTGCACTGTTGCATATTTAAGTCCCTGATGGTAAACATACTAAATATTCTTTCTAGGTTGGATTACATTTAATTATACTTGCTATATCATGCATTGTTGCATATCTAGCAATTAATGCAGCAAATCCCTGATAGTAAACATACCAAATATTCTTTCTAGGTTTGATTACATTTGATACATTTACCATATCTTGCATCGGTGCATATCTAGCAATCGATCTAACAAATCTTTGATGGTAAACATGTTGAAAAATGTGTCTGAAAGCCAATTGTCTAGGCTATAGATGGTTATACTTATTGTAATTGTATATGATTTGATAAAAATATTTTTTGGCAGATCATCTTATTTATATTTTTCTGTAAAAAGCTCTTGTGTGATGGAATCCTCAAAACTACCTTACATTCGATATAAGAGGATATTCGAGTAGTTCTTAAATTTGTTTGCAACCAAAGGATACATTGTTATAGGATGACAACATATCAAGTGTAGGTTGATGCATGTTATATAGACTGGTTGTCCTCTTATCCAAGGAGTATGAAGATACTGGTATGACATACTATAAAATGTATGACATTTCATTGAACGTGACCCACTTACGGAGCTGTCAAGGGTTGCTCGCAAAAGAATATGGATATAAGTGTCCTTTGAACCTAAGATCATCATGGTAGCTTGCAAGCAACCTACTATACTTTAATGCCGGACTACCTGGATTTCTAATCCAGTGACAGAAAGTTTCTGGATGTAGTCAAGTACTTATGGAACAGTAAGTGGATCAAGATGGGATTGATCCTTCTAAAAAGTTTGAAGTAAATGTCTCACTATATCTCAATTTAGCAAAACCTTGGCCAGGGTAGTCCTTATGAGGACTCATAGAACTTGTAAAGTTGAGACACATTATGGATGTGCTGATTAGGGTTGGCAGTTAAACCCTGAGTCATCCTAAGCATTATGAGGTCAAAGGGCTGAATTATATAGTAACAATATGCCAGAGGTTCTTGATTGTTGCTCTGCAACCTTCGACTTATCTGAAGGTCGGATGTTATTGTTAGATGGCGACTTCGATTGGTACTAGAAGTGTTCAATGCTATCGGCTTAGTGTTCGAACCTATGGAGTCACACACCATAAGGGTTTCTACCTAACTTGATGACTGAGAAATTAAATGTTAATGATTAATTGGAGGATTAAATTGGCAATACGATAGTTGGCTAACTCAATTTGATTAAGCTATGAAAATCTGGGTCAAATTAAATGGGATTTAGTTAATCTGGGTCAAATAAAATTTGAGCCCAATGTTAACACCCTTACCCATTTGTGTTCAAATTATAAATTTGAATTTTAAACTAATTTTTAAATTTAAATTTAAAAGGGAAGTTAATGACCTCTTCCCATTTACCCTTCATTCGTTATTTTCCTCCCTTTTTCTCTCTATGGTTTCCATTTTTATAGGACTGATGATGGGCATTAAAAGGGATGACTTTTAGCTAAAAAGGAAGAGAAAGAATTTCTTCCTTATCTTTCATTCCTTTTCTCTCCATGATTTCCATTTTTATGGGACTGGTAATTAACATTAAGGGGCATTTTTGGTTGAAAATGGTGAAAAAGAAAAAGATGAGAGATGAAGGATTTTGGGGTGTAAGGATCCTATCAATTAAGTTAGTCTTAGAAATGAAAAAGAAGGGTTTTCTTTTCATCTTCTCCACCAAAATTTATTCTTCAAGTTCTTTTACAACTCCAATAGTACCCTGGTATTGAAAAAGAAGAAATCTAGTCGTTGAAGCTTTGGAGAGGAGCTAGCACTCCGAAGAGACTGGTTAGGACCAAAACCCCGGTGTGGATCACCTGCAGAGGCCATACACCTTTGTGTGGCTCACAGAAGCACCATCTACCACTGCTTTCCATTGCTGTGAGAGTCGTTAAGTAATAGAAGGTAAAATTTTTTAAAGTGACTGGTGACTTAGATGTGATCTAAGACACTAAACCATATGCATAGATATGATCTATGCTACATAGTTGCAAATTATGCTATTTGTATTTACACAGATTTGATCTGTGTATTTTTTACAACTTTATTTATAATATTCATATCATGATCCTGTTGTAGCTGATATTGGATTAGATCCAATATTTTACTGCTTTTGTTGCATATGTATTTTAAAAATATTTTAAAATGCATACATGTAGCCTACTCATTAGTTATCCAACAATGGTATCAGATCTGGTTTGTGCTCTTAGTTTCTATCGTGCTCTACACTGGGATGGTCTAATGGGAAAGGCTACTGGTAGTGTCTCGGATTAATATTGTGACCAACGAGCATCTGGTAGGGATATTAGGGATGCACCAGTAAGGAAGGCTACTGGTATGTACCTCGGTGCAAGATGTCCAACTACCCATGACTCAGAGAGTGCAATAGGCTGCTGAGAGTACATCGCGTAGCTACTTGAAGGCTGATTTGGTTAGGAGCCAAGTACTTGGATTGGGTGAATTCACTAGGCCATCCAGTCATAGGAGAGAAGTAGGATTTAAAGATCCTCTCTTCTCATTCAATGGGGTCATCTATGGTATATAGGGGTGCCACCTGTGTCATGACCCATAAAGAAGAAAAGTGAAGAAAATGTAGATTAAAACTGTTTTAATCTTATTTTTTATTTTTTGGATGGTATGATCATAAATTATTTTAATTTTTTGTAACATTTGTTCTACATGTTAAATTAAAATTATTTCAATTTAAAAGTTTATTAAATTTAATTAAGAAATTAAATTATCTTAAATGATAAAGAAATTTAGAAATATGATTTAAAGATCTTAATTCATTTGCATAAGCTTTAAGGGGAATGGGTTAGCTTGAGTTAGATTCTTAATTAGGTTAGACCTAAGTTTAGATTAATTGGACTTGAAAAAGAATTTAAATCTAATCAAAAGTTAAGTTACTTCTCTTTAGATCTCTCTAATTAGTTAGATTGATTAGTCCATAAATCTAAATGGACCTGATTTGTGGCTCAGTTGTGAGCCCGAGTCTTTAGGCTAATCTAATCAAATCTGATAAACCCATTGGTGTCTAAGGTAAGTTTGACATTTGATCATGGTTCTTTTGGGCTATCTCTTACCTGGCCAACTTGGTTGGTGTATAAGGCAAGAAGGTTAATGGCAGAACCCATCCCATGATCTCACTTACTTGGCCAATGTGGTCGACCAGAATTGATTGAATAGCTCATTGACTCGAGTTAGCCCATGTCACCTAAGGTTGATCAGCCATGACTGATCTTAGGTATCCATGGATCAGTTGTTTATGAACCCTTCTACAAGTTAGTGGGAGGATTTTTTTATTATGGTCCATGTGTTCTCTTTCATATGTCACATGTTAAAGTGAAATCCTCTAAATTATTAGGTCCTTAAAAAGATAAAGTTATGGGGATAACTAAGTCTTAGCCTCCCATTAATTAGATGGTAATGGGTCTAGTAGTTCAGTGATCATCGCAGACCCAAAGGTCGGATGTTCATTAGGCTATTGGAATTGTCAATCCTAATATGCTGGCTCAATGCGGCTCTCTTAATGGTGGTCAGGTGGGCTAGCCAAAGTCAGGCTTGACATTCGTTGGTTAGAAGCATTAAATTTTATCATATTAATGGTTGGACCTAACCAAGACCTTTAATAGGAGGCCCAAAGGCTGATTGAAGTACACTCTTGGAAAAAATTAATTACTAGAAGTTACTTGAAGAAGTAATTGGTTAAAGAACCCACCTTTAGATGCACATGGGTGGACCAGCCAAAGTCGGGCTCATGTATTATTTATTGGATTCTAGTACCCACTAAGGGATTAAAAGTAATTCCTCGGATTGGAGGTAGAGGCTGCCAGTCTAAATAAAATAGTGGAAGGGCCTTTAGACTAAAGTCCATGTCTTTAGGATAATAATTCATATACAATAATAGGTCTTTAGTTTTTCTTTTCAGATAATATCCACCAATTTGTCACTCCGATCGTTGCTTGATAATGAAAAACTCATGGGTCCCAACTTTGATAGTTGGTATCAAAGGCTCAGGATTGTCCTGGAGCATGAATGGATCCTTTATGTGATAATGGATCCAATACTTAAAGTCCTTGCTCCTAATGCTCAGAGTTCGATCAGGGATACTTATCAGAAGTGGCTCTCTTATCGGACCACTGTCCGATGCATAATGCTAACAACGATGAATGATAAGTTCAGTCACAAATTTGAGGAAGCCAAGCTAGAGGAAATCCTTCAAAAGTTGAAGGAATCCTTCGGTACATTAGACGATGTTGAGAGGTACAAGGTCTCTTGTGCCATCTACAATGTGCGGATGTGTGAAGGAGCCTCGGTTACTAATCATGTATTATACATGATCGAGATGATTGAGCGTTTCGGAAATATGCGATATTGAACTCTCTGCCCCCTTTCTATCTCGACTTTCTCGATCATTATAGAATGAATGAGCCTGTAGTAAACTACCATGGTCTATTTGGTTTATTGTAGACTTATGAGAAAGATAACCAGCTCAATAAAGGGATTATGAATTTATTGGAAGGTTCTTTGGGAGGTCATCGTCCCTTTAAGAAAGAAAAAAAGAAAAATAAAAAGAAGAAGGTGCAAAATGCTAGGGCCAGTCAGGCCAAAAAGGTTAAGGTTGACCAGAGTATGGCGGAGTGCTTCTTTTGCAAGAAGCAGGGTCACTGGAAGAGGAACTGTCCTCTTTATATTGCATTCCTTGACCCAAACTGGTCCAAGAAGAAGCAACAAAGAAATGCTAGACAAGGTATTTATATGATAACGTCTTGTAGTTTCTCTATCTGTGATATTACTAATTGGGTATTGGATACCAGAAGTCCAATTCACATATGCAATTCTTTGCAGGGACTTCAAGTTAGTAGAAGATTCAAGGACAGTGAGAGATTCTTAAACGTGAGAAATGAAGCCAAGTTTTAGTCTTGGCGTTGGGAATCATCAAACTTATTTTCGAATCTTATATAATCATTATAAATGAATGTCATTATTGTCCATCTTTCATTTTAAATGTCATTTTTGTAGGCCAATTGGTCATGCCTGGTCCTGAGCTATCAATAAAGAATGACTTTTGCAAAATCATTAAAAATGGTTTTATTGTGATGAATGGATATATGAGTAATGGCATATATATACTATCGCGACTTGTTAGTGTAATGTACACATATAGCAAATGCCCTAGGATAAACGATATCAGTAATGCTTACCTTTGCACTGTCGGCTAAATCATATTAACAAGAACAAGATAAATAGGTTGAGACAAGAAGTTTTCTTGAGGCAAATGATTTTGAATCATTACCAATATGTGGATCTTGTCTTCTGGGTAAAATGATCAAATCATCTTTTGGTAAAAAGGTAAATGGGCCAATGAAATTCTAAGTCTTGTATATACCGATGTATACGGACTTATGAATTTTAGTGCCAGGGATAGTATAATTATTTCATTATGTTTACAGACGATCTTTTGAGGTATGGTTATATATTCTTGATGAGACATAAGTCTGAATCATTTGAAATGTTCAAACGATATCGTAATGAAGTAGAAAAACAAACTGAAAAGTTTATCAAAACCCTTCAATCAGATCGAGGTGGTGAATATCTTTCCAATGAGTTTCTGACATATTTTGAGGAGAATGAGATATCTCTCGATGGACACCTCCAGGGATACCTCAGTTAAATGGAGTGTCTGAAAGGAGAAATCAATCCCTGTTAGACATGGTTCGGTCCATGATGGGCTTTACTTCTCTGCCGATCTTCTTTTGAGGGTTTGCTCTAGAGTCAGCATGTTACCTTTTAAATAGGGTTTCAAGTAAGTCCGTTAACAAAAATCCATATGAGATATGAACTGGGCATAAACCGATACTTTCACACCTTTGTGTTTGAGGCTGCTCGGCTTATGTTAAGAAATGGATAAGCTTGACCTAGGTCTGATCGATGCCTATTTGTTGGGTATCCAAAAGAATCTAAGGGATACTACTTTTACTTGCCTGAAGAACAAAAGTTGTTCGTCAATCTTAGGGCTATCTTTTTAGAAAAGGAGTTTCTTAGTGAAGGAACTGGAGCCACTAAGGTTGAACTTAGTGAAGTTCAACAAAGAGAAAAACCAACACACTTAAGAGACAACATAGAAGCGGTTTTAACTAAATCAAACCCAAAGCCCATACAGAAACCATTAAGGAGATTTGGTAGGATACTACGTCAACCAGACAGATTCTATGATTTCTTGGTCTAGGATGGATATCCTATTGAACTTGATGAGAATAATGAGGATTCGATCACCTATATGGATGCAATGCAGAGGTTGACTATGAGAAATGGCTAGAAGCCATGAAATCCAAAATGGAGTCCATGGAAATCAATAACACTACAAGAAAATACTGAAATAGCGACGCAAATTTAGCGACGCATCGTTGCGTCGCTAAATTGCGACCAAATTGCGACGCCTCCGTGACAACAAAATATTGCGACGCAATTAGCGACTCAATAAACAGAAAAATAAAAAAAAATTAATTTTTTAATTTAGCGACGCAAGTAATGCATCGCAATATTTTTAAATTTAGTTTTTATAAAATAGAATTATGCAATATAAAATATTGCGACGCAACTCAATGCGTCACAATATTTTTAAAAAAATTAATTATGTTAAATAGCGACGCAATAGCGACGCAATAAATAGAAAATTAGAAAAATTATTTTTAATTTAGCGACGCACTAATTGTGTCGCAATTATATTAAATAAAGTTAATATTTATAAAATATAATTATGAAATAGAAATATTGCGACGCTACTCAGTGCGTTGCAATATTTTTAAAAAATTTAATTATGTTAAATAGCGACGCAATAAAATAGTAAATTAATAAAAATAATTTTTAATTTAGTGATGCAAGTATTGCGTCACAATATTTTTTTAAAAATTAAATTTTATAAAAACATTAAATATAATTATGAAATAAAAATATTGCAATGCAACACAGTGCATCGCAATGTTTTTAAAAAAATTAATTATGTTAAATAGAGACGCAATAAAATAGTAAATTAATAAAAATAATTTTTAATTTAGCGACGCAAGTATTGCGTCGCAATGTTTTTTTAAAAAAATTAATTTTATAAAAATATTAAAAAGAATTATGAAATAAAAATATTGACGCAACTCAGTGCGTCGCAATATTTTTAAAAAATTATTTATGTTAAATAGCGACGCAATAGCGACGCAATAAAATAGTAAATTAATAAAAATAATTTTTAATGTAGCGACGCCAGTATTGCGTCGCAATGTTTTTTAAAAATTTAACTTTTATAAAAAAATAATTAAAAGTTAAAAAATTAAAATAAAACATTGCGACGAAACGAAATGCGTCGCAATTGTTTTAAAAAAATTAATTTGGTACATGCGTCGGATCGGTCATCGCCGATCGGGATCGATCATGGCTTCGATCGATCGCAACCGTTGGATCGTTGTTGATCGGATCGATCGCGACGGTCCGAGATCGTTCATCGCCGACCAGGATTGATCAGGGCTTGGATCGATCGCAACTGTCGGATCGTCGATGATCGGACCGATCGCCGCGGTCCGAGATCGGTCGTGGCCGATCGGGATTAGGGCTTGGATCGATCGCAACCGTCGGATCGTCGGCGATCGGACCGATCGCCGTGGTTCGAGATCGGTCGTGGCCGATCGGGATCGATCAAGGCTTGGATCGATCGCAATCGTCGGATCGTCGGTGATCGGACCGATCGTCACGGTTCGAGATCGGTCGTGGCCGATCGGGATTAGGGATTGGATCGATCGCAACCGTCGGATCGTCGCCGATCGAACCGATCGCCGCGTCCGAGATCGGTCGTGGCCGATCGGGATCAGGGCTTGGACTGAAGGAGGTTTGCAGTCGTACGCCAGCTGTCATGCACAACATCACATGAATGATTGGAGATGACTCTTCAATGAGAGTAGTCTAAAACATTTGGCTTTCAGAGATCCTACTCTGTTTAGTACTGAAGTCCCTTGGCATATGTGTTAGATTTGATATCTTAGGATCTCTAGGCATATACCCACCACCTGAGGATACTAGATTATATAAAAGATTTCTCTCTAGGACTCCGACTAAGGATCTTGTGAAGATTTATAAACTGCAACCTCAGGACACAAGGGATGCTTCTTGGATATGGAAGTTTCTCATACACCCCATGCTTAAACTCTTTCTTTGAAAGCTTGAGTAAAACATGCCTCTGAATGATATAAGAGCGAACCGAACTTCACCGAACACTCTGCCTCCCTCAATGGACTATCCAAAAAGCTATATTTTAACAACTCTAATCTCTTGGGTTCCCTGCTACATCGATAGCGAACCGACATCCGATTTTTCTCTCTTTGGAGCCCCCTTGGTGGAAGTACGCAAAGCTCTCTACTTTTATTATCAAAGGGATGGATGAAGTTATGCTAGCGGCTAAGGGATTTGATCACCTTGACTCCTCCATTCTTATGATACTCTACAAAAGATCTCCTAATTTTGAATTTCGAATGACCATCTTTTGAATTTTTGAATATGAAAACAGGATTATACTCAAAACAACTTCTATTTTAGACTAACTTACGATTGATTTAATCACCCTCTTTTCAAAATAATAATAATAATAATAATAAGGTAAATCCTAATTTGATCCAATTAATACCGAAAGCTCCTTGAATTTAATTGAAAGAAGAAGAATTAAAGAATAATTTAAAATTAATTATGAAGCATACCCAAAATATTAATACATAAAAATAAATAAATTTAAATTTTAAACCTAAAAGGAAAAACTTAAGTTGTATATTTTTGTAACGAAGTTTTAAAAGCAAGCAAGATCCCGACGGATTCGATCCACCAATGTCTCAAGCATTTGAAAGCGCCACAGCACCTTCAAAGCCCCAAGCGCTCTCGCCATTTATAGAGCTTAGAGATCCAAAATACAACAGGGCGGACACATATCACTACTTAAACAAAAATATCCTTTAGCCCCATCCTCTAAACCAACCAAATTTTGAATTTCCAAATATGGATCATATTATTAGGCCAAAACACAATATTTCTATCATTTATTTTTTAATAGCAATTAAAAATAATATAATATAAAAATCGTATGCCATAAAAGTCATAACTCCAGCACAAACAGCACCACCAAGCTATTAAAACGAAATTTATCATTACACCACTTGGCAAAAATAAATGATAATTTCAAATAAAATATAAAAACCACACACCAACCAAGCCATAACGACTACAGGAAACAACTCCTATAAACGACTAAACCAAAATGACTAAAACCAAAATCAAAATGTATACCGCATAAATAGTGAAAAAAGGTGATTGCATTATGACATGCAAAACTAAAACTCGAGAGCAAAAATAAAATTTAAGCCTAGTACACCAATATTTTATTAAAAAATTATGTCTAAGCAAATTAGTCATATACCCTTTAAAAAAAATCGTTGATGCAAAGTCTAAAAGAACAAATCTAAAACTTATCGGGCGGGCAATTAAATTTTAAGCCTAGACCAAAAAGCAGCGCACAAGTGCCTAGAAAAGCTGCATAATACAAGGGAAAAAAAACGTACAAAAAGCCGAAAAAACTTCACAAAACAAAGAACCAAAAAATAAAAAACCCACACGATGTGCTTAGCAAAGCTGCATGAGCTCAAACTTCCAAAGTAAAAATATTTGTATGATAAAACAACACACCAAAACTTGAAAACTTGCAGCATAAAAATTTGATCCACTTAAAAATCACAAGCAGACTCAACTTTACACAAATTTCAAATTACCAGCCAATCATAATCATTTTCCTAAAAGATGATTTATCAAATAACACAGCAAAAGATATACAAATCAACTAGAACCAACCGTAGGTAAACAGCATACCATTCAAATTCAAATTCAAAGAAAACAATTCAAATACAAACAACAATCCAAAAGCGCACACGCAGATGACTTAGCCTCATCCAAAAGCTACAACGCTGCCATCCGTGCCCATGCAATCCCACGCAAAGCTACAACTCCGCCGATAGGTTTATTGAGCCCGTTTATACAATGCAACCGGACAAAAAACAAAAGATACGGTATTTAAAACCATCAATTAAGACTTAGTGTTAAGTTACTGACAATCACATCCATAACATTGTCCATTGGAAAAACACTTTCATGGAAACAAGGAAGAAAGGTTAGGAGGCAAAGATAAAAGACGCAATAAATACGTAATACACCACCTCGGCAAAATAAAGGTTGCACTAACTAGAAACATAAAAAGATTTAATCCACTAAAACAAAATCAATGCATCAGTTTAAAAAAAATAAATAACAGCCGCTCCCAAATTATAGGAACGCTTCAATCCTAGTCGAAGAAATGACTACCATACATATGCTTGCCATGCAAATGCAATCAGAGTGTTGAAAATAATTACACACACCAAACAAAATAATAAACACTCGAGGCCTCGAAATACGAAGTCCAATAACACTGCTAGGACAACGCAGTTGAGGTTTGAATAGAAGCCTCGACGTACTCAGTCCCAATAAAATTGCTACGAGAATGCATGCACGGTTAGTTGACTACAAGCAGGATTGCACCAACTTCGCCCCCTCACGTCCAGCGTTCCATTAGCAGCTTCAATCAATTCTTTTTAATTCAGCGTTCCAAAAAGCAGGATTCCTTTTTGGTACAACCAGTCCTAGTTCAATGTAATTCAACCAACTCTGGAAAAAGTTACAATGATCGTTGACAAACTTCTATTTCAAAATAACCATACAGCTCAACAGCTGAGAATCATCTTAAATCCAATGCCAATGCGCGACATCCAGAAAAATCCAACGCAGCGACATCAAGGCAATGGTGTTCCCAGAGCAAAAGAATCGTTTTGAATCCAATGACTACAACGAAGCAAACTCCAAGCCACAAGTCCCCAAACAACAAGAAACTAACATTAAATCAATCTCCCTTCTACAAAGTCAATTTCAGACAACACAACAAGTCCACCATTTATTTCAAAACTAACAAGTAACAACACAAAAAGAAATTCAAAATAACATAACGTGAAAAATAATGCAAAATTTTTCAGCAGAGTTCATTGGCCGATAAAAATAATGCAACGCTAGAAATTTAACTGCATGCTCGATAGTCATAATAATCATGCAAGGAAGCGAAACCTGGGGGTTGCCATTATGGAAGATGCATCCGGAAAGGATGGTAACACATGACCTTATCGCAATAAATTGGATGGCAACGGTTATCGCAACATTAGAATAAATTGGATGGCAACGGTTGCTCGCCCTTCGATGATTGCATAGATATAGCGATCGACTCGTAGAACTATTTTTTAACAAAAAAAAAAAAAAAATATCTCCCCCAACACAAAAAAATAAATATTTTATTAGGATATGGTGACCTGCCATGCGAGCGCACCCAACATGGCAAAGGTCGATGCGACAACATGGGATCCGAAAGTAACTACCGTCCCTTAACTTCCATTCCATGGAGCTCCCTGTCTTTCCTTTATTCTACATCATGGAACACAGAAACCCACCCCTCAACATCAACTCTATTTTCACAAACTAGAGATATCAGACTCGTTTTTCAAGATCACGTTTCCAACGGACCGAACCGTACAGATCTGCAAGAAAAAATATGGATCTGATACAACTTTGGTCAACTTCTTCCTCCTCTAGATCCCAAGCTTTGTCAACAGGTGATGAACCAAGAAAATCTCCAAGCTTTGTCAACAGGTGATGAACCATGAAAATCTGTTGAAAATAGAGCATCTACACCAAAACAAAATCGCACAAGCGTATAGATCGAACGCCTTATCGTTTAGGGTGAAAAGGAAGAAAAAAACTTCACAGCCGATTAACAATAAAAAAAACCGATGAAGGAAAGGTCAGAAGAAAGAACCAGAACCCTCTGCGAAACAACCGAAAAGAAGACGCACGACGAAAACAAAAAGAAAGACGGCTATGTATTGACCGGGGGGGGGGGGGGGGGGGGGGCGCTAGGTATTTATTGATCGCTTTTAAAAGGATGGACGGCAAGATTAAAGCGGCAGAACTCTTGTCGCGCTTAGATGCCTCCACGTGTTTGGATGGTATTGGTCATGCTACGTATCCCTTGCTGGGACGTGACTTCCTTATCTTCCAAATTGGCATGGTATTAGCCTCACAAAAATTAATGTTTAGGATTAATTAATTAAAGAAATTGTTGTATCAAACCGCTGCTCAATTTTTATAATTTTTATTTCAATTTCTTAAACCTTTTATCTTTGGCTATGTTCTCTGTTTTCATGTCAAATTTTCTCCTATAAATCGTATATCTTATGGAATAAGATTAGTTTTAGGTTAATAAAAATAATTGCTCAATAATAAATATTTTGATGTTTTTAAATTAATTATATTTTTTATTAAATAAAAAATGCTTCAAAAATATTGTATGATCGATATCTTTCATTAAAATTACAAAAAAATTATAAAACCACTATTATTCCAGTTATACGACATGCAATACAGTATTGGACAATATTGAAATAATATATGAATAAATTAAATATAACAGAAATGCGTATATGGTAAAACTTTAAAAATAGAATTTGAAGTTTATTTTTATTTTAAATTTTAAATTTTTATAACTTTTTAAAATAATTAATATTATATATTATATTTAAATAATATATTTTATTTATTATTTAAATATTTTAATAGCAATAGTAATAATTTAATCAAATATTTTATTAAAAAATAATTATTAGCTGACAGTAGTCAAATTGATCAATGAGCTGAACGCTTTTTCCTTATCTTTCACTTTAATTTATGAAAAAAAGGGTTAGAAAATAAAACAGCAAATCCCAAGTTTGGCTTATATGAGGGGACCAAAATGATAACTATTATAATATTAAAAGGCTGCTTACAAATTAACAATGGTTGGAAAAGGTCATTATTAAGATTTTTAATTAATAAATAGTAGATTCTAATTATAATATGTTTGGTCATGTTGCCGTAGAAATTCGTTCTCCGACTCGGGTGCAGCCCACCTCTGGATCCAGACGCCTGTCTCTCGCATGGGTGGACCTCCAAGATAGTCCTCATGCAGAGAACATTGGGGGTGACCCTTTGCGGAAGACCCTCCGACTCCTAAGTCAGTGGAGATTCATAGCAAGCAGATATGAGGAGAAGGATCTTGCAGAAGAGTCCCTCAAGAATCGCCTCTAAGGAGCCGTGAGCTCTGCTTGAGCTTCAATGGAGTTTTCAATGAAAGAGTGAGCGTACCTAAAGAATTTTTGGACATGTCTTTATAAGTTGCTGGCGTAATAGCAGGCAATTACCTGACTTCTTGGACGTGTCATAGGAAATCGAAAACCGTCATGACTCGAATCTGATTCGAATCAAATTTGTTATGAGACCGGTAGCACTCGAATCTTGTTGTTAGAGGATCATTGGCTAGAGAGGCTAGCTGATGCTTTGAGATTCGGTGATTTATAGGCTCTAGGCCACGTTCGGCATTGTTGGCTTTATTCCCAACTTAGGATGGTTGGGGATCCACGTGGTTGGAATCTTGTCAGATTATCATAATTTGAATTTTTCCGCACTTGGCCCTTTATTTCTACTTTGGGGAAAACACTTTGGGAATCAAGTGATCAGGGCCATTCATCGTGATGATAGGTAACGAGCGCACTTGCGCTAGGTGTGGAGGTAGCTCGGTTCCGTAGAAGTTCAAGGATTCCTGGATTCTGCTGAGGCGTAAAAGCAACTCAATCTGACAGAAGCATGGAAATAGCTTGATCAGGCCGAGATATAGGAGTAGCTCAGCTGGCCGAAGTTTAAAGATAGCTTGGTCTAGCTAAGGTATAAGGATTGCTTGGCCTCGCTGAGATATATTTTCTTTGTCTTTATCAAGACGCGATAACTGGCGGATCAGAAGTCGAAAGTGATCCCAACCTTATCGTTGTGTGCACGGATATTTGATGTAATGATGATTTTACCCCGCATCATATGCCCCCATTACCTAGTCCGAAGTCTAAATTCAGGCATAAGGAGTAGAGTTCTGGATGATTTTATTCGTACAAGGGATTTGACCTTGAATAGGTGCGCAATGATGGCTTCATAATGCCACGTCGCCACAACATCATTTTTCTCGGTGGATAAAGCGGAAAACCCCTAGTTTCTCGCAAATGACAATCAGGGGAGCAACATATGGCAAGTCCCTGCGCTTAAGGCATCCAAGCTGGCAATTTCAAGATTTGGGGATCCTGGTCGATGGTGCACTGCCTTTCTGCTAGGATGGTTTAAAAGAAGGGTTGAGGAGAGCTATCCCCTATCATGCTATTTCCTTGCTTTTTCTTTAAAGATTCATTTCTCAAGACTCTTGTGCTCCCCTTTGAAGCATGTTCCTCTTAACTCAGAAGTATGAAAGGCCTGGGTGATATGGCTTATGTGATGACCTTAGAGGATTTGGATAGAGTCCGCCGAAGGTATAAGATTCCTCGGGATATTGTTCTACGATTATCGAAACCTGAACAGAGGGTCTCAGAGCAGCTTGAGTATGGGATCTTCTTTTACGAAGAGAGTTTGAGAGCGGGTCTCCGGTTCCCCGTCCACCCGTTGGTGAAGAAGATAATGAGGTTTTACAACATATGTCCAATGATGGTGACTCCGAACAGTTGGTGCAACATTGTCGAATTCATATCGATATGCAACCGCGCCGGGATAACAACGATGCTTCCCATGTTTCAGAACTACTACAGTTTGGTCTCCAAAAATAGACCCAAGTGGCCCTATATTTAAATCTAATATTTTTAAATAAAAAATAAAAAATATTTTTATATTCTTTAAATATATATTAATTTAAAATATCATCAAATTATTTATATTTTTAAAATAAAATAATTTTCTTTATATTTATACTTTCATCATTCATTATGTTACCATTATTTACTATCATCTTCATCATCCTTTGCTACCACATCATCCTTTGCTATCCATTATTTTTTGCTATTCTACTACTTTTCTACATCATATTTGTCATTCTTTGTTATCACTACCACCATCACATGATACCTTCATCGTATCCTTACTATTTGATGTGGATGATCAAGCCACGTTAGAGCTAACGAATTAAGCAACCAGCGTCCCCCTCGGCCTCAGACTCCAAGGTCCCCCTCAGCCTCGGACCTTGGAGCCCCCGTTGGCCTCGACTCTAGAGTCTTCCATTGTAACATCCTGAAAACCTTGTAATTTATTGATAATATTAATGGTATTTTTTATTTAAAATGAAAGTCGAAGGGTTTCAATGAAGTGTGTGCGTCTTGGCTACTTGATAAATGTAAAAAGAAGAAATTTTGAAGTAAATGAGTATATTTTTGAATGCTAATGAGTTTGATTTAAGAAATTGAGAGAATGAAGTTATAATAAGCTTAAATTACAAGAAAAATAAAGTTTAGTTTGAGTTTTATCATTAAGAGATGTTTTTAGTAATTAGAGTCGACTCTAATTAGAGTGGAGTCGACTCTTGCACGGTTTTGAACTTCCGGCACGCTTTAAAGTTGACACGGTCAGAAGGGAGAGTCGACTCTATTGAAAAAATAGAAGGTTAAAATTTTTACTGCATATTAAAGCCGACTCTAATTTTCAAGAGCCGACTCTAATTTTTCCGGGAGCCGACTTTAAATCTGTTATAGGCGACTCTAAGACGGCAGATTTCCTAGGTTAAATCTTGAAAATTTTATATTTATTCCATTTTAAGTCTGATTTGAGTGCCATTTGAACCGTTGGATTTCTAAAATCGAGCTCTTCAAGTTGGTGAGGTTTTTTTCCTAGAAATGTTATATAATATTATTTATTTAAATAAAAAATAATAATCTGGGCTATAAATTGATTAAAAAATTGCTATCAGGGCAAATTTGGAAAAGGCTCTTATGGAAATTGCTAATGTGCTAAGGGCAATTTGGAAAAGAAAATCGAAGGGCAAAATATCATGGTTATAAGTGAGTCATGTGTTTTTCAAAAAGTGTGTGTTAAGAGTATTTGAGGACAAAATAGGAAATTGGCATGCCTTAGCCTCTAAGTTACCCGTGACTTGGTCCTCAAGTCATTAGAGAAAAAGGGAAGCGTGGGTTCAACATGAGATAAGAAAGAAAGAAAGAGAGAAGAAGAGAAGAAAAGTGAGGAAGAGGAAGAAGAAGAAAGGAGAAAGAAAGAGGAAAGGAAAGAAAAGCTTGGGATTGTCTTGGCTTCAGGTAAGCTATAGCTTCCCTAGATCTTGCATGACTTTAAATTTTCTTAGACTCTTATATTTTGAGGCAATAGTGGAAGTAATCTTGAGTAAAGAAAGGATGGAAGAAAATAATAAGATATTAGAGGATAGATCATGTATGCATGCATGGTTTTATGGGAAAACCTCGTGTGGAGGTAATCCTAATAGCTATCGTATCTGTATGTTGACGTAGGTCAAAGGGTTATTTCAGGGAGCCGAAATACCGGAGTTGAGTACCAGTTGAGAAGTAACCTACAAAGGTAACTGGGATTCTCATCTAGCAATGAGAAGTTAATTTGAGCTAGTATAATGAGACTAATACCTAGTTGTGGTATGTTATGTTTAGTAGAGTATTGTGTATGTTTTAAATTTGAGAAATGAGAACCTAGTGCATGATATTCTGATACATGAGTTTTGAGCATGAATTTTAAGCATAAAGAAATAAGCTTAAGTTTTGAGCATGAGTTTTAAGCATAAAGACATAAGCATGAGTTTCGATGAGGGGATGGTTGATGCATACATGGCATATTTGCATGATAAAACTTTCCAAATGACATATTTTGATGTATGTATCATACTGAGCATCAAGCAGATATGGGGCTGATCACCCTTTAGACTATACTGTGGCATGAGCATTGCACACTACTATTGAGCTGGCACCTCTTGCGATTCGATCGTATGATGAACCCAGTATCAGGGGTGAGTGCATGCTTGACCAGTCCAGTGGGGCAGGTTGTAAGCAGCCCATGGGGGCATGAATCATAGCTTAGTGGAGCTGGTTACTATATATATAGCCCATGGGGGCGGAGAGAAAACCCGAGGTTCCAGGGTTAAGGAACAAAGCACTTTACCGAGTGAACCGCATGGGTAAGGGGTGTTATTTGTGTGAGGATCCTATTGCTAGTCATGCACCAATGAAAGTACACCTACAGGAGGGCGACTATAGAGTGGTACCTCAAAGGCATTACAAACATAGCCCAGTAGCATGAGATTTAAAAGCATATACTATGATTTAAAAAGGGCCAGTGGGCCAAGTAATTATCCAAGAGAGAAAGTTTACATGAGATGCCAGTGGGCAGGTAGATCCCGATGGAAATCCGAGAATTTAATAAAGAAAGTCTGGGCTATAGATAAAGAATGCATATTTTCATATTGTAATGCATGGATTTTTATCTTAATGAGTTATCTTTCAGTGGAAAGTTATTGTAGAGTATTTTAGTACTGGTATATTATTTGAAGAATAAACTACATTTTATTTTATCTGATATCATGTTAAAAATATACTTTGAGTTATACAAGCTATATAGTATCACATACAGTTGAAAATATGAGGTTATGGTTCTCTATTTCTCCATGGTTGATGGTTATCCAATCATTGGGACTTAGGTCTCACCCCTCTTTGATTGAAATATTCTTTCAGATCAGTGAGTATTTCTGCTAGGATCATAGGATCAGCAGGACCGGACCCTTAACTGGTGAAGCTTACTTGGATGTAAGGGTGCATAGATGATAGCCATATATATTGAGATATGGTGGGATGATATTTGTATATTGCATGTGTATGTGTACAGTAAGATGTAATGATGTATCATACCTTTTTGGATATGAATATGAGACTTATGTTTTGAAGAAAATTATGAGCATGATGTATGTACTTATGATTTTGATGTTGATTGTGAATGTGATCTTGTAAACTACCTTAGGAATGTCATGAAAAATATTATATGAGCAGGTTGATGCTTAGTATTGATTTGAGTGATGTGCATATATAATTGAGCTGATAATAAAAGTTTTTAACAGATATGTTTTTGTGTATCTGCCACTTATGATAATTTGTTGGGGTTCTCTAGCTCTTTATGGAGCGCTACATAAAGACTAGTAAAACTCTATCCGATTATCATAGGGCAACCCTCCTTCTTTACCACCTGTCACCGCTACATAGCCCACTAACACCTACAATTGCGCGTGGCCACTACCAGTCACGGTGCATGCCTGACATGACTAAGCCGATCTACCACCTATGGCACCATGCCTGGCAGATGGATGGTAGGCAGGGCCACCCCTGACATTTTCAAAGGTGGTTACAACCTGTCCCTGTCAGCCTGGCCACCTATCCTCTGCCAAACTATAACGTCTTGGTTAAAGTAATGTCTCGGTAACGTCTAATAACTTATGGCAATGGTCTAGGAGCTGCAACAACAACCGGCGGCCGCACGACAGCACCCAAGGCCACCCTCGTCGGGCACGAGGATGGCTCAACCCAGTCAGTAGTCCACCCGCAGGAGATCCCCTCGGCGGGAGCCCCGCCGCCATCGTGTCTCACCCAGGCACCCCCACCGGGAGGCCTCCAAGAGTACAATAGTGGCTAGAGGAGCTCAGCCGCATAATCACCGACCCACCAGAGATGGACTACGACAGCCGCCCCCCACTGTTTCGCTGTATCATGGAGGAGCCAATCTCAAACTGGTTCTGCCTGCCCCAGCTGGATCCCTACGATGGCACCACTGATCCTCTGGACCATCTAGAGAGCTACAAGGTCCTTATGCAGGTTGTTGATCCACTCATTGATTTTGATGATTAATAAAGGAATTGAGTATATTCATTTGATTACTAATGGATTTCATAAGTGATTCAGGACTTAAATTTATTTGATCAATTTAAAGGAATTAAGAAATGAATTTTGAATCAAATACAAATCAGAGATTTTAAAGTTTCAGAGCTTGGAGTCGACACCTAGAAAGTCTGGAGCCGACCCCATGGCTAATTCAATTTTAATCTGATTTTTGATACAACATGGAGCCGACACCTAGAGTTTCGGAGCCGACACCTAAGGTTTCGGAGTCGACACTTTACTGTGTCAGGAGCCGACTCCGATGCTGGAACAGAGCGATGATTTTTCTGAGCATCCTGGAGCCGACACCTTCAGTTTTCGGGAGCCGACACCTGACGACGGCGAGCTGACACTTACTTTTGCGGAGCCGACTCCACGACGAACTCAGAATTTACTATTTATGGAAAAATGATTCGGAGCCGACACCTGAAAAGCTGGAGCCGACTCCAACCCACCTGGATGAAAAATCAAAAATGCCAGATCAGCTCTAACGGTAATATTTTTATTTTTACTCATTTCTAACGGATATTTTTTATAGAGGTACACTCCAACGGATAGTTTTATTCCAAAAATGTCAAAAGAAATCTATAAAAAGGGGGAAAAACAACAGTTTGAAAATAAGAAAGAGAGAATAGAAACGGATAGACAAAAATCAAATCAAAATCCGAGAAGTCTTGAGCCGTTATCCAAGAGAAAGCTTTCAAGTTCAAAACCTTCCACTCCAAAAGCTCAAAGGAGAATCCAATCTGTTCAAATAAAGGAAATCAGAGGATTGAAGAAAGAGACCAACTTTTCAATCTTCTCAACTGCATCTACTGTGAAGAATCGGAGCTGAGGCTTGATTCAACCAGCAAGGAGAAGAGAAAAGAAGAAAAGCTCAAAGCCAACAACTTCAAATCAGGCTTTTCTAAACCTATTTCTCTTTTTGAATATTTGCTCATTGAGGAGCACTTTATTTAAAACATTTTATTTGTTTGTGCTATTCAATCTGTGGATTGAATTAGTGGAGGTTGGCATACCTCGGCAAGCAAGCTAGTTTTAGTTGTGAGTTTGGGTTTTGTGCTGGTAAGCCCGAGTTAAAACCAGCTGGGTTCGTTGTGACCCGTGAAAACAACAAGTTTGAGTTGTGAGCTTGTAAAACAACTCGGCTGTAATCTAGAGAGATTATAGTGTGGACCCAAGTGAGTCTTGGGAGTGGACGTAGGTGTTGGTTGCACCGAACCACTATAAAAATATCTTGTGTTTGCCGTGCTAATTGTCTCTTCTCTATCTCTCATATACTTGTGTTTGTGCTTTGCTTATTAGTTAATCCTTTCACTTGCACATCTCATTTTAAATTGCTTAAAAGTCTTAAATTTTTTAAGAACCCAATTCACCCCCCCCCTCTTGGGTTGCCATCTGGGCCAACAATTGGTATCAGAGCATAGTGCTCATTTAGAGTTTGATCTCACGATCAAGAGCTAAAGGTCATTATGGCAACACAAAGTGGTTCTAGTTTTGCTGAAGGTCATTCTACAAATAGACCTCCACTCTTTAATGGCTCAAACTATTCTTATTGGAAAGCTAGAATGAGGATATTCATTCAAGCTTCTGATTATGAGCTTTGGGGTGTTATATTAAATGGACCTAGTACACCCACACACCTTATTGATGGCACTATTGTTCCAAAGCCCGAAAGGGATTGGAATGATAATGATAGGAGAATGGCTCAACTTAATGCCAAAGCCATTAATATCTTATATTGTTCCTTAGATTCAAATGAATTCAACCGCATCTCTACTTGTAATTCCGCTAAAGAAATATGGGATAGGTTGGAAGTCACACATGAAGGAACAAACCAAGTAAAAGAATCAAAGATAAATATCTTGGTTCATAAATATGAATTGTTCACAATGGAACAAACTGAAACCATCACATGCATGTTCACTAGATTCACCGATATTGTGAATGGTTTGAAAAGTTTAGGAAAAGTTTATACTAATGCTGATCTTGTTCGCAAAATACTCAGGTCATTGCCAAGATCGTGGGAAGCAAAAGTCACAGCAATCCAAGAAGCCAAAGACCTCAATGCACTACCCTTAGAGGAGCTTCTAGGATCTCTCATGACCCACGAATTGACAATGAGGCAGCATGTTGAGGAGGAAACAAAAAGAAGGAAAACTTTTGCCCTCAAGACTGCAGAATTGGAAGAGAGCAGCAGTGA
>UESW01003995.1:369473-383333 GCA_900491605.1 Calamus simplicifolius | reverse complement strand
GAACAAACCCCTTTTTACACAGATGCACCTTAACAGTTTCGACATCTCTGTAGGCTTTATTCTGACACCTGTGATAGTTGCATGGGCACCTAATCCTAGGCCCATCCATCCATTCAGGTTGGCTACATGCAAATGCGATAAATTCTTCCAATCCATTCAGAAAATCTGGATTAAGCAAGCCATCTTTTATCCTTGCATACATCCACGAGCGAGCCCCGCTCATTTTTGACCGACTTATACAATTTCTGGTAAACCATTAAAGGAAACCACAAAATAAAACTATATTAGCATTACTAAATATATAACTAAATTATTTCTTTTACACAACTAAGGTTAATAACAACCATTTAAATCATTTATAACTAAACCAATTTTCATCGGAGCAAGGATTCATGCTAATGCTAATCAAGTGTTCATTAAATTAATTCTACCTTCACTCCATGTCTAAAAGGTAAGGCCCTATCCCATTCAAGAATATTTTTTGTGATATGTTATTTCTGCTATTAATTATCATCGATCGGTTACGTTGAAATTTCAGCAGCATTTCCCCATATGTTCTCCTAAATGTGTGGCATATATGCCACACTAGGAGAACGTATGAGCAAATACAAACCGCAATCTCACCCAACGATGATTAATAGCAGACTAACATATCGCAAAAAATATTCTCAAACTGTCCACCAGGACAATTTGAGAATTTGCAAGACTAAGGCTTACAAATTCTCAAACGGGTCTAAAGGTTATAGTGCTGTGATTAATAATATGGAAATCCGAAGACAATCGAACTTATGCTTGTTATTCTTAACTTCTTGTCAATTATACATATATAGGAATAGTGTTCTATATATATAGTCACTGACTTCTTAAGATTATTATGTCGAATATAAATGTTTGTGAAGACTAAAATATAAATCATTGAAACTACTAATTTGTTGCTGAAATTAAATAATAATACAACAAGACTTTCTATCTAGCATTACATAATTTAATGCATCATTCAATTTGAAGCAGAATGTAAATATCAAGACATAACAATTGTAAATAACTACAAATGCACAAATATTATTGCATAAACATTCTGCTTATTAATTATTGCATAAACATTAAAATTAAATAATAATACAACAAGACTTTCTATCTAGCATTACAAATATTATTGCATAATCAAGACATAACAATCAGTCTATCCAAAGAGCTCCGACTAATGACATAAATTAATTAATTTATAACTAATCCATCAAATTATTTGAAAATATTTTTAAAAACAATAAAATATATAGAATCTATTTTTTTTGTTAATTTTTTTTGAGTGTTAAATTTTTTTTTTTGAAGGGACCGGGGGGCCCCCTAGCTGTTACTTTTTATTTTTTTTTTTGACAGGGGGCCGGAGAAGACAAAATGGGTTTCCCCACCATTTTTTTTTTTTTTGACTGTGGCCTGGCCACCGTGGCCAGGCCACTGCCGGCCATGGCGGTGGCCGGAGCGGCCACGTGGCCGAGGCGGCCGTGGCCGGAGAAGACAAAAGGGGGGGGGGGGGTTTCCCCACCCCCTGTTACCATTTTTTTTTTTTTTTTTTTTTGGTGGCCTGGCCACCGTGGCCAGGCCACTGCCCGGCAGAGAAGACAAAATGGGGGGGGGGTTTCCCCACCCCCCTATTACCATTTTTTTTTTTGACAGTGGCCTGGCCACCGTGGCCAGGCCACTGCCGGCCACGGCAGCGGCCGTGGCCGGAGAAGACGGCCATGGTCTTGGCCGTGGCCGGAGGAAAATTATTACAAATTTTTTTTTTTAATAGGGTGGGGGGGCTTACCTCGGTCGAGAGAAGACGCGGAGTTGGAGGAGAACGCCGGGGAGCCGGAGCAGCAAACGGGGGGGAGCCAGAGCAACGAACGGGGGGAGCCAGATTTTTTTTCGGGAGGGCGGCGGCTAGGTCAAGACGAGGAAGAAGAAGAGAAGGCCGGCCGACTGTATATATGAGTAATTAGCGACGTAATTAATTACGTCGCTAATTGGTCACAATATTTTTTATAAAATTTATTATGTATTAGCGACGCATCAATGCGTCGCTAATCCATCGTTAATTTGGTTTTATTATAATTTTATGAAAAAATAGCGACGCAAATAGTTGCGTCGCTAACTTGGCGCCAAGGTCCGGCGGGAAAATTATTTTTATTTTCTAAGAATTGCATCGCTAAGGCATCGCAATATTTTTTAATATTTTTAATTGATTAAAATAACAATTTATGATAATAATTGCGATGCATACAGTGCGTCGCAATAATTTTTTAATATTTATAAATGATAATATTTATAATTAATGATAATAATTGCGACACAAAATTGCGTCGCAATATTTTTTTAAAACTTTTTGATTACATATATTTATTTAAAAAACATTGCGACGCAAATTATGCGTCGTAATATTATATTTCTTTTATTTATTAATACTGAAAAAAATTATATTTACTAAAAATAATTGTGATGCATACATTGCGTCGCAATATTTGTTTTTTTTCTAAAATGCATCTACGCGTCGCAATAATTTTTTAATATTTATAAATGATAATATTTATAATTAATGATAATAATTGCGACGCAAAATTATGTCATAATATTTTTTTAAAACTTTTTGATTACATATATTTATTTAAAAAATATTGCGACCCAACTTATGCGTCGCAATATTATATTTCTTTTATTTATTAATACTGATAAAAATCATATTTACTAAAATAATTGCAACGCATACATTGCATTGTAATATTTGTTTTTTTTTTCTAAATTGCATCGCTACGACATCGCAATAATTTTTTAATATTTATAAATGATAATATTTATAATTAATGATAATAATTGCAATGCAAAATTACGTCGCAATATTTTTTTAAAACTTTTTGATTACATATATTTATTTAAAAAACATTGCGACGCAACTTATGCGACGTAATATTATATTTCTTTTATTTATTAATACTGATAAAAATCATATTTACTAAAAATAATTGCGATGCATACATTGCGTCGCAATATTTATTTTTTTTTTCTAAAATGCGTCGCTACGGCGTCGCAATAATTTTTTAATATTTATAATGATAATATTTAAATTAATGATAATAATTGCGACGCAAACTTGCGTCGCAATATTTTTTTAAAACTTTTTAATTACATATATTTATTAAAAAATATTGCGACGCAACTTATGCGTCGCAATTATATTTCTTTTATTTATTAATACTGAAAAATTTTATTTAATATTTTTTAAACTTTTTCATAACTTTTTTTTTAATAATTATAAATGATTCGATGGTTGCGATCGATCGGATTGGCGATCGATCGGATCGGCGATGATCCAACGGTTGCGATCGATCGAAGCCATGATCGATCTTGATCGACGACGATTCGACGGTACTTGCGATCGATCGAAGCCATGATCGATCCCGATCGGCGATGATCCGACGGTTGCGATCGATCGGATCGGCGATCGATCGGATCGGCGACGATCCGACGGTTGCGATCGATCAAAGCCATGATCGATCCTGGTCGACGACGATCCGACGGTACTTGCGATCGATCGAAGCCATGATCAATCCGGTCAGCGATGATTCGACGATTGTGATCGATCCAAGCCATGATCGATCCCGATCGGTGATGATCCGACGGTTGAGATCGATCCAAGCATGATCGATCCCGGTTGGCGATGATCCGACGGTTGCGATCGATCCAAGCCATGATCGATCCTGGTCGGCGACAACCTCTCTTGGACCGTGGCGATCGATCGGATCGGCGACGATCCGACGATTGCGATCCATCGAAACCATGATCGATCCTAGTCGACGATGATCTGATGGTTGCGATCGACCAAAGCCATGATCGATCCCGGTCGGCGTCGACCTATCTTGGACCGTCGCGATCGATCGGATCGGCGACGATCCGATGGTACTTGCGATCGATCGAAGCCATGATCGATCCCGGTCGTCGACTACAATCTCGGACTGTCATGATCGATCGGATCGGTGATGATCTGATGGTTGCGATCGATCAAAGCCATGATCGATCTCGATCGGTGATGATCCGATGGTTGCGATCGATCCAAGCCATGATCGATCCCGGTCGGCGATGATCTGACGGTTGCGATCGACCCAAGCCATGATCGATCCCGGTCGGCGTCGACCTATCTCGTACCGTCGCGATCTATCGGATCGGCGACGATCTGACTGTACTTGCGATCGATCGAAGCCATGATCGATCCCGATCGGCGATGATCCGACGGTTGCGATCGACCCAAGCCATTATCGATCCCGGTTGGCGTCTACCTATCTCGTACTGTCGCGATCGATCGGATCAGCGACGATCCGATGGTACTTGCGATCGATCGAAGCCATGATCGATCTCAATCGGTGATGATCCGACGGTTGTGATCGATCCAAGCCATGATCGATCCCGGTCGGCGAGGATCCGATGGTTGAGATCGATCCAAGCCATGATCGATCCTGGTCAGCGATGATCCGACGGTTGCGATCGATCCAAGCCATGATCGATCCCGGTCGATGACGATCCGACGGTTGCGATCGATCCCAGTCGGCGACGACCTCTCTCGGACCGTGGCGATAAATCGGATCGGCGACGATCCAACGGTTGCGATCGATCTAAGCCATGATCGATCCTGGTCGACGATGATCCGACGATTACGATCGACCAAAGCCATGATTGATCCCGGTCGACGACTACCGATCTCGGACTGTCGCGATCGATCGAATCGGTAACGATCCGATGGTTGCGATCGATCGAAGCCATGATCGATCTCGATCGGCGATGATCCGACGGTTGCCATCAATCCAAGCCATGATCAATCCCGATCGGCGACGAGCGATCTCGGACCGTCGCGATCGATCCGATCGGCGACAACCCGACGGTTGCGATCGATCGAAGCCATGATCGATCACGTACGGTCGACGACGACCGATCTCGGACATTATTAATTTTAATTATATCTTCTAATTTATTGCGTCGCTAATGCCTCGCTAATTTGGCATTATGAATTTTTTTAAAATATTGCGACGCATTAATTTGCATCGTTAAATAAATTTTTTTTTTATTACTTTATTGTTTTATTGCATCGCTATTACGTCGCTAATTAACATATTTATTTTTAAGAAAACATTGTGATGCACTGGATTGCGTCGCAATATTTTTATTTCATAATACTATTTTCTTAAAATAAATTTTATTTAAATTAATTGCGACGCAATTATTGCATCGCTAAATTTAAAAATAATTTTCATATTTTTTTGATTTATTGCGTCGCTAATTAAAAAAAATTAAGTTTTTTAAAAAATTGCGATGCACTATTTTGCGTCGCAATATTTTTTTTATTTTAATATTTATACAAATTAATTTTATTTAAAATAATTGCGATGCAATTAGTGCGTCGCTAAATTAAAATTAATTTTTATAATTTTCTGGTCTATTGCGTCGCTAATGCGTCGCTATATAAAATTATTATGTTTTTCAAATATATTGCGACGCACTGAGTGGTGTCGCAATATTTTTATTTCATAATTATATTTTATAAAAATCAATTTTTTTTATTAATATTTGCGACGCAATTTTTGCGTCGCTATATTAAATATATTTTTTCTTATTTATATTTATTGCGTCGCTAATGCATCGCTATTTAACATAATTAATTTTTTAAAAAACATTGCGATGCACTTATTTGCGTCGCAATATTTTATTCCTTTAATAATATTTTAAAAAACACATTTTATAAATATTGCGACATATTTTTGCGTCGTTAAATTTAAAAATTATTTTTTTTTTAATTTTAAGGTTTATTCAGTCGCTAATGCGTCGCTATGTGCGTCGTAATGTTTTTTTGACACGGAGGCGTCGCAATGTTGTCGCAATGTTAGCGACGCATAATTGCGTCGCTAAAATTGCGTCGCGATTTCATTATTTTCTTGTAGTGATGTGAGTTCCTTGAGATCAATAGTCCCATTTTGAATCTTTTTATATGAATTACTGAATGATCTGTCCAATATGAACTAATTTTTCTTTACCTATCTCTCATACTTGATTACATCCAAGAACAACTAATCTTTTGGCTAGTGATTGAATTTTGGATATTTTATATTGCAATTTTTTATTGCAGTTTGGTACTTGATAACATCCAAAGACCAACTTGAATATGTTCTTGTTCAAGGGATTGTCTTAAGCTCAAGGAGACGTGTCTCTGTGTTCGTGTCCAATGTTGACTCTTAAGAAGATCACAGTGAAGGCTCAAAAATGCAAATTAAGAAAAATGGATTACCATTATCTCTTTATATTTACACTGTTAGTAATTTTGTAAATTCACCAATAAAAAGCTCTGCATCATTACCAGTTCAGTTAATTGTGTCTAGCAATTCATGTTGTTTAATGGCCCTAAGGAAGATTAAGCATCTAAAACAGCTTCATTTGGTCCTCTTGGTTTTCTATTTGACGGTTATGACTACTTTATTTTTTACTCTTTTTTTTGTGTGCATATCCATGTTAATTAAATTAGAACATTCATTATATTTTATGTTTGGCATCCAATTTTAAAGGAGTGGTTGAATGCATTCAATCTTCCAGCTCGCTTATTTTGAACCCAATTTCATACTTCTCTTGGACCCAACTACTAAACTCACTGAATACAAACTAATTTGACACTACTTGGACCTAAGAACCTAAATTGAAATAAACCAACTTTAATTATATGACTCAAATTCAAAGAAGTAAAATTATTATTCTATTTATAGGACACATAAAATTAAAGCCATATTGAATTAGATCGAAGCCTCTTTCAAACTTTGGTGTCCGCACCAGTAGAAATGCTTCCGTTCAATTTATTCTCTCTTAAATTCAAGAGGTACAATTTAGAGAAACCCTCCAAATGGCCCGCCCAAGTTGTTCCCATATAAATCCAGAGTTTCTAGGTTGGAGAGTTTCCAGATTTCCAAAGGAATTCTTCCAGATAATCTATTGCTACTCAAATTCAAGTTGAACAATGAGCTCATGCTACCTAGCTCTCTTGGTATCTCTCCTGCAAGTTGATTAAACGAAAGGTCCAGAACTTCTAGTTTCAACATTTTCCCAAATTGAGAAGGTATTTTCCCAGTTAGGAAGTTCCCTGAAATCCGCAAGCTTGTCAAATTTGGGCAGTATGCCCAGTTTGGTGATATCTCGCCATACAATTGGTTGTTGCTCATATCGATGTATGTTAGATTGGAGTAATTCCCAAAGGCATCAAAAATTCTTCTTTGAGCATGTTTCTGTCCAAACGAAGTCTTACTAAGCTGGAGCAATTTTTCAGGCTTGGTGGGATAGGACCCTCAAAATGGTTGTCATTTACCGAAAGCTTTTGAAGTACACCTCCTTTACAAATCTCTGCCGGTAAGAAGCCAGAAAATTTGTTGAAACCTAATTGTAATGAAAGCAAGTTTGTAAGATTACCCAGTTCTTGGGGCAAAGAACCAGATAATTGATTATAAATCACTACTAAATCAGTTAGCTCAATGAGCCTGCCTAATTCTCGAGGGATGGTGCCAGAGATGCTGTTGTTCAAGAGGGACAAAGTCTGAAGACTGGTGAGATTTCCGAAGCTTGAAGGGATGGAACCTGTTATATAATTGTTGTGGAGGAACAAATTCTGAAGACTAGCGAGATTTCTGAAACTAGAAGGGATGTGACCTGTTATATGATTGTCTGAGAGTTCTAGATGAATTAGGTGGACTAGGTTGCCAAGTTCAGGCGGTATGGAGCCGGTGAGACTATTATCATACAGGTACAAATAGTTAAGTCCGGTGAGATTTCCTAAGCTAGAAGGGATGGAACCTGTTAGGTTAGCTCTGCTGATATCAAAATCATATATGTTCACTAGGTTGCCTAATTCACGTGGGATGGTGCCTGAAATCCCATTCTCTAAGAGGTGAAAACGTTGAAGCTTGGTGAGGTTTCCTAAACTAGGAGGAATAGGACCAATTAGAGAACTGTTATCAAGGAATAGATCTCTTAAGTTTGCTAGGTTGCCTAATTCACGTGGGATAGTACCTGAAATCTCACTATTGTAGAGGAACAATTGTTCAAGCTTTGTGAGGTTTCCTAAACTGGGAGGAATAGGACCACTTAGAAAATTATTTGAAAGGGCTAGATCTAATAAGTTCACTAGGTTGCTTAATTCACGCGGGATGGTGCCTGAAATCGTATTATTGTAGAGGTCTAAAAGTTCAAGCTTTGTGAGGTTTCCTAAACTGGGAGGAATAGGACCAGTTAGAGAATTACTTAGAAGGGCTAGATTTCTTAAGTTCACTAGGCTGCCAAATTCATGGGGTATATGACCAGAAAGTTTGTTATCACGAAGATTAATAGATTTTAGTTTGGTCATGTTGCCAAGGACTGAAGGAATGGGACCGGCGAGATTGTTTTTCTGAAGATCGAGAAATACTAGACCCTTGAGCTTACCAATTTCCCCGGGCAGTCCTCCAGTGAATTGATTGATTTTGAGTCTAAGAGTAACAAGATTTCTCCAACTGGAGAAGAAGAAGGGAAGTATCTCACCGGTTAATTCGTTGCTGGAAAGGTCGATCTCGGACAGACGAGAGAGATTGGCCAGAGAGTATGGCAGATTGCCGGAGAGACGATTCTGAGCGAGATCGAGGGAGGTGAGACTGGAGATGGTGCCGATGGCCGGCGGGATGGCTCCGAGAAGGTAGTTGCCTCGGAGACGGAGGCGAGTGAGAGACGTGAAGGCGGAGAAGTTGAGCGAATCGAGCCTGCCTGCCAAACCGGCACGGTGCAGGTTGATTTCGGTGATGGCAGTGCTGGCTCCGCTCTCGTCGCAGGTGATTCCAGACCACATGCACGTGTGGGTGTGGTTGGAGAGGGTCCATGAACTCAGTGCATGGGGGTTTTGCAGGGTGGATTTCCAGTGGAGGAGAGCTCGTGCTTGGGATTGAAGCGTAGAAGAGGTTGCAGCAGCAGCTGATGACGACGAATAAGGAAAGGAGATGACGAAGAGGAAACAGAACAGAATGAGACGAAGGGACAGCAGAGCAGGGAGAGGGATCGTGGAGGAAAAGGCTTATTACGGGCCATAATATTATAATGTGGGGGCATAAGCTAGCAAGGAATCTTGGTGCTCACTGGTCTCTAACTCTCTTATGGTTGGTGCTGAAGTGAGTGAGTATTTCAGAAGCCTTATTTAATATTTATAGGCAAGGAAGACTGCCCCGCAGCCGTGGCGTGGGTTCTGGTGGTCGTCGTCGATGTTAATTATACGGGCATTCTTGATGCCAGCATTCCTACGGTGACATAAATTGTACTCTTCGCCGACCTCTCCTCTCCCTTCGTGCTGAATAAGTTAGGGTGGGTGGGTTTAAACGATCACTCATCGGGTATGTTTTTTTTTCGTGAGATGATCCATTCAATATCATCAATAATTCAAAAAAATAATTATATTTATTTACATTTCAATGATTTTATGACATGATAATTTCAAATAACCTTCATCTTTAAAATCATTGTTTAACCCGATGATATCATATCTATTCCTCCTCATAATGTGGTCTTGGACTTAGATTTTAAGGCCAACATACTCCTTATCTATAGAAAAAAGATATCTGATATTATTTTCATATTAATATATATAGTTCAATATTATAAGATAATATTTTAATAATATAATGTAGTCAAATTTAAAATCTGATCATTTTCTTTATTTGGACTCATACGGATTTTGAAGCTACTTTACCTTTTTTAACTTTTTTTATCTTTAAAATTTATAAATTATATGAATCCAAAGGTAAAATAGGTGATGGATCCAAACTTGACTACATTCAAATAGAGCTAAATTTACCTTTGCATTATGTTATATAAAATGATTATAATTAAATATTAAACTATTATACTATACCATAATATAATTTTATAAAAAATAATAATATAATTTAAGTAAATATTAGGATAATAATAATGTATATAATAATAAATTATTATGATAGTTACAAATACATGTAGGATTATTTTGATATTGCATAATAGTGATCTTAGATTTTTATAGCACAGTAAATAACTTAATTATAGATATTTAGGGATCTCAATTATTAGGATATAACATATCAAACATGTGATCATAGATTATTAAGGAGAAGAGCACTCTGGATAATGATCAGCAGTGAAACTAGGAGTGACTTTAATCCCAGTTTTGACATTATGACAAAATAACTATAATTATTGGACCACACGTTTCGTACGGGCGAAGACTGAGCAAAAAGACTTATCCATTTATTGTCCTCCTTTGGTTGCAAGGCCATCATGGTGAGCGTTTGTCAAACCGTGTCTTCTGCGATGACAGCTGGCGGAGTGGTTCCTTACTGCCAAAAGTGTGGCAATCTTGATGCCGGCATTCCTACGGTGAGATTTTGTGGGCCTCCACGCTAGCAATCAATGGAGGGAATCATTTTCCTTGCATAAGTTGTACCCCCTTCCCCCACCTCTCTTCTCCCTTTGTGCTGAACAAGTTAGAGTTGTTGGACTCGGTCAACTTTAATCAATGAGCTGTTGAGGAGGAGAGAAGTGAAAACTATTCTAAAAGCAATTTTGAACGACCACTTATGGGGTATGTCTTGCCGTGAGATGATCCATTCAATATCGTCAATATTCATATATATATATATAGATATATTAATCATTTTATTTTTAAAATTATTGTCTAACCTAATGATCGATCTCATATCCATTCTTGAGAACAGGTATTGAAAATCCTCCTTATAAAATGATCTTGAACTTAAATTTTAAGACCAAAATACTCATCATCCATAGAAAAAAATATCTAATACCATTTTTATATTAACATAATATAATTTAATATTATAAAATGTGGAGTAGGTGATGGATCCAACCTTGGCTACATTCAAATGGAGCCAAATTTACCTCATGCATTATATTACATAAAATCATTATAATTAAATAAACTATTATAATATTATACCATAATATAATTTTATAAAGATAATATATAATTTAACTAAATATTAGAATAACAATAATGTGAAATATAATAAATTATTATGATAGTTATAAAATACATTTAGGACTATTTTGATATTACATAATTAGTGATCTTAGATTTTCATAGCATACTAAATAACTTAATTATAGATATTTAGGGATCTCAATTACCATGATATAACATATCAAACAGGTGATAATAGATTATTGCGATAAGAGCACTCTGGATAATGATCACCAGTGAAACTAGGAGTGACTTTAATCCTAGTTTTGACATTTATGATAAAATAAAACCACGACCCATTAAAAAAAAAAGATTATTGACCCAATTATTAATTTTAATGAAAAAAAAACCATATGAGTATATTTTTTATGTTAATAATGATTTTGATTAAGTGTTTCAAGAATTTAAATATTTATTTAATCAAAATCTAAGAAAAATTATGTTTGAATCATTGTCTTATGTTAAGTGTCAAGTTTTAGACATTAGAGCCGACTCTAGAGGTATTAGAGCCGACTCCGAAGCGTATCAAAATAGTTTGGCACTTTCGGCATGGATTAGAGCTGACTCCTGCAGAGATTAGAGCCGACTCTAATCAAAAGATAGAGAGTCTCATTTCTGTGTCAAATTAGAGCTGACTCCTGCGAGAATTAGAGTCAACTCTAAGGTCTTTTCAGAGACTGTATTTTTTGAGGCTTCATTAGAGCCGATTTCCGTATTTGCTAGAGCCGACTCCCATACGAGAAGTGTCGACCCCTCGAAAAGCCAAAGCTAACTCGCGATGAGCAAAAGTTTTCATTTTGAACATCCTGAGTTAGAGCCGACTCCAGGCCCTATTAGAACCGACTCTAATCTGCCAGAGACTGATTTCAGAAGTATCAGAGATAACTCCAAAACTTATCTTTTCTCCAATGAATTTCAATGGCTATTTTCTCTTTCATGCTAAACACCTCCTCAAGTACTTTTAATGGCTAGTTTTCATCTAAAAGTGGATTTAGAGATATATAAAGGTGAGCCATTCGATCATTTTGAAACAACAAAAAAGAGAGAAAATAGAATTAAAAATCAAAAGGATAGAGTTCAAGTTTGAATCATTTTGTTCGAAACTAAGTTTAGAGAAATTCAAAGCATTCAAAAGTCATCTTGAAAGGATTTCTATCAATAAAAAGAAGAAGCAAAGAACCTAGTTCTTTAAAAGCCTCTGCATCAAAGATTCTTCCAAAGCTTCAAGCCCAACTTGAGGAAGATCATTTATAAGAAAAAAAGGAAAAGATGAAAAGATGAAAAGCCCATGTTCAGAAATCTTCTAAATCAAGCTCTTCTATTTCTATCTTGATTATAGTTTTTATTTTCTCATTTGAAGAGCTTTAACACTGTTGTAACTATCTTTCTATTATTCTTGTTGATTGATTCAATCAGGGAGGCAGATCAGCCTTGTTCAAGCTAGAAAGCTTAAGATAGGTTTTGTGCTAGTGATCCTGTGAAACCAGCTGGTTTCATTGTGATCCATTGTAAAATAACAAGTTTGAGTTGTGAGCTTAGAAAATAACTCTACTGTAATCAGGATAATTATAGTGTAGTCCCAAGAGTTTCTAGGAAGTGGATGTAGGTGTAGCTAACACCGAACCACTATAAATTTTTTGTGTTTGTATGCTTATCTCTTTTTCTCTCTATTGTATCATGTACACTCTGTTTTACATTCTTAGCATCACACTCATAGCATATATCCTTGTGCACCATCACTTTGTAAAATTATTTTTAAGCACCAAATTTTTTAAGAACCTAATTCAACCCCCCTCTCTTGGGTTGCCATCTGGGCCAACACCCCAAATATAGCATTTGAACTCAAGATTATCTAATGTAACTAAATGAGAAAATCGCTTGGGTTATGAGTTATAAAACTAGAGTGTCATGTCAAATATCTTCCTTATATCTTATACAAGCAAGTGAAAATAATGTTTTTTCATAAGGAGCATACTCCATAGTCTCAAATGAAGTGCTCATCCCTTAAATGTCAAAATATCAAGATAAAATCTTTCCATGTACACTTTTATGCAAATGAAGATATTGGGAGTCATATTCCAATAGCACAATCCTACTTATAAGCATAATCTTACTAGATGGCAAGTCACTCTCACTATCTTTTAAAATTTTACAATGATTTAAAAATAATTTTAAGGAACATGAAAAATCAATCTAATTTTTAATTAGATCATTGATATCTACATAAATATAGCCATAAAAGCATTAATTTATAGATTAAATTATTATTATTATTTTAAATTTAATATTTTTATACAATATTTTTAGGAAAAAAATCCTATCAACTTGAAGAATTCGATTTTAGGAGTTCAACGGTAGAACAACACTCAAATCGGACTTGAAACGAGCTCAAAATGAAAATTTCAAGATTTAACCCATGAATTGCACAAAAATTAAAGCAGTCGCGGACCAGAAGAATCATATGATATTTTTTGGCTGCATTTTAAAATTTGAAAGGAACAAATGTGATATGCGAAGATAAGGCAAAGCAAGGCTGCGTTTTAAAATTTGAAAGGAACAAACGTGATCTGCGGAGATAAGGCGAAGCAATTAGGAGCAGTTGATGTGGATCACACATGTAGTAGATACATCTTCATTGCCTATAAAAGAGCACCATCGAAGCCATTCCAGGATGAATTCATTCACCCCTCCAATCCATAATTCCTCCTCTCTATGTTCCACCCCACTCCCATTTATGTTTCTTGTTGACCCAATTATTGATTTTGATGATTAACAAAACTATTTGAGTATAACATTTGAAGTCACTAATAATTTTGATTAAGTTTTTC
>UESW01003995.1:331389-369282 GCA_900491605.1 Calamus simplicifolius | reverse complement strand
ATAGAATTGGCCCAGTTCACACTCACATAGGTGATTCTTATTAAGAGTATCCTACTATACCCTATATGGTTTTTATGTCATAAGAATCATTAAAAACAATGCTTATCCTAGTACCTTTAGTAGGTAGTACCAATTATCATAGGAATGAGTAAGATTGGACATCCTTAATGCTATGCAAGTCTCTTCATAATTTAGTTGTCCCTTTTGAACCTAGATCTTGAAATCTGGAGTCAGCTAGGTTGGGTATCCACTATGAAAAATTTTTAGTTATAGGTTTTAAACTCATTCCCCTCGATAAATAATTTACTTGATCTCTTGGTAACCCCTTTGTTAATGGATCCGCTAGGTTTTTCTTTAACTAAATATAGTCAATAGAAATTACATCAATTTTAAGTAACTGCTTAATGGTATTATGTCTACGATGTATATGTCTAAACTTACCATTATACATCTTATTCTGTGCTCTGCAAATTACCGATTGACTATCACAATGTATGCATATTGCAGACACAGGCTTTGGCCAACATGGAATATCTTCTAAAAGGTTTTAAAGCCATTATGCTTCTTCAACAGTCTTTTCTAAAGCAATAAACTCAGATTCCATAATGGATCGAGCTATACATGTTTGCTTAGAAGATTTTCATGACACAGCACCTTCTCCTATGGTGAATACATATCCACTTATGAATTTTGTATCTTCTGTGTTAGATATCCAATTTGCATCACTGTATCCTTCTAGTACAGCTGGATATCTTGAATAATGTAATCCATAACTTAGGATATATCGCAGATATCTTAATACCCTTATTAGAGCTATCCAATAATTTAAACTAGATTACTTGTGAATCTGCTCAACTTATTGACAACATATGCTATGTCAGGATAAGTACAATTCATAACATACATTAAACTGCCAATTATATGTGAATATTCCAACTGAGATATGGGTTCTCTAGTATACTTAGCCAAATATAGATTAACATCTATAGGTATTTTCACTGGGCTAGTATCATACTTTTTAAACTTATTTAATATTTTTTCAATATAATGAGATTGAGGTAATATTATTTCTTCATATATTCTAGTGATTCGAATCCCTAGTATAACATCTGCAATACCCATATTTTTTATGTCAAAATGTTTGATTAACATTTTCTTTGTCTGTTTAATCATTTCAGTATTACTGCCAATGATTAACATATCATCTACATATAAGCAGATTATCACATACCTTCAGGCAGGGTTTTGGCATATATACATTTGTCACATTCATTTATTTTCAATCTATTTGATAACATGACATTATCAAATTTATATGTTATTGTTTAGATGCTTGTTTTAATCTTTATAAGGATTTAACAAGTCTACACACCTTTTTTCCTTGTCTAGGAACAACAAATTTCTCAGACTGTTCTATGTATATTTTTTTCATCTAATTCATCATTTAAAAAAGCAGTTTTAACATCCATTTGATGAATTTCAAGATTGTTAATGGCTGCAAAATGATTAACATTCTTATAGATGTTATTCTACTTACTGATAAATAGGTATCAAAGAAGTCTATACCTTCTTTTTGTTTGAAGCCTTTAGCCACTAATCTGGCTTTATACTTGTCAATTGATCCATCAGTCTTTAGCTTTTTTTTTAAAAATCCACTTACACCCTAAAGGTTTCATACTATATGGTAAGTCTACCAACTCCTAGGTATGATTGTGTATGACGGACTCAATTTCACTATTAATAGCTTCTTTCCAAAAGGGTGCTTCTGATTAGACTTGCCTCTTTGAATGTCTGAGGTTTATCTTGTAATATATAAGTTACATAATCAAGACCAAAAGACTTTGTAACTTTTGGTCTCTTATTGTGTCTGAGTTCATCTTCATAATATTTTTCCTGATGACTACTACTAGCAGTATTATCATAAATTCTTTTATTTGAACTTATTTAAATTTTTTTTTGCTTGAAAATATATTTTAAAGAATGATGCATTCCTTGATTCCATGATTGTATTTTTCTGAATATCAGATATATCCGATTTATACACAAAAAAAATGATATGCACTACTATTTTGTGCATAATCGATAAAAATACAATCAATAGTTTTAGGTCCTTTTTGACCTTTTTGGGGTCCAAAATAGCTACTTTAGCTAGACACCCCCATACTCTTAAGTAATTGTAAGAAGGCTTTTTTCTTTCCATAACTCATATGGAGTAACATCCTTCTTCTTAAGAGGTATCTTATTCATAATGATTTACTGAGAGAATTGCTTCTCTCCATAAATTCTATGGTGTACCAGAAGTTATCAGCATAGCATTCATCATTTCTTTTAATGTGCAATTTTTGTGTTCTGCAATTTCATTAGATTGAGGTGAATAAGGAGCTGTAGTTTGATGAATAATGCCATGCTCTTGATAGAATTTGTCAAAAGGTGCATCAAATTCTCTACCTCTATCACTCCTTATAGCCTTAATCTTTTACCAAGTTTGTTTTCAACTTCATTCTTATAATATTTAAACATTTCTAAAGCCTCATCTTTAGACTTTAGTAGATACATATAGCAGTATCTTGTTGAATCATCAATAAATGTTATAAAATATTTTTTACCTTCTCGAGTTTGAACTGACTTTAAATCACATAGATCATTATGAATTAAGTCAAGAGGTTCAGTGTTTCTTTCTACTAGTGGAAATTGTATTTTTGCTAACTTAACTTCAACACACACTTCGTACTTGTAATGTGGATCGATTTCATGATTAGGCAATATTTAAATTTATTAATTTTTATAATAAATTAAAATTCACATATCCTAATCTATCATGCCATAAACAAGAAGAGTCAACGTACCATATAAGTAGAAGAAGAAGCTTTATTTATTTCAAGATTTCTGTGTACAGTCATTACATTTATCTTGAATAATCCATTATTCAAGTAACCTCTTCCAATAAATATCCTCCTCTTAGTGAGTACAAATTTGTTAGACTAAAAAACCATCCTAAAGCCATGTTTGCTTAGGAGGGAACCTAACACCGAATTCTTTCAATTTCTGGAATATGAAGTATATCATTCAATAGAAGTTCCTTTCCGATGTCATTTTGAGTACTATGCGGCCAAGTCCTTATATCTTGGATGTAGCAGAATTTTTTATAACTAGATTTCTACCATTGATAAGAGTATATGATGAGAACATATTCTTATCAGAGCAGACATGCTTGGCAGCTCCAGTGTCGATGTACCACTTATTAGCTTTGTCAACCATATTTGCTTCAAACACAACAGCTGACAGCATCATCTCGGATACTTTTGGGATAGGGTTTCAGTAATGTTGACATCTTTCTTTTCTTTCTCTTTGAAATGATAGTCCTTGGATTTGTGTCCTTGCTTTCCACAGACAAAACACTTTCCTTGAACTTATATTTCTTTAGATTGCCCTTCTTCTATTTAAAGCCTTCGTTTGAAAACTTGTGTTTCTTCTTCCTATCTATGAGGTTGGCCTTAGGCTCAGCAGTTTGTCCTCCTATTTTCTTGTCTTGGCTCTTATTGTCTTCCTCGATCCTCAGGCGAATAATTAGATCTTCAAGTCTCATCTTCTTTCGCTTATGCTTTAGGTAGTTCTTGAAGTCCTTCCATAATGACAGTAGTTTCTCTATGATGGCAGCTACCTGGAATGACTCACTGAGAGACATTCTTTTTGCATGTATTTCATGCAGGATAATCTGAAGCTCTTGGACTTGCTCCATAACAGTTTTATGGTCGACCATTTTGTAGTCTAAAAACCTTTCAATCATAAACTTCTTATGTCTAGCATCCTCTATCTTGTACTTTTATCCAGAGATACTTATAATTTCTTGGCAGTAGCTATATTACTGTACACATTGTATAGAGTATTATCCAAACCATTGAGGATGTAATTCTTACAAAGAAAGTTTGAATGCTTTCATGCTTCCATCGTAGCAATCATTTGCTTGTCGGTTTCTTCTTCCTTCAGGACTGGTGAATCTTCATTCAGTACTCTGATCAGATTCAGAATTGTGAGGTAGAATAGCATTTTCTATTGCCACCTTTTGAAGTTGGTTCCAAAAACTTCTCCAGTTTCTCGGCTTGAACAGATGTAGTTATGGTAGCCATCTGCAGCAGTACTTCCATGATAGCAGAAAATTATCTTAAGATTCTTAGCACCGATTATGGCTACCTAATTGATAAGACTGAGTTTAGAGTTACACTCTATGTCCTTAAGATAATTTTGTCCCGCAACGGTGCTTACGATCTGTATAATGATTATCTTCCAAGATACAATAATCTTCTTTTGATGAATGCAGCACTATAATTCATCAAAAATATCAAACCAAGAATGCTTCTCTCTCTTTTTATATGCACTATTGCTATACTTCCTTTAGGAGAGTATGCAAATGCCAAAGAGAAGAATGGAATCGAATTGGATTGATTGGATTGAATGAATGCAAAGGTCCTATTTATAGGTTTTAGCTGCCTTTTGGATACATCCTTTTGGGTTAAAATTGATTTAAATTGATTAATCAGATTTGATTAAAAAAAGCCTTTGATACACCGATTCATTCTGTGATAAGATGATCAGCCGATCATATAACCCGATCCTCATCCTGATACGATATTTCACCATCATGATTTGATGATCACATTATCAGATAGGTGATTGTATGGCTTTGATACGTCGTTTCAAGATCGGAATGATGACTTATCACAATGGCCTACTCAAATGAGCGATAGAAAGATCGGAGTGATGCCTTATCTCTAACGGCCCATTGGTGGGTCAACTGTTGACCAGTCAACCGGTGGTCAACCATTCAATGGTCTTCTTATCAATGGTTGTGATCAATCCAAGCCATGATCAACCGATCAACACTGCTTTGAACAATCACATCGGTCCATCATTTGATCTAAGTCCCTCATCTTAATCCGATCAGTTTTCACCATCGGATCATCATGATTTAGAAAAAATTTAAAGCCTCTCAAGATGATGCGAAGTACAAAGTGCGCCTACAAAGCACCCATTGCGCCCTTCGCACAGCGCATGCGCGGAGGTGATGTAGCATCACCCTCAAGCTCTTCACTTATGGTGAGCCTAAGAAACTTAAGCATGAAGGAAGAGGTTTCCATATAAGTGAACCTTCTTGTCTTAATTTTTTTTGATATGGGACTAAATATCCTCCCAATTTATCATACACCCATATAGGAAGGTAATGGGCTTTCAAGGCCCATTTAAGTATTCCAGGCCTATTGGCCCATTTACCCAACAATCAAAACCTACTCAACCCCTTTTGGCCTATAGGATAAGTCATGAATTTCCTCTTCTTTGTTTTTTGACTTCTTTTTTCTGCTTTTTGACTATAAAACAAAAGAGCAGCAGACCCACTAGTTATTTATTAAAAAAGTATTTTTTTTTTAAAAGATAGAATACACAAGAGCAGAATTCAGAAAGACCCAAAAAAAATTTTAAAATACAATGAGCTTTCCCTTCCTTTCCTTTAAAGATGAAACCCAAAGAGCTGAAAGATATACAATCTTATAAGAAATGATGAAGAAAGATGAGAACTTGAATGTAAAGATTCTAGCATTCCCTTTCTTCCATATATACACCACTAAGCCACTAAGACTAACAAATCCCAAGCCAATCTCTATGAGTGAGGGATATCCCTATTCCTTCATGTTGTCCACAATTAGTGCATGTTTCAAAACTAAGATGTAATATTGAGTTTGAAGTATACCAAGGATCATAGGTGCTTCATGAAGGGGCAAGTCAGAAAGAGGTGAGAGACTGTCTCAAGAGGAACAAAACAGAATAACTAACCAGAGTTAACTCCCCATCCTTTCTTAGCAAGCACTTGGCTAGTGTAAAGTCTGTTTCGAAGAGTCAATCATGCAAAGATTTTGATTTTTTCTGGGATTAAACTTTCTAAATTTGTTTATGATAGGGCCAAAGGGCATCCTTATGGTTGATGAATTTATAGAAAAAGCTAACCGAATATGAGCCATTCTAGGAGATCTTCCATACCAAACTATCCCTTATCCTGAAAGGATGAATATGAGGGAGGAGGGTCTCTAAGTCTTGGAGTTGAAGATCTTGGCTAAAAGCGAAAGAGGGTTGTAATTTGATAGACCACTTCTTAGTTCTCTAATTTATAGGGCAAAAACCGACAGATTCTCCTTAGAATAAACCTCATATAAGTTTGCAAAGAGGTTGCAAAGAGAAGGGTTTAACCAAGAGTTTTTTTAAATGTGATGCCTTTCCCATTTCAAGCTTGAATGAATAATGTGCAATTCCAAAAATCCTTCAAATATTGAGTAATACCTTTCCATGCATGATAGAAGTTCCAAGAAACTTTCCAGATTCTGATGCTAAATTTACGTCAAGAATAGTGAGCTTGGTTCATAAGGTTTTTCCAAAGAGAAGATGATGCATATAGTTTTCAAACCCACTTGGCAAGAAGGGCTTTGTCGAAAGTAGATAGGTAAGCCACTTTCTTCTTTGGATTTGCATACTCCCTTTTAGCTCACTAGATAGTTAAAGCCATTGATGTTTTATTTTCCTTTCCAAACAAATGCTCTTCTCATATGATCAATTCTCTTGCTGACCCATCTAGGTAGGTGAAAGATAGACATAAAGTAAGAGGGCAATGTTGTAAGAATTGAGTTGATCAAATTAAGCCTCCCACCAATAACAAGGAGTTTCCTTTCCAAGATGCTAATATTGTTTAAATTCTTTCTAAGAGAGGGATCTAGGCTCGTTTAGCGAGTTTCCTATCATGCAGAGGTAAACCTAGGTATGATAATGGGAGAGCCTCTTTCTTGCACCTGAACAAGGATGAGATCCTATCCTTTTTTCTAGGAAGAAATGTTGAGCCTTATCACAAAACTTTTATGGAGTTTAACTAATTTAAGCCTAGATGCTCACTCAAATCCTAGCAAGATTTCTTTTATAGCCACCAAAGATAAATCTTCTACTGCACTAAAAATAATAGTATATCATTAACAAAGTGAAGGCTAGAAATATCTTTGAAGCAGGGAAAGTACCCTATCCCTTCTATGAGACCCAAGAAAGTTGCCCTTTTCAATAGTTTAGAAAGCAAATAAGTGAATGATATGAAAAGGAAAGGAGAGAGGGGGTCTCCTTGCCTTAGACCTTTCTTGCATTTGATCCATCTACTTAGCCTGCCATTTATTAGAGGCGTGAAGAATTAGAAGGATCCAACATACCCATCTGGGTAAACCTCTGGCCATCATTAGAGAGAAAAGAAAGTATCAACAGATATTATTGAAAAGTTTCTCAAAGTCTAATTTAGAAATATTTAAGAGATCCATCATAAAAGCTTTGAAAAAAAACAAACAAGTAATCTTTGAGCAAGCCCCAGAATTTTGGAAGAAGGATAATGAAAAGCCATCATGGTTTGGAGCATTAGATCCACACAAGGAGAAGACAACACATTTGATTTCTTCCATTGAGAAGGGAGGAGTTAGAGAGGAAAGATCTAGAAATTAATCCAAGAAGCCACTCTAATTTATCTCCATATCAGGGGATGAAGATTTCCCAAAAAGATCCAAATAGAAATTGTGAAAAGCAGAAGTAATGTCTGAGGGATTAAAAACCACTTCTTCTCCTTGAGTAAGAAAGAAAATCAAATTCTTTCTTTTTCTAGCAGAAGCCACCCTGTAGAAGAAAGAGGTGTTCCTTTCTCCTTCCTTTAGCCATAATATTCTAGATCTCTATCTTTAGTACTGTTCCTCCTTGGAGCAAATATCCTCTAAGGAGAGTTTTAGGATTTTTCTTATCAAGATTTTATGGTTGTAGAGGTTAAAAGACTCTACTACTTGTTCCTCAATTGGTTGACCACTTTCTCAAGACCATCCTAAGCCTCTTAAGATTGGCTACCCATTGGCCTACAAGATCTCTAGTAGAAGATAGCTTTTGCTAATTAGAATAAATGACATTTGCAAAATCAATTTTTGCCATCCACCAATTCTTGAGCCTGAAGATTTTACTAAAGGGGAAAGAGAAGAGACAATCCAGTAGAATTGGCACATGATCAAAGATGGAACTCAACAAATCACATTGAGAAAAACTAGGGAATAGAACCTCCCATTCTGATAAGATCAAGAATCTATCCAATTTGGCTAATGTGGGGGAATCTTTTCTATTGCTTTAGGTAAAGTTGTGACCCTAAGCACAGGGCCAATAAGAAGGCTAAAGACGAAATCCACAAAAATAAGATAGTCAGCCAATGATTGCAAGTTTCCCTACCTATTAAATAAGGATTTCATGACATTGAAATCCCCTCCAATGGCCCAAGGGCTTGGGAAAGCAGGCAGATATCACGAAGCTCTTAAAAGAAAGTCTAATGAAGGACCTGTAATTTAAACCATATATAGTAGTAATGAAAATCTCTTATTGACAACAAAGTTATGAAGATTGATGGATAAGAAGAAAACATTGGCTCTTTTGCCTCTAAGCCTAAAAAGCTAAGAGCTCCACTTGATTAGAATGCCACCTGTAGAGCTTAGCAGCATTTAACACCACCCAATTATCGATATGGCTCCTTTAATAGAGCATAGAATAGAGGAAGAAAGAGAGCTTAGCTTGCACTCTTAGATTAAAACAATTTTGCATTTGGAGGAGAGTATAAGGTCTCTATACGCTCTCCTTTTAGTAGGTAACCCAGCTTCAGATGATCCTTACCTAACCCCATCTTCTTAAAGGCATCATAAAAAAGAATATCAACCAAACTTTCATCATGAACCAAAACTTTTTGACCTAATTAATTGCAATCACTATGGTGAAAACTAAGGCATTTTCTTGGGGTGTCTAAACTCTGTGCAAATTGTTATCCGAGAATAAAATGACCTTGCTAGTCTTTAATCTCGTAGACACCTAACTTTAGCTAAACTATGTTAAGCATACACATTTTGGAGGGACGAGCTTTCACCTCCAACAACCAACCCTCAAGAGATGAAATTTATTGTTCTAATAGTAGGTTGGTTGTCTTCTTTTTTTTTTATGGAAAATGAGGTAGAAGGATTTACAAAACCATTACATAGAAGAAAAGGAAAGAAGAGAAAATAGCATATCGCAAGAGTTGCTATGCGCATCCACCCACTTTTTAGGGCAAAGGGTTCTCCACATTAAAAGAGGTTGCCATAATCTTATGGATGATAAAGAATTGTGATGCATTCTTATCATGAAAGATTTTAGAATTTCTCTCATTCCACACATGCCATATAAATGCCATAACCAATTGATCTCAATACTTTCTTTTGCTTGTTGATACTTTCTTTGTTCTCAATTCAGATTAGAGCTTCTGAATATTAGTTGGTTCTCTACATATCTCAAAGTACTTGGCTAGAGATATCAACATCTTCCTCGAAAATGAACAATGTAATGATATAAATGCATATAATAATATAAGTTTGTACAAAGATGTGATAAGTATGTATAGAGATAAAAAGTCATTACAAGAAAGTAAGGTATTTGTGGCGAACCTATTACGGTGAAATATTTTCGTCGTTATAAGTTTATTTATAACGGCAAAATAAAAATTAAATTCTTCATAAAACCGATTTATTACGGCGAAATATTATTGCGCCGTAATAAAAAGACTTATTACGATGAATTTTTAAATTCGTCGTAATAGATCCAGGTTATATTTTAGGATATTAATTTTTTTTATTTTTCTTTCATTTTATTACGGCGAAATATTTTATCGTCGTAATAAAAAGACCTATTACGATGAATATTTAAATTCATCGTAATAGGTCCAGATTATATTTTAGGATTTTTTTTCTTTTATTTTATTACGGCAAAAAAATATTTCGCCGTAATAAAAAGACCTATTACGATGAATTTTTAAATTCATCGTAAGAGGTCCCGGTTATATTTTAGGATTTTAATTGTTTTTTTATTTTTCTTTTGTTTTATTACGGTGAAATATTTTTGCGTCGTAATAAAAAGACCTATTAGATGAATATTTAAATTCATCGTAATAGGTCCAGGTTATATTTTAGGATATTAATTTTTTTATTTTTATTTTTTTGTTTTATTATGGTGAAAAAATATTTCATCGTAATAAAAAGACCTATTACGATGAATTTTTAAATTCATCGTAATAGGTACCGGTTATATTTTAGGATTTTAATTTTTTTTATTTTTCTTTCATTTTATTACGGTGAAATATTTTTGCGCCGTAATAAAAAGACCTATTACGATGAATTTTTAAATTCATCGTAATAGGTCCAGGTTATATTTTACGATATTAATTTTTTTTATTTTTCTTTCATTTTATAACGGCGAACAAATATTTAGCCGTAATAAAAAGACCTATTACGATGAATTTTTAAATTCATCGTAATAGGTCCAGGTTATATTTTTCATAATAAAACAATTTATTACGATGAATGTTAAAATTCATCGTAATAGAGCAAAAAAAAATCTTAATCTACTGCCGGACCTTATTACGATGAAATAAAATTTCGTCGTAATAAGGTCTTGTAATAACCCTAAGACCGTCCCGTGATTTTATTTCGTGAAACCCTTATCCCGCCATCTTCCCCCCGAGCTCCTCTCCGCCGTCAGCCCCCATACGCCAGAACCCTCACTCGCGGACGTCGAGCTCCTCTCTGTCAGCCCTCGGATGAGGTGAGAAGAAGAAGGGCTTTATAAAATCCTCTTTGGTCCATGTTTTTTTTTATCACTTGGATTTTTTTCGATTTTGTTGTTTTCTGATTTTGGGGGTTTTAATTTCCCCTTCGCTTGCGGTGCTGTCATCGTTGTTAGCTCTAATGAGAAGCTTATAGCTGGATCTCCGACTTCTGCTTCCGCTGATCTCGCTGGATTCGATCTGATCTGCTCTCGCAGCTCCTTGTTTTTTCTTTGCATGTTATGGGAACTAAGAATAAATATAGCTGATTTATATATAATAGAACAAGCCTACTTTGTTGCAATGTTACTGGTTGTAATCTATGCAAAATATTTCTGATGATGCCATGGATTGGTTGCTGTAGTATACACAATAGGTCTGGAAGAATTTCTCTAGTCATTGGTTTTATATTAGCAATGATATGGACTTAGGTTTGGGATGTTATGAATGGGTTATCCAATTCAGACATGTTGCCGCTATAACTTGAAAGATTAAAGTGCTTCGAAATCATCGATTTAACTTCTGATGCAACTTTCATGTTGGGTCAGATACGGAATCCAAAACTGATCCAGAGGCTTATACGATTTGTTTTTAGATAGATGCAACTTCTGACTGCTGGACCTCTTCCAAGTGGGGAGGATACCAACCAGCTGAGCTACGGCTGGTTGGCTAAACTAGCTGTTCTTTAATAACAGACAACCGCCTTAACCTATGATATGGGATGATCCAAGCAAATAGAGTTTTAGCCTGTATTTGAGGGTGTGATACAATAAAGAGAGTAGATCATCCATGCATTGTGGCACAGGGAAAACCTATGTGAGCTACATTTTGGGAATATGTGCCGGTGTTTATGCAAAAATGACTGGTGTTTTATCAAGAGACAGCCTTACAGACTTGGAAACATCCCAAACTGAGGGGGAGAACTCAAGAGTGATGGTGGAGTTTGAGGATGTGGTGGTGGCAAGGAGCTCAGTGAAGGCCTTGCTGCCATTGTTTTTGTACAAGGTGGAGATAGCAGTAGAGGAAAACAGAGGCAGCAATGTTGCTAAAGTGGAGTTACTGGTGAGGGAATGGTGGATGTAGATAACAAGAATGTAGAATGTCAAGGGACATGATTACTTGGGAAAACTTGAAGACTAGATATTTGTTAAAACACAGAGGGAAGGGTAAGGTTGAATGCAAAAGACTGAAGGAAATTAATTTACTATTTCATGAACGGAAGGATTTAAGAGCTTCTAGAAGAAGGGAAGGGATAAGGTCTTGCCTACATCATGGCCTTGGAATGAAGCAAAAGGTAGGGTGAGGGGAGAGAGGGCAGTCAGCAACATGGATTTGGAAGAGAATTAGCTTGTGGAGAGAAATAAGAATGACGGTTCTGGAATACAAGATGGAAAGATAGGTTTCTCTGGAGGAGATCATGAGAGGGGGAGGGGGAATGGTCTTCAATTATATAATTATGTGCATTGTAAATATTAACATCAAAATCTCCAGCTCAATAGCCATATATATGACAATAATTTAGTAATTGTATATTTTCAATTTTCAAATACTAAATCCAGAATTTTTTTCTTAAAGAAGAATCCATAAGAAACTTTTACTTGCACAATTTGCATAAGCTATGATGGAGTCAAATCATTACTCAGTGTGCACTTTAGCAAATCACACTACCTTAGCATTGGTATGGTTGTTCTCACTGGATGTCTATATTTGCTACCATGTGATTTTGATTGGACAGATTAGGGGGGACATATCATACTAAACCCTGTTCCTCAGTATGTATAATGGGCTGTTTTTTTTATGGAATTTCTTCTTGTCCAAAATATCAACTATACCATAGAAGCAAGCTGTCTTCTTTATTGGATTCATTGATGTCTGCCTGGTCACAATGTCAGTGCTGGAAGTATAGTTTTATTTCTAGACATGTATTTTGAGATTCTTATAACATGATGACTTGGTTGGTTTCTCCTTGAGTTATATATATGACAGACCTGCAGTCCAAACTTAGTGGAGTTAAAGAGTTGCACATGGCTGAATATCCACAATTTTACAAACTAGACTAAGATAAAATGATATGTCACTACCGTAGTTTTTAGTACTTGAGTTGCACATGACTGAATATCCACAATTTTCTATGGAACAAAATGTAACCATTTCTTTCCATCCTTAAACAGACTTCATTACTGAAAAAATATATAACCATTGACTTATGATTACTTTCTCATGTAGATCATAAAATAACTGTAGTTATTTACTGTGGCCAAGCCTTGCAATGAAATCTGTCCCTAGATATGGACCGGCAATTTATGTGTTTTTTTTCTTAATTGATATGAGCTGTCATTATATATATATATATATATATTATTTTAGATTCTATACTTTTAGTCTTTTCAACTTTGATATGCATTGCTTGCTCATTTTGCAAGATGAGATCCCGTTTTCTATTCTTGATGTGTGAATCCTAGCCTACTATGCTGCTACTGCCTGAATTAGTGGCAGGCTCAACAACACTGGTTTACAAACATGAGTGCCAAACTTTTATTTGATAGACCTTTTATAGTAGTTTTAATATGGATGCAACACATGGTGACATCAAAGCAGCTCTTGTTGCATCAGTTAATATTGGAAGCGGTTCTAGAAATTCTAGTCAATGCAAAGCTTCTTCTCCTCTTGAATTTAGCATATTAGAGTGGCAATGCATTACACTTCTGAGCCCATGTTCTAAATTAAAAAATCTAAAATATAGAATATTTGTAATAAAAAAATGCTGATTATGAGTGGAACTTATGTGCGGTTCATAAATTTAGATCTTCTAAATCTAATTATATATTATGCAGCTCCATATATGGTTTACATGAGTTTCTTTAAATGAGGTTCACTTTTATGAGTAGGATATTTTTGAGATAAATCTGAATTTCTTTAAATGAGGTTCACTATTTTTACTCAGATTTGATGTTATCCAACGATGCCGATTGATAAGAGTTGGATACATAAGAAACGAAATTGTCCAGAATATGATGCCAGTATTAAGAAGTTCATAGAAAAGGCAAGGCTTCATGTTAATGAAGAAGGGAAGATACGTTGTCCTTGTGTGCAGTGTCATAATGGCAAATGGCATAAGCCTGATTTAATTAAATTACACTGTATGTTAAAGGGTTTCTTGAAGACGTATCAGACATGGTATTTTCATGGAAAATAGTTTCGAAGCAATGTCTCAGATGAAAATGAGAATGAAGATGATGACCCAGAAAGGGAACAAGATGAGATGGTCGAAGCATTGCAGGACATCGCTGGCCCAAGTGGTGCTCACACTAAGGTTGGTAATGATGATGACAATCCGATGATGTCTGACCATGGAAGGACCGATCACAGTAAGAAATTGGATGATCTTTTCAATGAGGTGGAATCCGAGCTTTATCCTGGATGTGAAAAGTTTTTTGCTTTGACATTCTTAGTGAAGTTAATGCACATTAAGGTCCTTAATCGGTGGACAAATAAGTCTTTCAATATGTTGCTTGAACTTTTGAAAGAGGCATTTCCGAATGGTACTAGGATACCATCTTCACACTATGAGGCCAAAAAGAAGATGAATGAGTTGGGTTTAGGCTACGAGAACATACATGTATGCAAGCATGATTGTGCTATCTTTTGGAAGGAGAATGCTTCTTTAGAAAAATGTCTGGTATGCAATGAACCTAGGTACCAAGTGGTTGAAGACAAAGGTAAGAAGATACCTTATAAAGTTATGTGGTATTTTTCAGTCACACCTCGTTTGAAACATCTATATGCCTCAAGACATACAGCTGAAGATATGAGGTAGCACTATGATAAGCGACTGATCATAGATGGGGTGTTATGGCATCCAGCAGATGGAGAAGCATGGAAAGATTTTGATCAAAAGTATCCTAATTTTGCCAGTGAACCAAGAAATGTAAGGTTAGGTCTTGCTTCAGATGGATTCAATCCATTTGGGAACATGAGTAATGCATACAGTATGTGGCCCATCATTTTAGTACCTTATAACTTGCCTCCATGGAAATATATGAAAGAGACATTCTTTATGATGTCGTTGCTTATCCCCGATCCTAAATCTCCAGGAAGGGATATGGATATATTTTTAAGGACAATAGTGGATGAACTTAAACATTTATGGACCGAAGGTGTTGATATATATGATGCATCTATGAAAGAGAGTTTTCGGATGCACGTAGCTATTTTATGGACTATAAATGATTTTCCAACAAACTCATTATTATCTGGTTGGAGCACAAAGGGTTATAAGGCATGTCCAATTTGTATTGAGCAAACCTCATCCAAAAAGTTGAAAGATAAGATTTGCTATATGGGACATCGCCGTTACTTGCCTATTGATCATAAGTGGTGAAATAGTAGACTCCATTATGGAAGTAGAGAGCATGGAGTCAAACAAAAAATGTTGATCGGTGAAGAAATTTTAATGCAATAAGAACACATAGCTGCTGAACAGTCCGGAAAGCATCCAAACAATAAACATCGAAAGCGAAAGCGTGCACCAAATGAATTGAATTGGTATAAGAAGAGCATTTTCTTCGAGTTGGAGTATTGGTCATCATTAAAATTGAGACATAACTTAGATGTTATGCATATTGAGAAGAATATTTGTGACAATGTCATGGGAACTTTATTAAGCATCGAAGGTAAGACAAAGACACATATAAAGCAAGAGAGGACCTGGCTTCAATGGGGATCCGAAGGGAGTTGTGGTTACAAACTCAAGGTAATAGAGTTTATAAGCCTCCTGCATCTTACACATTTACATTAGATGAAAGAAGATAATTCTGTAAGTGGCTAAAATCTGTGAAGGTGCCCGATGGATATTCTTCAAATATTTCAAGGTGCATAAATGAAGGTGATGGAAAGATATCCGGCTTGAAGACACATGATTGTCATGTACTACTTCAAAGATTGTTACCTATTGGCCTTCAACCATTCTTGCAGAAACATGAGAGTAGTACTTTAATTGAGCTTTCTAATTTCTTCCAACAACTTTGTTCAAGGACATTGTATGTTAGGGATTTAGAGTTGTTTCAAGAGCAGATTATGGTGATCTTATGTAAGCTTGAACGAATGTTTCCACCAGCATTTTTTGACGTTATGGTGCACTTATCAATTCATTTGCCTTACGAGGCCTTACTTGCCGGACCTATTCAAAGTAGATGGATGTATCCTTTCGAAAGGGCACTTGGTATGTATAAACAATACGTACGTAATAAGACTCATCCGGAAGGTTCAATTGCAGAAGCTTATGTTGTCAACGAGTCTCTTACATTTTGTTCAATGAATCTTTGAGGCATAGAAACAAGATTCAATCGTTCGGAACGAAATTTTGATTCGGATAGCCATTTGGACAAGCAATTAAATATATTTGCAACTTGTTGGCGGCCTCTTGGAAAAGGAAGAATGGTGCATTTAGATGATAAAACTTTAAAATAAGTACATTGGTACCTCATCAATAATTATCCAGAGGTGCAACCATTTCTCAAGTAAGTATACGTGTAAAATTATTTCTTCATATCTTTAAATTTTCTATAGTGCTCACTAGCGTAATGTTCTCTATAGCCAACACATTGATCAGCTAAATCCAACTAGACCGGAACAACTGGACCAATTACAGAAGGAAATATTTTGGAGTGGTTTAAAAATGAAGTAAGCTCGTACATTCATTTATATTGTAAATTAATATATTATATGTCTTTATTTCAAATGAAGTTGATGTTTGGTTTATTCAGATGTTAAATAAGCATTTTGTTGGGGCATCTGAAGCTACTGATGAGCTTTATTCATTGGCTATTGGTCCTGACAGTCGTGTGTTCTTGTGTACTGGCTGTGTGGTGAACGGCATTAAATTTATCACTGTTAATCGGGATGTCAGCCATAAAACACAGAATAGTGGCATTTGTGTTCCCTCTACTCATTTAGGAGAAGAAATTAACTTTTATGGTATTTTATTAGAGGTCCTTGAATTTCATTTTGTTAAAGGTTGTAAGGCGATAATGTTCAAGTGCAAATGGTTTGAAACTGAACCAAAGCACAGGAGAATGCAACAACATTATAATATTACAAGTATAAATATTAGTTCAGAATGGTACAAACATGAGCCATTCATTTTAGCATCACAAGCTGAAAAGGTTTTCTACTTGGATGATTTGAAGAACAATTCTATTTGGAAAGTGGTATACAAGGTTAGTCATCGTCATTTGTGGGATATTCCAAAAAAAGATGATGATGTTCAGGAAGAAGTATATCAAGAAGATGATTTAGCAGCCCTTCGATTCACATGTGAGCAACCTGACATGGACTTAATAACATCTCGGCGTACGAACACTGATGCTGAAATAGTTGCAATTCAAGAAATATTAGAGGTCAAAGTGATGTCGGTCAAGATGACTTTATATGCGAAGATGTTGAGGAGGACGACACACTAGCTGATTATGATAGTGAGGGATCTATACATAGTTCTGATATGGAGGATGATGAAGACAATGAGCATATTAGTGATGACAGTGATTAATTTGGTAGTATTCATTTTTTTTTTAATTATTACAACTATATGTTCTTATACTTTCTTATTTATTAATTCTAGTTTGTTTTTTGTTTGCAGATGTCTTTGAGAGATACTCCTGTTACATCGAGGCCAGATGATTCTCCTTACATTGTAGCTCTGACAGAGGGGTCATCTATCAGCGCATCATGTAATAACTCTACTTTAAACTTATATTATTTGGCTATATTTCTTTATGTTATTTTGCACTAATTTAGTTCATTATGTTTTGCAGCTACGTCATCAAAGAAGAAGGGCCGAGGTCCTGCTCGCGGATACAAGTCCGTACATCTGATTGATACACGTCATGGATAGAAGTTGCCTATTCTTCTACCACCTGAGGTTGGACGACCATTAGGAGAGTTTGGCTCTGAGTTTCTGACCGAGATAGGAGTGGTTGTACGTGATATGGCACCACTTGCGGTTAGGAAGTGGAGTGAGGTCACTGATGCACAGAAAGCATCTATGATCGATCGACTTCAGGTCAGTATAATTGTATTAGATTACTTTAGATTATGTTTAATGTACTTAACATACCTTATAACTTTTATTATATATATATATATATATATATTTGCAGGAGAAGTTCGATCTTGATATGAATTTAGATCATATTTAAAAAGGTATTGATTTTCAAATGAATAAAGTTTATCGAGAATTTAGATATCGGCCATGGATTGGCCCAGGCCAGCACAAACCGGGCCATGCCTAGTACGGCTCGGTTGCTACAGTACCAGACTGTGCCAAGCATGGCCCATAAAAGGGGGCCGTGCCAGGCTTAGATACCTTGGCCCATGGACCAAGCCCGGCATGACCCATTAGTACCTAGGCTGGCACGTCCCACGTGCCAGTCCGGCACGACCCATAAGGGCCTGATTCCCTTAAAAAAAATTATATAAAAAAATATATTTTAATAAATTAAAAAATTATTAAAAACAAAGGATTTATTAATATGAAGACACCTTAATGATGGGGGGTTTAGAATAGACCCCAACCCGTTTATTAATTTAAAATTAAAATGGTACATTAAGGGAGGGGGGTTGGGCCTGACCTTCAGAATACAATAAAAAAGGAGAAAAAAATAAAGATGACTTACTTTAATAATTAAAAAAATAAAAATATATAATTATAAAAAAAAGATGACTCACTCATCAGTAGTATTTATATCATCATCATCTTTGCTGGATAAGTCATGTCCACCTTTATCTTGAAGTCTTGCCTCAGCATCCAACCAGTCTTTAAAGCAGAAAAGCATCTCAATCGTGTTGCCAGTTATCCTACTTCTCTTTTCATTTAGAACATGCCGACCTGCACTGAAAGTGGATTTCGATGCTACTGTGGACATCGGTACAGCTAAAATATCGCGTGCACTGGCTGACATAACAGGATATTATTTTTTAACACTCTTCCATCAAGCTAATACATCTAAATTCTTTATTTGATTTTCATCATATGCAGACTGAAGATCACTTTGTAAATAAAATTCTAGTTCACTACTTAAAGATGAAGAAGATGAAAATGAACTTGAAGCATGTATGTGTTTTCTTTATGCAATGAATGAAAAAATAGATGACGAATGAGAACTAGAAGAAGAAACAAAGCTTTGAGCAGGTAATCTAGATTCATGAATTTTTTCATCATATAAAGCATAAATATCATGAAGAAGTCGTGTTACCTCATTTTTAGCAAGTTCAAGATCTTTAACCATGTTTTCACAATACGTATCAATTAAAATTAGTACGCTACTTAATTTAACTATAGGATCAAAAATAGCAGGTAAGTTATGCGAAGGATATATCCTGTCCTAATAATCATTCCATTTAGTTTTTATTTGATGTATAATAGGTATTAAAACATCATCATATCTATGTTTATTAAAATTTTCATTAATTATATTTGCTTTTTGTAAAAATGAATAAGAAGTTGGATAATAAATACCAGAAGAATATTTGTAGCATCATAAAAACTAACAAAAAAAAATGTGAGAATATTTATAGGTGGAAACTGCTCCAACCATGAGGCACAGATTTTATAGTGGAAATCATGGAATTGAGGGCGAGGTCGGCTCAAGTATGAGTTGAGTCAGGCGAAATAATTGTAGTAATTTATCAGTGGAATTGAGGGTGAGGTGGGCTCCAGGAGAATTTATCAATGGAAACCGTGGAATTGAGGGCGAGGAGGGCTCCAGTATCCGGGCCGAGGCTCTCTCGCAAAGGCTGTTCAGGACAACTAATTATTTCTTCTTGTATGCCTTCTGGTAATTTTCTAGGGTTGACATTGATTGTCACTAATCATCAACGGTCTCCCTTGGGAAGGACCACAGAGCAAGAGAGCATTTATAGCAATCACAACTTTGCATCCCTGGAAAGCAACTTATCAAACATCTTGGCTTACCACTGTAAATATTGTCTAAACAACATCGTTAACAGGTTGTCAACCATGTCGACCACAAGCCAGAAGGTTGAGAAAAAACTTCTCTCTTAATGAAAGGCTGCTTAACATTAGTAGCTAGGTTTGTTGTAATTGGCAATACCCGGTAATTTGTAATAATTCTATACCTTACTCAAAAAGACTGATTGGAAGATATTATCCTAACTTCTTAGCCCTATTGAGTATACTTTAATATGTACTCCCACATATATACTTTTTATATTTAAGCTCTACCATCCTCAGCACTATAAAGGTCAAAGTTCAAATCTAATTAAGTTCAACCATAATAACATTAGATTAACCCAATGCATTACTAATATGTTACTAAATATATGCCAATTTGAATCCTTATAATTTTTTTTCTTCACCTTACCATCTTGGCTAATAAAAGGTTTTGCTAGCATCAGAAGATCCTTTTCCAAGACGTATCCTAAAATTTAGCAAGGAGATATATATTGTCTTGGCAATTCAAAGACGTTACATGCACAAACATGAAGGAGGCCATAGAATTCAGGATCTCGGACAAATAAATTTAGCCTTGATAGGTGAAAGGAGACAAAGCATGGGTACTGTGGGTCGCAGGTTGGCGACTGCATGGGGGCCAGTCATGGTGGGTCGCAGGTTGGGAAGAACGCAGCCAGCCTTCCATAAGTGGTCAAGGGGTTTAGCCAGGTCCCAGTGGACCGGTTTGTGATCAGGCCCTGTACCGGGCTGGGGTCTACCTTGCCATGCTTTGGGCTGGTGGGGCCCAAACCTGGTGGGCAATCCAGGCCCAACCGTTTTGAGCCAATTGGGTCCAAGTTTTGGTTACCTGTAGCCCCTGTAATTTTAGGGCATTATTGGCTAAGCGTTGTGGGCTTAAACCATATTTGCATTGGTTGAGTCTAGTGGAACCTTGTTTAGTCGAGTTAAACGGTAAGTAACCAGTTGAAGCTTACTCGAGGAGTGTAATGATTTAGCTAACCTAAGTAATTCTATATATGCTCCATTAAAGGTAATTTGATGACCTAGGTAATGGAAGCGTAGGACTTGGATTCAATTAAGCTTTAAGTAAACCCACTTAAGCCTAGATAGGAGGGGTATAAAGGTAATTATAGGAATTGATTAATGAATTGAGGATTAACTTGATTATGACAATGATTGTAGCTAATCCTATCAGTGATTGATTGATATTGAGCAAAATCGGTAGTACGGATTGATGCTTTGAGATTCATGCTTAAGGTCCATGGTGGATTGTCAATAGTGGATTCTGAATTAGCATTTAAGGTTCAAATTCTACACCTATTTTTATGAGATATAATATTTTCTTGCGTACATTTTATAGCATGCATTGTATGCATTTGTTTATCATTATATTTTGTGTATGTTCATATATGTTAAGCTTCGCTACGGCATTGTAATTTGGATTAATGTATGATCTTGAAATATTATAGATGATACTGTCATGGTTTTATAACTTGGCATGTCCAAAATTGTGCCATCAAGAGTTTTATTTTGTAGATGTGTTATCTAGCATAAAAGGAAATGATGAGATGGCTTAATATGGACATGTGGACTAGTTACTGTGGTATTGCAGAGGTGGTATCAGGGGCAGAACATGCGGTCATGAAGGCCCAATGTAGGATTGATCCACTTGGTTTATGACACTTGGTATAGATAGCCGATGATATGTAACACTAGTGCGAGCAAACTTAGGACGAGTCTAACTAACACATATGACATCGGAAGTAAGGCATATAACCATGGAGGCTCGATGTAAAATCGATTTGAACCGTCTAGATTCATGGCACATGGCACTAGTGTTAAAACCAACCTAGCTTATGGAGGTTGGTAGGTTAGATTTATACACATGGAATATTGGTAAGGTTGACTCACTAGTATGTATCCTCAGTGTGATGAAGTATTGGTAAGGCTGAATCACTATCATGCAGTTGTTGACTTATTTAGTATTGATGATAAGCTATATATGTCGATTGTATTGTCATGACTCAGAGATGGTTAGCATCCAGTGAGTATTTTAATAGCGCATAAAGATAAAATAAAATGATAAAAATATTTTATAATCTATCTTTGCATGGATTTTTAACATGTGATGCAACATTACTTAATTTTGTAGATGCTTATATCCATATTATCTTTAATTTCAAGTTTATATGTTATATACATATCCATATATAATGTAAGAATTTCTATTGGCTATTTCTCATTTATCTACAATTTTTCTAGGGCATAAGGGTTGTGTAATGGAGCAGGATATGAGGAGCAGATTTGATGGGAGAGATATAATAGTTACATTTTCATTTGTGATATTTCTGTTTCATCTTATTAGTCATTTAACTTTGTTGATGGAGATTTTTGGAAGGGATTGGTCATAAGTTAACAATTTAGCATAATTTCAATGTTATATTGTATAGAGGACTTTTGTAGCTTGTTGGGATTTTATATGTAAATGTGGTAGGGCTTGCATGCTTTCAGAATTTCACCTTAAAATATATGGCCATGTTGCTTCGTTTGTACTAGGCACAAAAGGCGTGGCAATAAGAGAAATATAAGTTTTCAATCATTTTATCTGAATTCATATTAATTCAAAGCTAATTTTCAGATAAAAAATTATTTGAAATTAAAAATAAAAATATACATTTCAATATATATATATATATATATATATATATATATATATATATATATATATATATATATATATATATATATATGATGACGCCAAGTCACCTTCTTCAAACGTCGGGGAAGACGAACGTCCTTCTCCTCGGACCCCTACAAGAAAAGTCCCCGGAGACCGGTTATTCCGGTAGGGACCCTCCGACGCTCAAGTCAGTCACTTGGGATCAGACAAGAACCACTCAGCGGAAAGGAGCTGAGGCAGTTAGGGTTTTGCTAAGAGGAAGAAAGCTAGAAGATCGCCGTCGTACCATCACTGTGCGTGCCGGAGGCATCCCGCGCTACCTGTCAACATGATATCACACGTGTCTAATAGCTGCGGTTGTATTCGGTGCGCGCCGTTGCTTGATATGACCATGCACAGTCGCAAGTGGTAGCGAATCCTACGCCGCAACAGAGCACGGTCACGCACAGGAACATGCAGTGCGCTATACGCCGTTATGAGGCATGGTCCTCCGTAACAGGGTGCAATCACGGGCGTTTGGAGAATCACGTGGGCGCGCCATGTGGCCCGGAGTTGTCATTTGCTTCGAAGGTTGAACTGCGTGCTAATCGCTGATGATACCCACGTACCCTGAGACCGGAGGAGGGTCTCGGGGTAGAGATATGGTAGTCCCACCCCAAGACCGAAAGGGGTCTCGGGGGTGGGATGATGCTGGTGCACCCGAGACCGGAGGGGGTCTCGGGGTCGAGATGATGTTGATCCCACCTCAAGACCAGATGGGGTCCCAGGGGTGGGATGATGCTGGTGCACCCTGAGACCGGAGGGGGTCTCGGGGTCGAGATGATGATGATCCCACCCCGAGACCGGAAGGGGTCCCGGGGGTGGGATGATGCTGGTGCACCCCGAGACCGGAAGGGGGCTGACGGGGCATTGTCGGGGCATTGTCTATCACCGGCGGCGAGGGCGCTGACGGGCCAGGAGCTCCCAGGTTGTTCCTCTAAACAAATTTTTCCAAGTGGCCCCGCTGGATAAGGTCTTCAATAGCCTTCTTCAGATGACGGCAGTCGTCGGTGTTGTGGCTGTGGTCCCGGTGGTAGCGGCAGTAGAGGTTCTTGTTCCAGGGGATCTTCGGGTTTATGTGAGGAGGGCACTGCAGATAAGACTCCCCTTCAATCTCGAGCAGGATCTGAGATATCGGGGCGAGCAATGGGGTGTAGGGTCCGTCTCTTGGTGCAGGGGCTCGGGGGCGGTTGTCTGGCCGGCGAGGAGGCTCAGGTCTCCTGGGGCGAACTTCTGCAGGCTCCGGCCGGGCTGGCTTCTTGGGGACATTCCCACCAGCCTCGCGCCGGAAAAGTCGGCCTCGTCCACCCGGATGTACTTCTGGGCCCGGATCAGAAGCTCAGAGTAAGAGCCCGGCGGCTTCTTGTCAAGAGAGTATGCGAAGCGAGATGGGCGAAGCCCCCGCTTCAAGGCCAAGGTAGCCACCGAGTCTTCCAGGTTGTAGACCTCCAGAGCTGCTTCTTTAAACCGAGCGACATAGTCCCACAGGGACTCGTCGTTCTTCTGCTGGATGGCAAAGAGACTGTCTGCCACCCTTGGGATCTTCCGACAGGCGTCAAAATGGGCCAAGAAAGCCCTCTCCAACTGGCGGAAGGAATCGATGCTTCGTGGCGGCAGACGGGAGTACCAAGCTCGAGCAGCCTTCTTCAGGGTGGCCGGGAAGGCAATGCACATAAGCGAATCAGTGGCCCCCTGGACTTGCATGAGTACCTTATAGCTTTCCAAATGGTCCAGAGGGTCTGTGGTCCCGTCGTATGGATCTAGCTGGGGAAGGCAGAACCTGGCGGAGATGGGCTCCTCCATGATGCGGCGAGACAAGGGAGGCCGGTTGTCATAGTCTGTTTCCGGCAGGTGGGTGATCCGATGGCTAAGCTCCTCCAGCCTCTGATTATACTCATCGAGATGACGCTCGGCTCGACGAGGCATCCGAACATCAAAGGAACCCTCCCTAGAAGATTCGAAAGATGAAGAACGGGGACGGCGATGCCGGCGGGGGTGCTCCGCCTCCTTCCCATGCCGCCGCTTAGGAGAGACACTAGCATGGCGGGAAGGAGACCGATGTCTCTTAGATGCTTCGCGGTGATGAGGCTTGGTTGGAGATCGATGGTGACGATCCACAGGAATCGGCGATCTCCGCTGGGAGGAATGCTGGCTGAGCTGCACCACCCCCAGGACAGATGGATTCGGCTCCGGCTGTTGCACGGCCGCCTACTGGCGCTGCAGGCCCTGAACCGCCACCAAAAGACTGGACTTGCGTGGCTAGGGCAGTGAATCGATCTTCCTGGAGCTGCTGCGGAGCAGGTGTGGGAGCATCAACCTAAGGAGCAGAAGGCCCAGCCCCCTGGGGGTGCAGCAGCTCCGGAATACCGGCTGCAAGAGCCGGGGGGGCCTCCGCGGGTGGACCGGCCCCGCGGCGCTGCCCCCCAGTGCGACCGGCTGAAACTCCCTTCGTCCGGGTCATCACCATGCCTTCAAGAGCTTGAAGAGAGGGAAAATTAAGCTGCTAGTTCGATGTCTTTCTTTTTCTTCCCTCCTAGCTGGCGTGCCAATTTGATGACGCCAAGTCACCTTCTTCAAACGTCGGGTAAGACGGACGTCCTTCTCCTCGGACCCCTGCAAGAAAAGTCCCCGGAGATCGGTTGTTCCGGTAGGGACCCTCCGACGCTCAAGTCAGTCACTTGGGATCAGACAAGAACCGCTCAGTGGAAAGAAGCTGAGGCAGTTAGGGTTTTGCTAGGATGAAGAAAGCAAGAATACCAGAGTTTGGATCCCTACTTACAGTGCGGGCGCGTCCTTTTATACCTGTCCGAATATCCCATCTTAATGTTCAAGAAGATCACCGTCGTACCATCACTGTGCGTGCCGGAGGCATCCTGCGCTACCTGTCAACATGATATCACACGTGTCTAACAGCTGCGGTTGTATTCGGTGCACACCGTTGCTTGATATGACCGCGCATAGTCGCAAGTGGTAGCGAATCATACACCGTAATGGAGCACGGTCACGCATAAGAACATGCAGTGCGCTATACGCCGTTATGAGGCATGGCCCTCCGTAACGGGGTGCAATCACGGACGTTTGGAGAATCACGTGGGTGCGCCATGTGACCCGGAGTTGTCATTTGGTTCGAAGGTTGAACTGCATGCTAATCGCTGATGATACCCACGTACCCTGAGACCGGAGGAGGGTCTCGGGGTAGAGATATGGTAGTCCCACCCCGAGACCGAAAGGGGTCTCGAGGGTGGGATGATGCTGGTGCACCCCGAGACCAGAGGGGGTCTTGGGGTCGAGATGATGATGATCCCACCCCAAGACCGGAAGGGGTCCCGGGGGTGGGATGATGCCGGTGCACCCGAGACCGGAGGGGATCTCGGGGTCGAGAGATGATGATCCCACCCCGAGACCGGAAGGGGTCCCGGGGGTGGAATGATGCCGGCGCACCCCGAGAGCGGACGGGGTCTCGGGGTTAAGAGATGATGATCCCACCCCGAGACCGGAAGGGGTCTCAGCGGTGGGATGATGCTGGTGCACCCCGAGACCGGAGGGGGTCTCAGGGTCGAGATGATGATAATCCCACCCTGAGACCGAAAGGGGTCCCGGGGGTGGGATGATGCTGGTGCACCTCGAGACCGGAGCGGGTCTCGGGGTTGGAAGATTGTGATCCCACCCCGAGACCGGAAGGGGTCCCGGGGGTGGGATGATGCTGGCGCACCCCATGACCGGAGGCGGTCTCGGGGTCGAGATGATGATGATCCACCCCGAGACCGGAAGGGTTGCCGGGGGTGGGATGATGCTGGCGCACCCTGAGGCTAGAGTGGGTCTCGGGGTCGAGATGATGATGATCCCACCCCGAGACCGGAAGGGGTCCCGGGGGTGGGATGATGCTGGTGCACCCCGAGACCGGAGGGGGTCTCGGGGTCGTGAGATGGTGATCCCACACCGAGACCGGAAGGGGTCCCGAGGGTGGGATGATGCTGGCGCACCCCGAGACCGGAGGGGGTCTTGGGGTCGAGATGATGATGATCCCACCCCAAGACCGGAAGTGGTCCCGGGGGTGGGATGATGCTGGTGCACCCCGAGACCGGAGGAGGTCGAGGGATGATGATCCCACCCCGAGACCAGAAGGGGTCCCGGGGGTGGGATGATGCCTGTGCACCCCGAGACCGGAGGGGGTCTCCGGGTCAAGAGATGATGATCCCATCCCGAGACCGGAAGGGGTCCCGGGGGTGGGATGATGCCGGCGCACCCCGAGACCGGAGGGGGTCTCGGGGTCGAGATGATGATGATCCCACCCCGAGACCGGAAGGGGTCCCGAGGGTGGGATGATGCTGGTGCACCCCGAGACCGGAGGGGGTCTCGGGGTCGAGATGATGATGATCCCACCCCATGACCGGAAGGGGTCCCGAGGGTGGGATGATGCTGGCGCACCCCGAGACCGGAGGGGGTCTCGGGTCAAGATGATGATGATCCCACCCCGAGACCGGAAGGGGTCCCGGGGGTGAGATGATGCTGGTGCACCCCGAGACCGGAGGGGGCCTCGAGGTCGGGAGATGGTGATCCCACCCCGAGACCGGAAGGGGTCCCGGGGGTGGGATGATGCTGGCACACCCCGAGACTGGAGGGGGTCTAGGGGTCGAGATGATGATGATCAAACCCCGAGACCGGAAGGGGTCCCGGGGGTGGGATGATGCTGGCGCATCCCGAGACCAGAGGGGGTCTCGGGATTGAGATAATGATGATCCCACCCCAAGACCGGAAGGGGTCCCGAGGGTGGGATGATGCTGGTGCACCCCGAGACCGGAGGGGGTCTCGAGGTCGAGATGCTGTTGATCCCACCCCAAGACCGGAAGGGGTCCCGAGGATGGGATGATGCTGGCGCACCCCGAGACCGGAGGGGGTCTCGGGGTCGAGATGATGATGATCCCACCCCGAGACCGGAAGGGGTCCCGGGGGTGGGATGATGCTGGTGCACCCCGAGACCGGAGTGGGCCTCGGGGTCGAGAGATGGTGGTCCCACCCCGAGACCGGAAGGGTCCCGGGATGGGTTGATGCTGGCGCACCCTGAGACTGGAGGGGGTCTCGGGGTCGAGATGATGATGATCCCACCCCGAGACCGGAAGGGGTCCCGGGGGTGGATGATGCTGGTGCACCCCGAGACCGGAGGGGGCTCGGGGTCGGGAGATGGTGATCCCAACCCGAGACCGGAAGGAGTCCCGGGGGTGGGATGATGCTGGCGCATCCCGAGATTGAAGGGGGTCTCGGGGTCAAGATGATGATGATCCCACCCCGAGACCGGAAGGGGTCCCGGGGGTGGGATGATGCTGGCGCACCCCAAGACTGGAGGGGGTCTCGGGATTGAGATGATGATGATCCCACCCGAGACCGGAAGTGGTCCCGAGGGTGGATGATGCTGGTGCACCCCAAGACCAGAGGGGGTCTCGGGGTTGGGAGATGGTGATCCCACACCGAGACCAGAAGGGGTCCCGGGGCTGGGATGATGCTGGCGCACCCCAAGACCGGAGGGGGTCTCGGGGTCGAGATGATGATGATCCCACCCCGAGACCGGAAGAGGTCCCGAGGGTGGGATGATGCTGGTGCACCCCGAGACCGGAGGGGGTCTCGGGGTCGAGGGATGATGATCCCACCCCGAGACCGGAAGGGGTCCCGAGGGTGGGATGATTCCGGTGCATCTCGAGACTGGAGGGGTTCTTGGGGTCGAGAGATGATGATCCCACCCCGAGACCGGATGGGGTCTCGGGGGTGGGATGATGCCGGCACACCCCGAGACTGGAGGGGGTCTCGAGGTCGAGATGATGATGATCCCACACCGAGACCGGAAGGGGTCCTGGGGGTGGGATGATGCTGGTGCACCCCGAGACCGGAGGGGGTCTCGGGTCAAGATGATGATGATCCCACCCCGAGACCGGAAGGGGTCCCGGGGTGGGATGATGCTGGCGTACCCCGAGACCGGAGGGGGTCTCGGGTCGAGATGATGATGATCCCACCCCGAGACCGGAGGGGGTCTCGGGGTCGGGAGATGGTGATCCCACCCCGAGACCGGAAGGGGTCCCAGGGCTGGGATGATGCTGGCGCACCCCGAGACCGGAGGGGGTCTCGGGTCGAGATGATGATGATCCCACCCCGAGACCGGAAGGGGTCCCGGGGGTGGGATGATACTGGTGCACCCCAAGACCGGAGGGGGTCGAGGGGTCGAGGGATGATGATCCCACCCCAAGACCGGAATGGGTCCGGGGGTGGGTTGATGCCCGTGCACCCGAGACCGGAGGGGGTCTCGGGGTCAAGAGATGATGATCCCATCCCAAGACCGGAAGGGGTCCCAGGGGTGGGATGATGCCGGCGCACCCTGAGACCGGATGGGGTCTCGGGGTCGAGATATGATGATCCCACACCGAGACCGAAAGGGGTCCCGAGGATGGGATGATGCTAGTGCACCCCGAGACCGGATGGGGTCTCGGGGTCGAGATGATGATGATCCCACCCCAAGCCCGAAAGGGGTCCCGAGGGTGGGATGATGCTGGCGCACCCCGAGACCGAAGGGGGTCTCGGGGTCGAGATGATGATGATCCCACCCCGAGACCGGAAGGGGTCCCGGGGGTGGGATGATGCTGGTGCACCCCGAGACCGGAGGGGGCCTCGGGGTCGGGAGATGGTGATCCCACCCCGAGATCGGAAGGGTTCCCGGGGGTGGGATGATGCTGGCGCACCCCGAGACTGGAGGGGGTCTCGGGGTCGAGATGATGATGATCCCACCCCGAGACCGGAAGGGGGTCCCGGGGGTGGGATGATGCTGGCGCACCCTGAGACCGAAGGGGGTCTCGGGGTCGAGATGATGATGATCCCACCGAGACCGGAAGGGGTCCCGAGGGTGGGATGATCCTGGTGCACCCCGAGACCAGAGGGGGTCTCGGGGTCGAGAGATGGTGATCCCACCCCGAGACCAGAAGGGGTCCCGGGGCAGGGATGATGCTGGCGCACCCCAAGACCGGAGGGGGTCTCGGGGTCGAGATGATGATGATCCCACCCCGAGATTGGAAGAGGTCCCGGGGGTGGGATGATGCTGGTGCACCCCGAGACTGGAGGGGGTCTCGGGGTCGAGGGATGATGATCCCACCCCGAGACCGGAAGGGGTCCCAGGGGTGGGATGATTCCGGTGCACATCGAGACCGGAGGGGTTCTCGGGGTCGAGAGATGATGATCCCACCCCGAGACCGGAAGGGGTCTTGGGGGTGGGATGATTCCGGCACACCCCGAGACTGGAGGGGGTCTCGAGGTCGAGATGATGATGATCCCACACCGAGACCGGAAGGGGCCTGGGGGTGGGATGATGCTGGTGCGCCCCGAGACGGAGGGGGTCTCGGGGTCGAGATGATGACGATCCCACCCCGAGACCGAAAGGGGTCCGGGGGTGGGATGATGATGGCACACCCCGAGACCGGAGGGGTCTCGGGGTCGAGATGATGATGATCCCACCCTGAGACCGGAGGGGGTCTCGGGGTCGGGAGATGGTGATCCCACCCCGAGACCGGAAGGGGTCCGGGGGTGGGATGATGCTGGCGCACCCCGAGACCGGAGGGGGTCTCGGGGTCGAAATGTGATGATCCCACCCCGAGACCGGAAGGGGTCCCGGGGGTGGGATGATGCTGGTGCGCCCGAGACTGGAGGGGATTTCGGGGTCGGGAGATGGTGATCCCACCCCGAGACCGGAAGGTGTTCCGGGGGTGGGATGATGCTGGCGCACCCGAGACCGGAGGGGGTCTCGGGGTCGAGATGATGATGATCCCACCCCAAGACCAGAAGGGGTCCCGGGGGTGGCATGATGCTGATGCACCCCGAGACCGAAGGGGGTCTTGGGGTCGAGAGATGATGATCTTCGTTAGCTGCTGTTACCTTTTATTCTGACGACGCGGGATCAGTCATATCAATATATATCTTTTTTATTCAATATATACTTAGCTTCTGCAGAGCTGAACGTTATGCACCTAACACCAAATGTAATATATAATACTCTATTTTGGCATATTAACATTTAGAAATTATAATAGCCGTCTATTCTTACTTTTGGCGAATTATCACGTTCAGAGTGAGAGAGGTAATCAAGTCAAGGTCAGCCTCGTCTTAACATTTAGAAATAAATTACCATGACAATTGTCTCTCCATTATCGAAACCATCCTTATAATTTAAAAATATAAAAAATGAAAAAGTATAACTAATTATATGCATGCATTTCTTAAGATAAATGACACAAATATATCTAAATCTTATACTTTAATAAAAATATAAAAATATTTTATTATTTGAAAATTATGCAACTATGTAATATGATCGAACTTTTTTTTTCTTCTCTCTATTATTTTCTTGTTAGAACAAAAGCAGACTGTAATTAGAGGTAGGCACTGGGTCGTGCCGCCCATGGCATGGCACGGCCCAGGCTCACATGGGCCGTGCCAGGAACGATTTGGTACTTTAGAGGTAGGCACCGGATCATGCCGTGCTGCCATGGCCCAGTAAACCATAACGTACTGGGCTCAAAAAAAAAAATTTCACTGACTCGACATGGCACAGCCCATGACGGGCCTGGGCCGGCCCGTGCCCATCGGGCTGTGCCGGCATGCGTGCCGGCACGGCCCAAGCATGCCGGCATGCCAGGACTGTACCTAGGCACAATGCACGGCTTTGCCTAGGCATAGTCTTGTGCGCTGTACCTAGGCACAGTGCCGTGTCGGGCCTGGTACGGTCCACTTAGGCACAGTGCTGTGCTTGGCCTGGTTTGGGATATCGGTCATGCTAGGTCTGAATTTTTTTTTACCGTGCCATGCCTAGCACGGTCCGTTTGTTACTAGGCCGTGCCGCACGGCACGGTAATTTTAGAGGCACGATGGGCCTAGGCCATGCCGTGCCAAGCACGACCCAGTGCCCACCTCTAACTACAATCAATTTGATTTTTTTTATTAGTCTATATTAGGCTGTAGGTGGATTAAAAACAAAATCAGTTGATCAATCAATTTTGATCAGATTAATTATATAATTGATTTAATTAGAGGATTGGAGCTATCTATTTCTGATTAGATTGATTATGCCCTATATTTTATTTGAAATAGCTGCTAATTCCACTTGTTGATGCTGAATCACTAGAAAAGATCGAAAAAGTCTTCTTGTTGCAGGATCTCCTACTGAAGGAAGAGCAAGCCCCCCCCCCCCCCCTCCTTATGGGTTTCCTTCCCCTTATATTCTTTGAGCTTCCAAAGGATATTCCTTTCTTGTTTTCGTCATCATGTCGTCAGCATCGAGTCATTTTTCTTTCTTTTTTGGATAAAAATCGATGTGTAAGATAAAAATTAGCTTCAGACGAGAGCGTGCCATGTGGTCATTTATCAATAATTAATAGCAAAGGTATTAAGGAACTTGCTCCCGAAGCTAAGAATATTCATGATGGATTTTGGTTTTCCCAAGGGAATGTCAGGGTTAGTGGGAATGTCAGAGTCAGAGAAGAGTTATCTGGCCCAAAAACAGGTGCTCAGTATCTCCTTTATTTGAGCTTTTTCGATGGATGGTGACGCTCTAGCGTTTGTCTTATTCGAGTCATTTAAAGCGTCATGATGCTTAATGATTATCGATTTCTGTTCCGGACATGACAGCTCATCGCGTTTAGTGCTTCTAATATGAGAATGATTCTAAGACTAGGAGGCCGCCCAGAACCCGGGGGGCCACCTAGGACTGAGAGGCCGCCCAGCACCTGGGGGCCATCTAGGACTAGGAGGCCACCCAGGACCTGAGGGCCACCTAGGACCAGGAGGCCACCCAGACCCTGAGGGCCATCCAGAACCTGAAGGCCGCCCAGAACTTGGGGGCCGCCTAGGACTAGGAGCTGCCTAGGACCTGGAGGCCGCCTAAGACTAGGGGGCCGCCCAGAACCTAGGGGCCGCCTAGGACTAGGAGGCCGCCCAGAACCTGGGGGCCGCCTAGGACTAGGAGGCCGCCCAGAACCTGGGGGCCACCTAGGACTAGGAGCCGCCTAGGAGTAGGAGCTGCCCAGGACCTGGGGGCCATCAAGGACTAGGAGGCTGCCTAGGGCTTGGGGGCCGCCTAGGACGAGAGGCCGCCCAGGACCTGGGGGCCGCCTAGGACTAGGAGGCCGCCCAAGGCTTGGGGGCCGCCTAGGACTAGAGGCCGCCCAGAACCTGGCGGCCGCCTAGGACTAGGAGGCCGCCTAGGACCTGGGGGCCGCCTAGGACTAGAGGCCGCCTAGGACCTGGGGGCCGCCTAGGGCCAGGAGGCCGCCCAGGGCTTGGGGGCCACCTAGGACTGGAGGCCACCCAGAACCTGGGGGCCGCCTAGAACTCTGATTTTACTTTCAGTTTACCAACCATATCATATGCCCCCTCACCCATGTCCCTTGTACTCAGGCGCATCGCACCTGCGCAAGGGGGAGGGGTGGAAAAGTTTGAATTTTAAATTTCTGAATCCGATAGGTGTCGTTTCAAGAAAAGGGGGGGCGCATATCTCTAAGAGGATAGTGTCTTTTCACCTGCCCGGTCCCACTCAGGGATCGCCGTGTCGCTTTGCGGCGCTCGAGGCATCGTATTCAAAATATAAAAAAGGGCCCGTCCCCTCTATCCTCTTGTCTTTTATTTTGTAGCTTCTTCTGCGGCCTTACTTCTCCAAGTTCAGGTTAGTTGACTCCTTCCTCTCCTTTTTCTTTTTTCATGGATCCCTCCTGAGATAGGAAAGGTAAAAGCCTGATGATCGAGCCCTCTCGTGAAGAGATCATTCGGCGCATCGCCAGGCTCTCAGAGGAGTGACCATCCGCGGGGATCAACTAGCTGCACGGCCCGTGTCTAGGCCGTTACCCCAATCCCCTACGGCTTCTTCTTCATCTACTAGCCATGAGGTAGGACTTCCGGTAGTCACTTCTAAATCAGCCGGCCCGATGGAGATCGCCTCAATCACGACCTCTCAAGACCTTAGGAACCTTAGGGCTCAGTTTGGGATTCCCAATAATATTGACTTTCCGCTCCTCTCCCCGAAGATAGGGTTACCTCAACGCAACCAGGAAAGGTTGCATTGTATGAAGAATTTTTTAAGGGCGGTCTACGACTGCCTTTGCATCCTTTCTTTACAAATTTGTTGAATAGGTACCACCTCATTCCCGCACAACTTACCCCCAACTCCATTCGCATCGTCTTTTCATTTCTGGTGCTTTGTTATTTCCACGGAGCTTCCGCCTGACTCTTCTTATTTAGGGCATTGTATAGGATCCGAAATCCTGTAAGGGACGGATGGTGGAGCTTTGCGTCTAGGCCTAAGAGAGTCCTTAAGCTTAACCTCCCTTCCAAAATCAAAGGATGGAAGTCGCGGTTCTTTTATGCACATTTGGAGGGGTGGGTGTAAACTGGGGTGTTCCTGATACTAGCTCTAATCAGAACTCAAATGTTGATGAGAGAGATCGGGAACTATTCAACACTTTGGTTTCCACCATTGTGCCCCCCAGTAAGGAACTGCTATCGAAGGACAATCTTCGGGAGATCGCATTCATGCCGGTGTCGCTGCCTGCAGCGCTCGGTGAGCCTTGAAGAGTTTTATTATTATTATCATCATTTTCTCGCTTGTTTGGACATCTGGTATTTGAATAGGTGTCCCTTAGTGTACATATTGTTCTTGCAGTTGGCATATTTTGTGCCCTCTTTTTAGCTAACCTCGTGCTCTCCGTATCGCAGCAATGAGGTTTTCTCAAGATTCACTAATATCAGGTCTTCGGAAGAGAGGAGGAAGTTATCGCGATGTGACAGGAACTGAGCCTAAGAGGCCTTGTCAGCGGGAGCCAGGTCGCCCAACTCAGCCTCTAACGGCCCTCCCCAAAGCAATACTAATAGAGGAGGGCGAGGGAGAGAAAAATCCTCCCGAGGGGATACCGATCGGGCGCCTTGCCGAGGGAAGCCTACCGGCGGCCGCCTCATCTCCTGCTAGGGATACCGGGGGGTCGTTCGGGAGTTCAGAGGTCGTCAAGACGCGCCCATCTGGCCCGCCATCGCCAAAAGAAGCAGGCACTTCCGCTCCCCCGGATACCTTAAGGAGTCCACCTCAACCTTCCCAAATGCCTAGCCGAAGCGCCCATATAAGAGTTGTCTATCGGAAACAGTTCTCAAGCTTTCGATATTGCTCGGATTCCAGGCCAAAATGAGGAGTCTACCATTGGAGGAGTCCTTCGATACCATGTTTACAGTCGCGCTCCAGGTAGGGTTATGATCTTTTTCCTTTTCCCCCTTTTGTAATTATGGAGTTCTTGTATTTATCGATTGCATACTACAGATGTCTAACGGCCTTTTTGTGCTTTGTGAGGATCTGACCAATGCCAAGTCTCATAATGAGAGCTTGGGTAAAGAATTGTCGGAAGCAAAGGCCCAGGAATTGCATTACATGACCTTCAGATTGTCCATGAAGATTATCGAGCGTGGCAGGAGAGGGCTGAGAAGGAGCTGAAGACCCTGGACGCCAAACTGTCTGAAGTCCGGGCAAAGCTGTTGCTAATGGAAGAAAAGTTAAAGGGGATGGTTCTCAGGCTAGAGCATACTGAGAACCGGGCCGACAACGCAAAGGCCACGGCCCGCGATGCTGCGGAGAAATTGGCCTTGGCCGAGAGGGACACGAAGGAGGCTCTGGACAAGATGGCGGCAATGGAGACGGAGGTCCAGGAGAGGGTGGCCGCGGCCGAGGCTAGGGCTCAGGAAAGGGTGGCTACGGCCGAAGCTGGGGTTCGGGAGGCTATCAAAGAATATAAGGGTTCTCCGGACTTTGCGTCGGAACTCCATGAGGCCGCTATGGATGCCTTCGTTCAGGGATTTGAGAGGTGCAAACGGAGACTATCCCGGTACTTCAAATTAGAAAGCCTTGAGCGTTTCCAACCTGAGGACGATGAAGAAACTTCTGATGCTGAGGTTGAAAATGCGGTGGGTAGAGCGGTGACAGTCAAAGACCCCATCACAGAAGTGTCTACAACTGGGGAGCCGGCCTCCAGGCCGACTACCGAGAGTGGGCGTCCCGAGGACCAATAGGAGGGCGCCCAGACTTGCCTCGATTTTGACTTTTTGTTCTTGATTTTGTCCTTAGCAGACCCCTTTTTGTAAATCAGTTGATGTCGGCTCGCGGGCAATACTTTATAAAATTTTATAGCGATCTGACTTCTAAACGAGTGAATACCACTTTTTACTTACTCGATATTTCAATTATTCAACTCCTGGTTTTTACCCATTACATAGGGGGAATAGGGGATCCACCCGTAAGTTGGTGTTAAGTTCGAATTTCAGGGTCGTTCTCCAGGCATATTATCTCGGGACACAAGCCCTGAAACTCCGATAAGGTGGGCAGTTTAGGGATCCCCGCAAAGGAGCTTCAGGAGTTTGACCTGAGCCTACTTTAGGTCTTGGATTTAAGCCGTCGCAAGGGTAAACGGTGTCATTCTGGGGATGTTCCTAAAATCGTAAGGCTGCCGAGACCAACTCGGGGGTCCTTAGGACTGTGGGGCCACCGAGCTCCTTTGAAGAATTATCTCGAAGGTAGTCAGATACCTGCTCGAGGGTTCGACTTGGGGCCACCTAAGTCATGGACTTGAATCTCCTCAGGGGTAAGTGATACCAGCCCGGGGGTGTCCTTAGGACTGTAGGGCCGCCGAGCTCCTTTGAAGAATTATCTCGGGGGTAGTCGGATACCAGCCCAAGGGTTCAACTCGGGTCCGCCTAAGTCATGGACTTGAACCTCATCAGGGGTAAGTGATACTAGCCCGGGGGTGTCCTTAGGACTATGGGGCCACCGAGCTCCTTTGAAGAATTGTCTCGGGGGTAGTCGGATACCAGCCCAAGGGTTCGACTCAAGGCCGCCTAAGTCATGGACTTGAACCTCCTCAGGGGTAAGTGATACCAGTCCGGGGGTGTCCTTAGGACTGTGGGGCCGTCGAGCTCCTTTGAAGAATTATCTCGGGGGTAGTCGGATACCAGCCCAAGGGTTCGACTCGGGGCCGCCTAAGTCATGGACTTGAACCTCCTCAGGGGCAAGTGATACCAGCCCGGGGGTGTCCTTAGGACTGTGGGGCCGCCGAGCTCCTTTGAAGAATTGTCTCGGGGGTAGTCGGATACCAGCCCAAGGGTTCGACTCGGTGCCGCCTAAGTCATGGACTTGAACTCCTCAGGGGTAAGTGATACCAGTCCAGGGGTGTCCTTAGGACTGTGGGGCCGTCGAGCTCCTTTGAAGAATTATCTCGGAGGTAGTCAGATACCAGCCCAAGGGTTCGATCGGGCCGCCTAAGTCATGGACTTGAACCTCCTCAGGGGTAAGTAATACCAGCCCGGGGGTGTCCTTAGGACTGTGGGCCGCCGAGCTCCTTTGAAGAATTATCCACAGGAAATCTCCAAATATGTACATCTATTGATTTTTGAATAAGTACATTCATTACATTACTGATGGTATTGTCGGAGATTGTCTGCGTTCCACGTTCGGGGATCGGCCGTCCATTCAGATCTTCAAGTCGGTACGCCCCATGGTGAAGGACTTCTGCTACTCAGTAGGGCCCCTCCCAGTTCGGAGATAATTTGCCCCCTTCCGTTGGTTTGGACACCGAGGCCTTTCTTATAACCAGATCTCCCTGACGGAAGCTTTTCGGGCGGACACGAGTATTATAATATCTCGCTACACGCTGCTGGTAGGCCACCATTTTTACTTGAGCTCGGTCTCTCACTTCATCAATGAGGTCGAGACTGGCTCTTAAATTAGGGAGGTTGTGAGCTTTATCATATGATTTCACTCGAATACTTGGCAGGCCAATCTCGACCGGGAAAACAGCCTCGGAACCAAAAACCAGATTAAACGACGTCTCTCCTGTCGGTGTCCTGGGAGTTGTGTGGTATGCCTAGAGCACACTCGGAGATAGTCGAATACCATCCGAGGGTTCGACTCGGGGCCGCCTAAGTCATGGACTTTGAACCTCCTCAGGGGTAAGTGATACCAGCCCGGGGGTGTCCTTAGGACTGTGGGGCCACTGAGCTCCTTTGAAGAATTTGTTGGGAGCGCGGAATACCCCCAAGATCACGGCTATAGCGTATATGAGTAATGCAAAAATCTTTTACCGTTCTAATCTATGAGTATAAGATTATCCTTCAGACTTGAACACTGGAACACTTGATTTGATTGCTCGACTTCAACCTTTTGGCCTTCCGCCGTATTCCCGAAATACCTTCTTCTCTCTCAAGATGGTGGGATCTCTCTCGGCCGACCTAGGGTTTCTTGCTTTTCTTTTTTCTCAAAAGCGTTAACCCTAGCAACCAATTGAGAGGGTATTTATAGGGCTACAACAGGGACCAAATAGGCAAATATGAAAAGGACTTCCACGTAATTAAATCTCCTAATCCTATCCCGGGTTAGGATTTAATTACGTAAATTATAATTCATTCCACTAAAGAATTATAATTGTACTCCTAATCATATTCGAATTTATATTTTCGAGCCTTAATATTAAATACTTATTATCTCCC
>UESW01003995.1:140071-329816 GCA_900491605.1 Calamus simplicifolius | reverse complement strand
CGGGGGTAGTCGGATACCAGCCCAAGGGTTCGACTCGGGGCCGCCTAAGTCATGGACTTGAACCTCCTCAGGGGTAAGTGATACCAGTCCCGGGGGACCTTAGGACTGTGGGGCCGCCTTCCCTCCTCTGATTGGATGGGGCCGGATACCAGAATTGTTAGACTCGGGGCCGCCAAGTCATGGACTTGAGGGGGCCGGGTAAGTCATACTTGAACCCCGGGGGGTCCTTGATACTATGGGGGGAGCGGACTGTGGGGGCCTCCTTTAGTCGGATACCTGCCGGGGGTAGTCGGATACCAGCCCAAGGGTTCGACTCGGGGCCGCCTAAGTCATGGACTTGAACCTCCTCAGGGGTAAGTGATACCAGCCCGGGGGTGTCCTTAGGACTGTGGGGCCGCCGAGCTCCTTTGAAGAATTGTCTCGGGGGTAGTCGGATACCAGCCCAAGGGTTCGACTCGGGGCCGCCTAAGTCATGGACTTGAACCTCCTCAGGGGTAAGTGATACCAGCCCGGGGGTGTCCTTAGGACTGTGGGGCCGCCGAGCTCCTTTGAAGAATTGTCTCGGGGGTAGTCGGATACCAGCCCAAGGGTTCGACTCGGGCCGCCTAAGTCATGGACTTGAACCTCCTCAGGGGTAAGTGATACCAGCCGGGTGTCCTTAGGACTGTGGGGCCGCCGAGCTCCTTTGAAGAATTGTCTCGGGGTAGTCGGATACCAGCCCAAGGGTTCGACTCGGGGCCGCCTAAGTCATGGACTTGAACCTCCTCAGGGGTAAGTGATACCAGCCCGGGGGTGTCCTTAGGACTGTGGGGCCGCCGAGCTCCTTTGAAGAATTATCTCGGGGGTAGTCGGATACCAGCCCAAGGGTTCGACTCGGGGCCGCCTAAGTCATGGACTTGAACCTCCTCAGGGGTAAGTGATACCAGCCCGGGGGTGTCCTTAGGACTGTGGGGCCGCCGAGCTCCTTTGAAGAATTGTCTCGGGGGTAGTCGGATACCAGCCCAAGGGTTGACTCGGGGCCGCCTAAGTCATGGACTTGAACCTCCTCAGGGGTAAGTGATACCAGCCCGGGGGTGTCCTTAGGACTGTGGGGCCGCCGAGCTCCTTTGAAGAATTGTCCACAGGAAATCTCCAAATATGTACATCTATTGATTTTTGGATAAGTACATTCATTACATTACTGATGGTATTGTCGGAGATTATCTGCGTTCCACGTTCGGGGGATCGGCCGTCCATTCAGATCTTCAAGTCGGTACGCTCCACGGTGAAGGACTTCTGCTACGGTAGGGCCCCTCCCAGTTCGGAGACAATTTGCCCCCTTCCGTTGGTTTGGACACCGAGGCCTTTCTCAGAACCAAATCTCCCTGACGGAAGCTTTTCGGGCGGACGCGAGTATTATAATATCTCGCTACCCGCTGCTGGTAGGCCGCCATTTTAACTTGAGCTCGGTCTCTCGCTTCATCAATGAGGTCGAGACTGGCTCTTAAATTAGGGAGGTTGTCAGCTTCATCATATGATTCCACTCGAATACTTGGCAGGCCAATCTCGACTGGGATAACAGCCTGGAACCGAAAACCAGATTAAACGGTGTCTCTCCTGTCGGTGTCCTGGGAGTTGTGTGGTATGCCCAGAGCACACTCGGGAGTTCTTCCACCCATTTCCCTTTAGACGCATCCAGCCTGGTCCTCAGTCCCCGCAATATCATACGATTCGTAACCTCGGCCTCTCCATTAGATTGTGGATGGCCGACGGAGGCGAATCGATGTGTGATGCCGAGATCGGCGCAAAAAGTCTTGAAGGCAACGTTGTCGAATTGTCGGCCGTTGTCAGTGACAAGAGTATGGGTATGCCGAATCGACAAATAATGGATTTCCAGAAAAAGGCCTTGACCTTGGCTTCAGTGATCTTAGCGAGTGCTTCGACTTCGACCCACTTAGTAAAATAATCAATGGCGACAAGCAGGAATTTTCGCTGTCCCGATGCCGGAGGGAAAGGGCCGAGAATGTCCATGCCCCACTGAGCGAAGGGCCAAGGAGCAAAAAGAGGATTCAACTGGGAAGCCGGTTGTCGCTGAATACAGGCGTACCGTTGACATTGGCCACATCTTTTCACTAGTTCAGTTGCATCTTCTTGCATAGTTAGCCAATAATATCCTTGTCGGAGGGCTTTACGTGCCAGAGATCGGCCTCCTGAATGATTCCCACAGATGCCTTCATGAATTTCCCTAAGAACATAATCCGCGTCTGCCGGGCTGACGCACTTGAGAAGAGGCTGGGAAAAGGATCTCTTGTAGAGTCGGCCATCTAGCAGTACAAACTTAGAAGCCCTCCGCTTAAGCAGCTTGGCTTCTTCATGGTCAACTGGGAGGATGCCGTCCTTCAAGTATCGGATATAGGCGTCCATCCAAGTTTCCTCTGGGTAACTGGCAAAGTTTCCTCCACGGCCTCGATGCTAGGTGTCTCCAGATACTCAATGTAGGTTTTGCCCATGGCGCTGTCTGCGGACGTAGCAAGCCGGGCCAACATATCAGCTCTAGCATTCTCCCCTCTAGGGATGTAACTGATGGTGAAGTGGTCTAACAAGGGAATTAATAGTTTAACCTTGCTTAGATACTGGGACATGATAGGGTCTCGAGCCTCATACTCCCCAGACACCTGGGCAGAAATAAGCTGCGAGTCAGTAAAAGCTCGGAGATGCTTGATTCCCATTCCATGTGCTAGTTTAATTCCGGCTAACAAGGCTTCATATTCAGCTTGATTGTTAGTAGCTTCAAAGAGGAAACAGAGAGCATACTCCAGCACCACACCCTCTGGACTGGCGAGAATAAGACCAGCCCCACTCCCCTGGGAGTTGGAGGCTCCATCGACGTGGAGGACCCATGCCTTATCATTCTCCTCGTCGACATCTAAAAGAATCGGGGGGAATCCTCTTGATGCTCTTCAGACCAAGTGCATTCTACCAGGAAGTCGGCTAAGACCTGGGATTTCAAAGCTGCTCTGGGCTGAAATGACAAGTCAAACTCCCCTAGCTTGATGGCCCACTTAGCCAACCGGCCAGAAGTATCAGGGCGAGACAAAATGGCTCTGAGAGGCTGGTCAGTAAGCACGACTATAGGATGAGCCTGAAAATATGGTCTGAGTCGTCGGGCGGAGATGACCAAAGCAAAAATGACCTTCTCTGTTCTGGAATACCTCTCTTCTGTGCCATGAAGTACCTTACTAGTATAATATACAGGTCTCTGAATAGCGTGGTCGCTGACACGCACCAGAACGGAACTGACGGCTTCCGAGGAAGCGCAAGATAAAGGAAGAGCTTTTCTCCCTCCTTCGGTTTAGCAGGGGCGGTGTGGACAAGAACTCCTTAAGTTCTTCAAAAGCCCGTTGACAGTCTTCCGTCCACTCAAAACCGTCCGCTTTACGTAGGACTTTGAAGAAGGGTAAACACCTCTCCGCCGATCTTGACAAAAATCGGCTTAATGCTGCTATCCTCCCGGTGAGTTGTTGTACCTCTTTCTTACATGCTGGCCGCCTCATATCAAGAATGGCCTAAATCTTCTCTGTGTTTGCTTCAATTCCCCCGGGTCACCAGAAAACCCAAGAATTTCCCTGCAGTAACTCCAAATGCACATTTGCGTGGGTTAAGCTTTATTCTATGGAGCCGGAGTTGCGGAAGGTCTCCTGCAGGTCGGCGACATGGCCAGTAGCACAGGTGCTCTTTGTCAAAATATCATCTCCATATACTTCCATGTTGCGGCCAAGCTGGTCTTTAAAAACTTTGTTCATCAGCCTCTGATAGGTAGCTCCTGCATTCTTCAATCCGAAGGGCATACTTTATAACAATAGATGCCCTTCTCAGTGATAAAAGAAGTATGCTCTTCATCCAAGGGGTTCATTTTTATTTGGTTGTACCCCGAGAAAGCATCCATGAAGCTAAGAAGTTCATAGCCGGAGGTAGAATCTACTAACTGGTCGATCCGTGGCAACGAAAGCTGTCCTTGGGACAAGCTTTGTTAAGATCGGTGTAGTCGATGTAGATTCTCCACCCTCCGTTGGCCTTCCGGACCATGACCACATTGGCTAGCCAGTTAGGATATTGTGCCTCTCGAATATGACCGGCCATAAGCAATTTATCCACCTCTTCGTCAATGATCTCTGCCGCTCGGGAGCGAAACTCCTTTTTTTCTGGCGGACAGGGCGGCAGCTTGGGTTGATATTAAGCTGGTGAGTGATCACCTCTGGGGGAATCCAACCATATCGTCATTTTTCAGGTGAAGACATCCGCATTCGCCGATAAGAAGGCTAGGAGCTGATCCCGGGCTTCAGGGGGGAGGAACTCACCAACCTGCACGGTCTTGGTGGAATCGCCTCCCAGGGGGCAAGATATCAAACGCTCCGCCGGCTCTCCCCTCCGCTCGACTTCTCTGGGATCAAACGACTCAGCGACCGGGGGAATCCCAACCGCCTGGGGACTGGGAGCTAGATGATAACAGGGTCTGACCGAGTTCACCTCCCCACGCATCTCGCCAACTCCTTGATTAGTAGGGAATTGCACCAATAGGCGCTTGGTAGATATAACTGCATCTAACATATTCAACCCTGGGGTGGCCGAGAATGGCATTGTAGGCCAGGGGCACCCGAACCACCAGAAAGTCCAGCATTACTGTGCTCTGACATGGCGGCGATCCTGCCGTCGCCGGTAGGGTAATCTCGCCCTCCACCCGTATAGAATCTCCCGTGAAACCGACTAGAGGGACGGCTACAGGTCGAAGAGAGTCAGGAGATAAATTCATTCGAAGAAATGCATCATAAGTAAGCACATTGGCGGAGCTTCCACTATCGATTAAGATCCTCTTTACAGGGTTTAGCGACCGTCATTGAAACGACGATGCTATCATCTTTTACAACACTACCCCCCGCTATTTCTCCCTTAAAAGGGATTACATCATCTAGTTCTCCCCCTCCCCTTGGCCTCTTAGAGGATGATGCTCCTCCACGAGAAATCATGCCCACCATCCGCTCTGTCGGGGTGTTATCAATGTTGGCCTGAGCTGGAGGAGGTCCCATCAAAGCTGGTACAGGCGGAGCCTCTTTCTTCTGGATGTACTGCCCAAGATATCCCCTCTGGATGAGCTCTTCGATGGCTTGCTTCAGATTCCGACATTCTTCGGTGTCATGGTCGTAATCTCTGTGGAAACGGCAATAATGACTCCTATCGCGCGCAGCGCCCTTCTTCAACGGAGGTGGACGCCGCAAATAAGGCTCGTTTTCAATTTCCATAAGGATATGAGCCCGGGGCGCAAGGAGAGGTGTAAGATGGTCTTCTCTGGGGCCATGCTCTTGCGGTGGTCAGTCGGTCGGTGCGAAGGTTCAGACTTCTTGGGAGGGGGCCCGCTCGACTCCGGGCGAGCGGATCTCTTACCAGTCCTTTCCTCTGCACCTCTCCTTGATGAATCAGCCTCGTCGGCGCGGATGTACTTCTACGCACAACTCAAGAGATCAGCATAAGAGCAAGGAGGTCTTTTGTCCAGAGAATAAGTAAAACGAGAGGGACAGAGCCCCCGCTTCAAAGCCAGAGTAGCCATAGCATCATCAAGATGATAGACTTCCAGGGCCGCCATCTTGAATCGGGTTATAAAGTCTTTCAGGGGTTCTCCTTCCTGCTGCTGCACGGAGAACAAACTATCCGCCACTCAAGGAATCTTCCGACAAGCGTCGAAATGAGCCAAGAAAGACCTTTCTAGTTGTCGAAAAGAATCGATACAACGTTAAGGTAGACGGGAGTACCAAACACGGGACGCCTTACGGAGAGTGGCCGGGAAGGCAATGCACAGGAGAGCATCAGTCACTCCTTGGACTTGCATAATGGCTTTGTAGCTCTCTAGATAATCCAGGGGATCAGTAGTGCCATCATAGGGTCCAGTTGGGGGAACGGAACCTCCTTGGAATGGGTTCCTCCATAACTCGCCGAGTAAGAGGAGGGCGGGTGTCGTAGTCCGACCCCGGCTGATTGTTGATTCTCTGACTAAGCTCTTCCAGCCTCCGATCTTGTTCATCGAGGTGCCTCTCCATCTGATCAGCCATATGTTCCCTGGCTGGCTCAGGGGAATAGGATACGGACCGACGACGCCACCGGCGTGCTCTGCATGAGGCTCCTTCCCTCGCCGCCGCCTGGCGGTGGGCTGCCCGAGGAACGGGTGAGAGAGCGCGAGCCACCCCGGGAACTTTGAGGATGAAGCCCACCTGAGGAATAGGGGTGGAGAGGCTTTGTTGGAGGGGATCTCCCCCGAATTGATTGTCGGCTGACGGGAGTAGCCGATCTGGACAGCAGAGGTGGCTCGAGCCGTTGCCGGGCTCCTCTAGAATGCTGTTCCTGCATCTGCTGAACCATCCCAACAAGGGTTTGAACTTGTTGGGTAAGGGTCGCCAATGGGTCCTGGGGAATAGCTGGAGCCGGCAATGGCGAGGAAGAAACCGGAGGGCTTGACTTTGCTGGCTCAGAAGAGCAAAGAGTCTTGCAACCATGATCGGGAGGTAAGAGATGCCCCCAGACCAATTAGAGGGATCCTCTTCCGGAGATCTAGTGCCCATGTTAGAATAACAGGAGTTGCTCGTCGCAAACCCCTACCTGGCACGCCAATCTGTTGATGCTGAATCACCAGAAAAGATCGAAAAAGTCTTCTTTATTGCAGGATCTCCTACTGAAGGAAGAGCAAGCCCCCCCTCCTCATGGGTTTCCTTTCCCTTATATCCTTTGAGCTTCCAAAGGATATTCCTTTCTTGTTTTCGCCATCATGTCGTCAGCATCGAGTCATTTTTCTTTCTTTTTGGATAAAAATCGATGTGTAAGATAAAAATTAGCTTCAAATGAGAGCGTGTCACGTGGTCATTTATCGATAATTAATAGCAGAGGTATTAAGGAACTTGCTCCTGAAGCTAAGAATCTTCATGATGGATTTCGGTTTTCCCAAGGGAATGTTAGGGTTAGTGGGAATGTCAGAGTCAGAGAAGAGTTATCTGGCCCTAAAATAGGTGCTCAGTATCTCCTTTATTTGAGCTTTTCGATGGATGGTGACGCTCCAGCGTTTGTCTTATTCGAGTCATTTAAAGCGTCATGATGCTTAATGATTCTCGATTTCTGTTCCGGACACGACAGCTCATCGTGTTAGTGCTTCTAATATGAGAATGATTCTAAGACTAGGAGGCCGCCCAGAACCCGGGGGGCCGCCTAGGACTGAGAGGCCGCCCAGCACCTGGGGGCCGTCTAGGACTAGGAGGCCGCCCAGGACCTGGGGCCGCCTAGGACCAGGAGGCCGCCCAGACCCTGAGGGCCGTCCAGAACCTGGAGGCCGCCCAGAACCTGGGGGCCGCCTAGGACTAGGAGCCGCCCAGGACCTGAGGGCTGCCTAAGACTAGGGGGCCGCCCAGAACCTGGGGGCCGCCTAGGACTAGGAGGCCGCCCAAAACCTGGGGGCTGCCTAGGACTAGGAGCCGTCCAGGACCTGGGGGCCGTCTAGGACTAGGAGGCTACCAGGGCTTGGGGGCCGCCTAGGACTAGGAGGCCGTCCAGGACCTGGGGGCCGCCTAGGACTAGGAGGCCGTCCAGGACCTGGGGGCCGCCTAGGACTAGGAGGCCGCCCAGGGCTTGGGGGCCGCCTAGGACTAGAGGCCGCCCAGGACCTGGGGGCCACCTAGGACTAAGATGCCGCTCAGGACCTGGGGGTTGCCTAGGACTAGAGGCCGCCCAGCATCTGGGAGCCGCCTAGGGTCAGAAGGTCGCCCAGGGCTTGGGGGCCACCTAGGACTGGAGGCCGCTCAGAACCTGGGGATCGCCTATAACTCTGATTTTACTTTTGGTTTACCAACCCTATCACCACTAATTGATCAATTAATAGCTATCTCACGGCGAAAAAATAATAGCCAATGTCATGAGCTTGTGCCCTATATGAGATACAACTGTATAAATGATCGAGCATTATGCTGGACTATTTATTTTGTTCGTCTAAAAGTAAACATGCATTGAAAATAGTTTGGCGTCATCGATGTTCTCACCGTGGGCGGTGGTATCCGACTCCAGTGCAGGGGAAAGGAAGAGAAATTGATTCCCCTCTCTCGGTTTCACAGTACCCTTGCTCATTTACTGCGTCCAATATTATCCCCTTTCTGATGGTGAAGTACATGATGCCAACAATGCTCAGCCACTCGTTTAGTACCCCCAATGGACCGGCTGAAAGGGTGAATCAATTCATTTTATATTCACATCTCTTTCCTCTGCTATTACTTAAATTGTAGAAAAAATTTTACAACTCAATAATATTGTAGAATTTAGTGACTTCAAAGAAAAACTCAGTTTTAACTTGAAATTTGGAGGCCTTGGGACAACCTAAAAGATGATAAATTTGATTATATAAATTCAAAATTAAAGCTCAAATAACAAATATATCTAATTGAAAATAATTCAAAAGGTTCAATATATGTTCAACCGAATGCAATTAATTACAAGTAATTAAAAAAGTAATAGAATAAATGAGATATAAGAAAATTTCTAATGGTTCGTCATTCCGGCCTTACTTATATTTATTGCTTAAGGCTTCTTTTAGAAATTTTATCAAGTGAATCTTCTTCCAACGAGTCAAAATCAAATCTTTACGCCCCTTCTTTTCGCAAATCAAGAGAAATCTTTATACCTCTCCTTTTCACGGGATAAGAAGGAACCTTTAAAACATTGTCTTAGTTAATACATGAGAACTAAGAATCACTCTCAATGGATGAATTATCCCAACTTGATCTAAGAGGATATGCAAGTGAAAGCTTATAAGATCATGGATTTTCTGGGCATATTCTTTGATAAAATTAACATGGCTCAACCATCGATTCTTCTTAACAATTAAAGAGAATACTCTAATTTATAGATTTATCAAAAATATGATTGTTGGAGTGCTTACCAACACTCCAATATTTGACTGAAATTCGACCAATGATAGCAAATAATTAAGTAGGAAAACACACTATGGAAAATGAGTTGGAAGCTTGTTCGGAGTAACGGAAAGTAATTATTATAAGAGATGATGCTGCAACATGGCATGAACCACAAGGATGGCTGTCAAAATGGAATCAAATAACTATTTTAACAATTAGAGAAACTAATGTATAAATATGAAATTATATTAGTTTTAAATGGTCAGCACATTAGACTAGGAATCTTATCTTTTTATTTCACTAAATTAATTTTTACATTTTTGTTTAGTGAAAAACATTGAAGGTTCAACGCAACAAGACCAACTACAACAAAAAAGAAAGCCATTAGTGGATTATAAGTACTAGCAATATCTTTAAAAATTGTCGCAAATACCTTTACTGATGCTTTTGTATCATTTTTTATAAACTACTTTAAGATGTCACCAACATTTTTAATAAATTAAAATGCATCTACAATTAATTATTTGCATTTGTTATATGCACTATGCAAAAAATATAAAATAATAAATATATATTTCATGTGCCACATAAGAATCAAACCATGTCTCTTCATTTACGAAAAAGTGATCTACCATCATAGTCCATCAAACTTTATTTACATTTACTTAAACTTTATATACCATATAGAAATTAAACTCATATTTTTATTTAGAAAAAAGACCATTATGCCACCATTGTACCATCAAAATTTATTAAATAATAACTTTTATTTTATTTATTCTTATTTATTTGATCAAATATACTCATTATTGTCATGTTTCATATTTCAAAAACTATTTTTCATAAATATAATCCTTTTCTTTCTCTTAAAATAAAAAATAAAAAGATTCATTTTATTCTTTATGATATTTTCAAAATTGTTTTTAAAAATATTTAAAAATATTGATAACTACAACATGTTCCTATTCATATATAAGTTTTTCTTATAAATTATTTTAAAAATAATTTTATTTATTTTGAAATTAAAGAGTAAAATTGATATTTAATATATAGATTTAAATTATTTATAATTTTTAATATATTTCTAATGCAACTCTAGTTAGATTAGTAATTGTGAAGTTTAGCTAAATCAGCAGAACAATAAGACAAGTTATAAATTAATGACCAACAATTTATCATGAATGTTGGGTAAACTATTGTCTTTTGATTTTTTAAAAATATCATTAAATTGGTGTTGTAGTTTTTATGATTTTTTTGTAATTTATTATAAATATAGTGTAAAATATTAATTTTGACTATTTTAAAAATTGAGTAATTTACCATAAATCGAGGCAAGTATAATTTTTATAGCATTTTTTAAAATACCACTAAAACAATATTGTGAAATATGAATACAATAGTAGCGTTTATAGCATTTGTAGGAAGAAGTTGTTTATTTCATAATACTTCTTAATAGTTAAGAGCATTGAACCTTAAATAATATTAAAAATATAAATATAGCGGCATAAGCTACATTAGCCATACCACTAATATCTATTTCTTTTTTGTTGTATCATTTCAGGTGAGAAAGTGATTGCATATCTATATATTTATCCAATCAATCAACCTATTGCCTTGCACTTTTGAGCTTTGGAAATGATCAGCTGCTTATTCTTGATGCTAACAATCTCTAACCAAATTAAATGTTTGGATCATATGTACTAAGGATTAAAACCAAGTAGTAAGTAATTATTATGCATGTTTTTGGCCACTAAAGATATTATATTTTTTAATTGATCAATATCATGATTGATATATGGCCAACAGGTATAAAGATATTTGATTGATCTTTAATAGTAACCTACTACTATAGTCAATTTTCTTAACCACAGATTGACCATGCATTGGCTTATATATGGATTTGGAATAATATCATTTTCATTCATTTTCATTGAACTTTAGGATCAAGTGTTTGCTCAAATATTAATGTAAATTATCAACTATATATAGTTCATGGTACATATCGACTAAGATTTGGTTGGATTTTATACATAATATATGAAGAGATTGTAGCAGGCTACTTCACATTTGACAAAAAAAGAATATATTTGGATAGATAATCACTCAATTGATTATTTTAGAAATAAATTATTGAGAGAAGAGGGAGTTATTTATACAAAGAACTGGTAATAACCATTAAAGAGAGACTTACAAAAACAAAAAATCATCAAAGAATGGATGTTATTGCTTGGATAAAACTACTTTCTGTATGATAAAAAGAGGTATTTTCTAGACACACGATCTCACTCTCCACAACATGAATAAAAAATCTAATTATCATAGTTATGTATCTTAATTAGAATATAATTGGGATTTTGGATGAAGCCTTTAGTGAATGATCTATATAATTCAACACATTTCTTTATCATCATTTCTAATATCTTGTTTTGATCCATTTTATGTAACGCATAAATTCTACCATGTAACGCCTCACTATTATTTTCATGATAATAATGGTCATTGTGATTTTAATAATACTTGCAGCATATATGGTGATGATTGGCATGCGAAATGCTACATGGTATCCTATATAATGCGCCACATACTAATGTTAAAGGCTTTTGTTTAAAGATCTTTTTTCTACCTAATGCATTCAAAACGTCTCAAAAATATTAATTTCTATATTTTTTGATGCAATAGGAAGTGCAAGTTAATTTATTATCTACGTCATAAAATTTAAAAAAATACAAAATAAAAAACAAAACCGTAGCCTCGAATCCATGCTTTCCATACTCAATGCTGCCTGCACCTTCCAACAAACATATATATCAAACCTTAAAATTCTATCAAAAGGGTGTTCGGAAGCTTGAACATCCTATGCTCTAAGAACTACTAATCTTTTGGCTAGCGATTGAAATTTGGATATTTTATATAGCAATTTTTTATTGCAGTTTGGTACTTGGTAAGATCCAAAGAGCAACTTGCGTATTTTCTTGTTCAGGGGATTGTCTTATGCTTAAGGAGACATGTCTGTGTGTGTGTTCAATGGCTCTTAAGAAGATCACAGCGAAGGCTCAACAATGCAAATTAAGAAAAATGGATTACCATTATCTCTTTATATTTACACTGTTAGCAATTTTGTAAATTCACCAAAAAAAAAAGCTCTGCATCATTACCAGTTCAGTTAACTGTGTCTAGCAATTCATGTTGTTTAATAGCCCCGAGGAAGATTAAGCATCTGAAACTGCTTCATTTGGTCCTCTTGGTTCTCTGCTTGATCGGTATGACTACTCTAATTTTACTCTTCTTTTTGTATATCCATATTAATTAAATATAGAACATTCATTATATTTTATGATGTCTAGCGTCCGATTCTAAACCAACTGGAATGATCGATGTTTGGTATCCAAAACTAAACCCATGATCTGCCAATCCAGGTAACCCCAGACATGTGTTCAACCAAGCCATTTTCACATGTTAGATGAATGCAAACCAGTATGATAACATATATATCGTGTGTTACAAATCAGCACGGTAACATTTAAAAACTTTTGATAATGAGTTACAAACCAGTATGAATCCATCTAAAATTGTAAAGGCTAATGTTCTTGGGAATGCATTATGAGGGATTTCAATTAATGTAGTGACAAGGATAGTTGGATCTCAAAGGACAATAGGTGATGCCATTAGATCAACAGTTGCATGGCCCTCAAGTTTTGTAAGAAAAATATTTTTTATTTGTTTATTAATTTATCTTATTTTTGCATGTTGATTACTGATTTTTTAGTTAGTTATATATTGCACTTCTATTTTGCATATTGAACTTGCTAATAAATGACTTATAATGCTTGTTCATTGTTGGACACATGATGCTTTTATTGGAATTGTGATAGAAAATTTTAGTATCTTGTTTACAATTGAATATTAAATTCTATGCAAGGATTAAGCACTATAATTTTTTTGTGACTTTTTAGGATTTATAAAGGATTCAAATGAACATATATTTTGTGGATACTGGTTTGATGATCTTTCTACATTTGGTCTAACCATGGGCTATAAATTGGTGTTTCTTATAAAAGATCTAGATGTGCATGTGTTTGTGATGTTGATTTAGTGATCCTTTTACATTTGGTTAATAGTGAGTTATTAATTGGTGTCATGTAATTTGAATATATTTGATGAATATTGATATATTAGGTAATCTAACAATAACAATGAAAAATAAATTTTTAGTATGCTCACACCAGCAATGCGGTTGTGCATCGTTGCACAGCCAGCGTTGCATGTGGCTGCATCGCTGCGCGCCCGACCACACGGGTTACCAGCGCGCGCCAGCCACACACCCGACTGCCAGCCGCCTGCGCGTGCCAGCAACGTACTCGGCCGCGTGGGCGGCGGCGACCGCGCCAACGACGCGCCTGCGCGCATCGCTGGTGGGAAAGCATTTGCGACACGCATGCGCCGGCCTGCCTAAGGCCACGCACCCAATCTAGATCATACAGCCCTCTTCCCCCCCTCCCCAGCCCCGGCCCGTCGGTCTCCCCTCCCCAGCCCCGGCCGCCTCCTTCTCCCTTGGCTCCCCCCTACTACTCCCCTTGTCGATCGAGCGCCTCACCCCAAACCCCCTTGGCCCTCGGCTCCCCTCGCCGGGTGCATCACCCCAGCCCTCCTTAGCCCCCGGCTCCCCTCCCCCCTGGCCTCGGCCGCCCTGGTCCCTCCTCCCCTCCGTTAGCTCCCCTGCTCCTTGGCCCCTTGGTATAGGTTTTCCCTTCCTTTTCTATCTTCTTTTTTTATAGGTTTTCCTTCCTTGGAAGAACTATAATGATGAAACATGACATAGTTAAAAGAAACAGGCAGCCCAAGATGGGAAAAGCAATTTGTATGATGCGATTTTTCACTAAATAATGAGTGCTTGTCGCTGTTGGACTTGCACAATGAAGCAAACTCGACACTTCACCACATAAATCTTTGTTATAAGCAAACCATTCTACCGGAGCATTTAGAAACAATCTGCTATTAGGAAGTGGGCCCAAGAAATTGTTGTACGATAAATCGATTGATGTCAAACCCACCATGCCTCCAAAAGATGATGGTATGGATCCTGACAAATTGTTATGGGATAAGCTTAAAGATGTTAAGGCTGTGTTTGAAATAGGGGATAAGGAAGGATATCCGTCCTTATTCTCAAAAGCTATAACTATAAAGTAGTGTTTGATAGAAAAAATATTATCCATGGATAAGTGTACGGGATAGAGTTTGTCCTCTGGCTATCCCTAGGGATATCCCTTGGCTATCCCATTGATCATATCAAATGCAAAAAGGTAAATCCATAGGATAACTTTTTTTTTACTCTTATTTGGAGGGATAACCAGCTATTCCTGCATTTTCTAGGGAATAAATTGAGGGGATATCCCATGGTTAACCATGGTTAACCATGGATTATCCCTTTGGTTAACTTTATTCCCAGCTATCCCTTATAGTTATGGCTTTTGGGAATAAGAGGGGATATCCCCTCTTATCCTCTATTTCAAACACTACCTAAAGGATAAGTCTGAGAAAGGTTAACCAAAGGGATAATCCATGTTTAACCATAGATTATCCCCTGAACTTATTCCCTAGGGAACCTAGGAATAACTAGAGGTATCCCTTGATGGCAAAACTATTATTTAAAAAAGGTGATTATTCCCTCAACTATCCTTTGGATAAATTCTATCATATATACTTATCCAAAGATAACATTTTGGGAATCAAAAACTACATAATAAGTCAAGCTTGCCGGTTATGATGGTATTTTCCCTTCAAGTAAATTGTCGCTCAGATCAAGTAGATCCCTGTGACCTTGCAAACCCTCCGATTTGGGTAGGAATGCATCAGTCCAATTTATTCTCTCTTAAATTCAAGAGGCATAATTTAGAGAAACCATCCATATGTTGCAGTAATGACCCACTTAAGTTATTCTCAGATAAATCTAGAGTTTCTAGATTGAATAGTTTTCTAAGTTCCAAAGGAATTCTTCCAAATAATCTATTGCGACTCAAATTCAAGTTAAACAATGAGCTCATGCTACCTAGCTCCCCTGGTATCTTTCCTACAAGTTGATTGGAAGAAAGGTCTAGCACTCCTAATTTCAACATTTTTCCAAATTCAGAAGGCATTTTTCCTGTTAAGAAGTTTTCTGAAATCCGCAAGCTTGTCAAGTTTGGGTAGTATGCCCAATTTGATGATATCTCACTGTACAAGTGGTTGTGGCTCATATCAATGTACGTTAGATTAGAGTAATTCGCAAAGGCATCAAAGATTCTTCCTTTGAGCATATTTCTTTCCATGCGAACTCTTACTAAACTCGAGCAATTTTTCAGGCCTAGTGGGATAGGACCCTCAAAATGGATGTCATATATGGCAAGATGTTGAAGTACACCTCCTGTTATATGATTGTTTGAGAGCCGTACGTAGATGAATTAAGTGGACTAGGTTGCCTATTTCATGGGGTATGGATCAGCTGGTGAGACTATTATCGTACTAAGTCCAAATAGAGAAATCTGGTAAGATTTCCTAAGCTAGAAGGGATGGAACCTGTTAGGTGAGCATTGCTGATATCTAAATCATATAAGTTCACTAGGTTGCCTAATTCACATGGGATGGTGCCTGAAATCACATTCTTAAATAGGTGAAGACGTTCAATCTTGGTGAGGTTTCCTAAACTGGGAGGAATAGGACCAACTAGAGAATTCTCTTCAAGAAGAAGATTCCTTAAGTATGCTTATAGGTTGCCTAATTCATGGGGTATATGACCAGAAAGTAGGTTATGATGAAGACATAGATTTTAGTTTGGTCATGTTGCCAAGGACTGGAGGATTGGGACCGGTGAGATTGTTTTTTCTGCAGATTGAGAAATACTAAATCCTCGAGCTTACTAATTTCCCCGGGCCGTCCTCTAGCGAATTGATTGACTTTGAGTATATAAGAGTAACGAGATTTCTCTTACCAATCTCTCCTTGGCCAGACGAGAGAGATTGGCCAGAGAGTATATGGCAGATTGTCGGAGAGACGATTTTGAGCGAGATCTAGTGAGGTGAGACTGGAGAGGGTGCCGATGGCCGGCGGGATGGCTCCGAGAAGGTAGTTGCCTCGGAGGCGGAGGCGAGTGAGAGACGTCATGAAGGCAGAAAAGTCGAGTGAATCGAGCCTAGCTACCTGCCAAACCAGCACGGTAGAGGTTGATCTAGCTCGGTGATGGCAGTTCTGCCTCCGCTCTCGTCACAGGTGATTCCAGACCACGTGCACGTGTGGTTGGAGAGGGTCCATGAACTCAGTGCATGGGGGTTTCGGAGGGTGGATTTCCAGCGGAGGAGAGCTTGTGCTTGGTATTCAAGCGTAGAAGAGGTTGCAGCAGCAGCTGATGGTGAATAAAGAATGGAGATGAAGAAGAAACAGAACAGAATGAGACGAAGGGACGAGAGTAGGGGAGAGGGATTGCGGAGGAAAAGGGCTTAGGATCCATAATAATATAGGAAAAGTCTTTGTACATCGCCCCCGGTACAGCAAGGCCTACGTGGGCTGCACCGCCTCTTCTGATTGGTCCACGTAGATCCTACGTGGATAACGTGCCGAATGGTATGACTCTGCTGCAATGTTACGTTCAGAACGTGACGGCCATTTAAAGCGCTTCGCTTTTTTTTAAAATTAGTGTGCGGACGAAAATGCCATTTTCCTCCATCCTAGTGCCATTTTATGTTGGATTTCATCTCTGCAAGAAGAACTCTTTCTTCCCCCTCGCTCTGGCTTTTGGATGCTAAGGAATCAGTTGAGCACGAACCTACGCCCTCGCTCTGAGAGTCTGGTCGAAAGAAAATATTTCAGCTTCGAGGCTGGAATACCTGGCTACTGGAGTCTTTGAACTAGGGTGTTGTGAGTTTTGAACTAGGGTATCATAGGTTTTGAACTAGGGTGTTGTGGGTTTCAACATGATAAGAGCGAATGGCAGTAAACACCCCAGGAGGAATTCGCCCCCCTCGTGAACATAAACCATTACTGAAGAGAGTGTGGGAAGGCAAATACCGCGACACCCTAGTACCAATACTGCGATACCTGTGCTTAAAACTGACAACGGAGAGAATCCCTGCGACACCCTGGTGGAATTCGGCCGAAAATCCTTCGCGACATCCCAGTTGAAATCTCACGGCAGCTTAGCTTTAAGGCGATGATACCCATGCTTAAAACTGACAACGGAGAGAATCCCCATGACATTCCTGGTCGAATTCGGCTAAAAATCCTTCGCGACACCCCAGTAGAAATCTCATGACACCCTAGCTTTAAGTCGACGACACCTGTGCTTAAAACTGACCATGGAGAGAATCCCCGTGACACCCTAGTTCAAATTCGGCCAAAAATCCTTCGCGACACCCAGTTGAAATCTCACGACACCCTAGCTTTAAGTCGACGAAACCCGTGCTTAAAACTGACCACGGAGAGAATCCCCGTGACACCCTAGTTTAAATTCGGCCGAAAATCCTTTGCGACACCCCAGTTGAAATCTCACGATACCCTAGCTTTAAGGCGACGACACCCGTGCTTAAAACTGACCACGGAGAGAACCCCCGCGACACCCCTTGTCGAATTCGCCGAAACTCCTTCATGACACCCCAGTTGAAATCTCACGATACTCTAGCTTTAAGGCTACGACACCCGTGCTTAAAACTGACCACGGAGAGAACCCCCTGAGACACCTTATCGAATTTGGCCGAAACTCCTTCGCGACATCCTAGTTGAAATCTCACGATACCTTAGCTTTAAGGCGATGACACGTGCTTAAAACTGACAACGGAGAGAATCCCCGTGACACCCTAGTTCAAATTCAGCTGAAAATTCTTTGCGACACCCAAGTTGAAATCTCACGACACCCTAGCTTTAAGGCGACGACACCCATGCTTAAAACTGACCACGGAGAGAACCCCCGCGACACCCTTGTCGAATTCGGCCAAAACTCCTTTGCGACACCCCAGTTGAAATCTCACGACACCTTAGCTTTAAGGCGACGACACCTATGCTTAAAACTGACAACGGAGAGAATCCCCGCGACACCTTAGTTCAAATTTGGCCGAAAATCCTTCGCAACACCCCAGTTGAAACCTCACGACATCCGAGCACCAATGCTACGACACCCGTGCTTAAAAATGACCTCGGAGAGAATCCCCGCGACACCCGAGAAGGAATTCGGCCGAAAATCCTTCGAGACACCCTAGTTGAAACCTCACGACACCTAGCACCAACGATACGACACCCCAGTTAAAACTTTACAACACCCCAGTTAAAACTTTATGACACCCTTGTTATTAACTTATGACACCACTACGATATATTTGAACAAGGCGGGAATTTTGACGTCACCTTAGTAGTAATTCGACGACATCCTAGTAACTCAGCTATACCATCTTTTTGAGAAAAGTTGCAAAATGTGGCCAGTTCCTATGGGTTTTTGCGTGTCAGTGTGATGTGATCATGGCGATCCTGGTGTCCTTTCGTATTTCTCTGAGGTCGCCATAATCCCTAGAGGTCCTTCGTCTATTGCTCGAGAAGCCATCCTTTTGCTTGCGAAGCCATCCTTCGTTTCTTGCTAGAGAAGCCACTAGTATCCTAAATTTCTTCCATAGTTCTTTCTTCATCTACTTCATTCATGGAGATGAGTGCTTTCGTTTGTGGATGAAGACCGCGAACAAGAAGAACCAGACAGAGAAAATGTTGGAACAACGCAAGGACATCGTTCTTCATTCGAATGAGGATGCGGCTCCTTCAGGTATGTTTATCACCATGTTAAAATATTATGACATCATCTCTTAAAATTTCATGACAAGTATGTCTTATGTCTTACGCCCTATTTCAGTTGACATGAAAATTGTTCCAGTCCCCCCAGTGAAGGCTTCCCAGCTGTTTAAGAATGTTGCAGGCCGACCGTATACGTTGAGAAGGTTTGGAGGATGGGGTTCACTAGACGGCATACAAAACTTATTTGAAGGACCCCATTTGGTGCCTTCGTCGACATGCAGACGTTCACAGTCGATGGGCGACTGCTAGCAGACATCATAAGATGTCACAATGGAGGCGACGAGTTCATTTTCTGCAGAAAGCCAATTTTATTCAGTACCGACGAAGTCGCACTCATTCTGGGTCTTTCAGCTCATATGAAGAAGATCGACACATCCAGCCAATTGTTCAACAGAAGGTTGTTCAAACGTTTTGGCCACGGTTTAGATCTTCGTCAAGCAGGTTTGGAGAAGTTAATATTTCAACTCGATCATCTAAGGCACAGGAGGATGTCAAGGACACCGTCCGACTTTGGATCGCCTACATGTTGGCCATGTTTTTGGCTCCAAAGTCTAATCAGAGATGTCCACGGTATCTCATCCAGCACTTGGATGACTTAAGTCAACTGGATAGCATCGACTAGCTTCGGCATTGAAGGAGTTGATTGTTCTAGCTCTCCCAGAAATAGCTGCTTGCTTGCGTTTGAGGAGCTGGTCCACTCAAAGAATGCAAAAAAAGTTAGGAGGCAGCCTACCCTGTTCGGATGCTCGCAGCACTGGTGGTAAGGATTATTGAGGCGCAGAAATAGTGTTCTTAGTATAATTTCTTTGTTAATATTACATTATTTAATAACCAAAAAATATCATGTTCAGGCGTGGTTCCTCGAGCATACATCAATGCGAGCACCAGCATATCCTGATAAACTGCCCCGGCTATTGAAGTGGTATGACCACCAAATGAAGATCCAGTCGGTTCGGGTTGCCGACTTGCAGCCTCACGACTTGGTAAGCTAGCACATTGCTCCATTGCTCTGACCATATCTTTTAACTTAATGTGTCAATATTTTTACTTAATATTAATTTGTTATCAACTTGCGTTGCATATGAAGGAGCTACTATACCACTGTCAGAAGAGCGCTGGCTTCTCACTCAGTAAACAGTAGCATCCCCTCAACCAACAGATAGCTGCGCCCCTCAACCAACATATAGCTGCGCAGGATGTGCCGAGTTGAGGACTGAATTAGAGTGCGTTAAGGATAACTCAACGATGTCAGGCATGTTGTCCATTGCTGAGAGCCTCCTCGGTTCACTGATCAGAAAAGAAAGTAATGCAAGAAATGAGGAGGACAAGGGAGACGGGAAAACAGAGAAGGGGCATTCCCTGGAATTGGTCCTCCGCGAGCCTGGTAATGAAAATAGTGAGGAGAATAAGATGGAGGAGGACCATTCACCCGAGTGTCCAACTGAGACGGGGAATGCAAAAGCAGAAGAGAAGAGATTGGAGGGGGATTCATTGGATGATAAAACAGAGCATGGGAATGAAAATAAAGAGGAGTCCAAATCCGATAATAAACTTGGCACCCCTGAGCCAAAGGGTGATGATTTCGACATAGAAATCGTTGGAGTGCCTTGCTTATTAGGAGGGTTAAAAAAGAGCCGAGGAAGCGTAAGGCATCCAAGGTCGTGGAGATTCTTATGAGACAACCCGTCCTAAAAAGTCGGCGAAGACAGTGGGCACGTCAAAGCCCAACACAACGGTCGAAGATGACCAAATATTATTAAAATTTTTTTAAGCGAACGACTAACCGACGAGATCATCTACACCAATATTTTCTGGCATTGTAACAAGGAACAATCTTCACGATCTCATTAACAATGAAATGATAATAGATGATGTAAGTATATCAAGAAACCTGTTCTAGTTGTTGATTTTAGAATTATATTAATCGGTTTACATTGTGTTGGCCCAGATGGCAACCCAAGAGGGGGGGGTGAATTGGGTTCTTTAAAAAATTTAAACCTTTTGAAAACTATTAGCTTTAAGTTAAATGAAATTAAGTGCAATGCAAATATAAAGCACAAACAAGGAGATAAAGATAGAGAAAATGAATACACGATAAACACAAGGATTTTATAGTGGTTCGGTGTATCCAACACCTACATCCACTCCCAAGACTCACTTGGGTCCACACTATAATCAACTAGATTACAGCCGAGTTGTTTTACAAGAGCACAACTCACAACTTGTTGTTTTTCCCCCGGGATCACAACGAACCCAGCCGGTTTTCGGGCTCACCAGCACAAAACCCTAAACTCAAGCTAATCTAGCTTGACCCGAGGTTAACAACCTCAACTAGTTCAATCCCCTTGATAGAACTAGCACAAACATATAAGAATGTTTTACAATGATTCACAGCTCCTTAGTTGAGCAAATATTCAAAATAAAGTAAACAAGTTTAGAAAAGCCTGTTTGGAGATGATTGGATTTAAGCTTTTCTTCTTTTCTTCTTTTTCTTTTTTTCTCCTTTGGAATGATGAATCAAGCCTCAGCTTTAATCCCTCACAGTCGTTGTAGTTGAGAAGATTGGAAATGAAGAAACAGCTTTTTTTCAATTTGGGAAATCCACCGAATATTTGAATTTGGCCTTGGATTCCTCTTTGAGCTTTTTGGAGTGGAAGGATTTGAGTTTGAAAGCTTTTCTCTTGAGTTTCAGGCTCAAACTTTCTCGGATTTTTGATTTTAAATATTTCTATTTTTTTCCTTTTTTTGTCGCTTTTCAAACGGGTGTTTTCCCCTTTTTATAGATTTCTTTTAATCCATTTTGGAAGGAAACTAGCCGTTGGAGTGTACCTGGAAACAAAATATATCCGTTAGAAATTAGGTAAAAAGGAAATATTACCGTTAGAGCTGATCTGGCAATTTAAATTTTTGTCCCAGTCAGGTTGGAGTTGGCTCCAACTTTTCAGGTGTCGGCTCCATATCGTTTTTCCAAAAATAGAAATTTCGAGTTCGTTGAGGAGTCAGCTCGAAAAAGTAAGTGTCGGCTGCCATCGTCAGGTGTCGGCTCCAGGATGCTCAAAAAATCAACGTTCTGTTCCCGCATCAGAGTCGGCTCCTAGATACTGTAAGTGTCGACTCCGAAACTCTGGGTGTCGGCTTGAAACTCTAGGTGTCGGCTCCAGGCAATATCAAAAAATCAGACAGAAATTTGATTGGCCATGGGGTCGGCTCCAGGAATTCTAGGTGTCGACTCCAGGTCCTAAAACTTTGAAATTGAAGTTTTGCAATTGATTCAAAACTTATTTCTTAATTCCTTTAAATCGATCAAATACTTTTAACTCCTGAAACACTTCTCAAATCCATTAGTAATCAAATAAATATACTCAATTCCTTTATTAATCATCAAAATCAATAATCGGGTCAACAATCTCCCCCTTTTTGATGATTATAAAAACATTGAGTATATACATAGTATTTTTAAATTAAACTTTTCAAGAGAGTGATCCTCATAAGTAAGCTCCCCTGAATAAGGTAGCTCCCCCTATGAAGTTCAAATTTTCAATTATTCGTGTTTGATACTTAGAATTTAGTCATTCTAATTTTCACTAAAGCTTAATAGAATTAATGCATATCCCAAAATCACTTGATACAAAGTTGTTTGATACTAAATAAATGCCAATTAAAGCATAACCAATCAATGCATATACAACATATTCTTCAAGTAAATTAATCAATCAAATAGGCTTTAATTGAATTCCAATCAAATTACTAATCAATGCATATACGACATAACTTTCTCCCCTTTTTTGTAATCAACAAAAAGCTAAAGAGAAGTTAAGTCAAAAGATTAAATTGATAGATCAAAGGTAATTTCATTGCATCAAAAGTATTACAAAATGGAATTGAACTTTGACATTACATTTAACTGCACATCATCATATCAAAAACTTTCATTACATCAAAACAAAATTAAAACTTTCATTACATCAAGATTGTATTTCCATTACATCAAAATTCATTACATCATTACATGAAGATCATATATTTGTTCTAATAATCCTTGTTAAATGATCTACAATCTTCTGCATTCCTTCAGTCTGAAGCTTGACGTAGTCTTTTAGTCTTTCATCAACAAACGTACAAGCAGTGACAATTTTATCTTGTAACTCGGCATTGCTCTTTGAATAGGTTTCAGAATCTTCACATATGTCTTTAAGTTCTTCAAAAATGTTCTTCAAATCACCACTTAAAGATACAGTAGAAGAGCTAAGAGTTGATTCAATTTTGGCAATCCGATCATCTAATAAATAAAGAGTTTCTTTGAGATTCATAAATTTATTGTCAAACTCAGTCTTTAATTCATCCTTCTGAGCAGCAAGAAGACTTCTAAGTTGCTCTAACTGAAGGTCTAAAAATCCGACTGATGAAGTAGATGAAGTAGATGGAATCACTGGTACTGGAACAGGAGCAGGAGCAGGACTACTAGGATGTGGAGATGGAATCCTCATAGACGGACCAGCCTCACAAGATATAGAATGTCTAGGCTCGGGGACTCTCTCATCCAAGTTCCCTTTCCTTTCCTACTGACCATTAATTTTAACAAATCCCATCCGATGCAAAGTGGCCAAACTATAATAATCAGTGTGTCTCAGGCTCTTGGAGGGTTCATTATCAAAATTACAACCCCTTGGCTTCTGAATACCATAGTTAAGATCATGCCGTAGGGTAGTGACGATCTTCTCTTTCCTCTAGCCTCGGCCATGTAAAATATCATCATAGCACTAGATTAATGGGCTGACCGTCAATACACTATCCATCACAACAATGTCCCGCTCGGAGACATACTCAAAACGTTCGGTCTTCGGAAAAAAAATTGCTGCAAATGTTGTGTAATAACCTTAATTCCAAGGGCAGCTGATTAGCCCTGATTTCCTCAAATTCAGTAACCTCTCTCCCTAACATCCTTGATAGGGCAGCTGATCTCTCACTGTGCACATCAGCAGCTAATCCAGTAATGGGGATGCTCAGGAGATTTCCTAATTTGTGAAATGTAAGGTGAATCCATTTTTCTCTAACAGTGCTTACTAAACCACCATCTCCTCTTGCTAAATTAAAGTAAAATTCCTTTACTAGTGCTGGGTATATGGGAACATCAAGAGAACATACTTTATCCCATCCAAGCTCCTTAATTTGCCTACCAATCGAAAAACCTTCGGATTCAAAAAGTTTGAAATCAACTTTTCTTCCCATAATGATTACCCTCCCTGCTAGGGTATCTACCTGAGGTGAAGTGGCGTTAGGATTGTCGGAATCGGTGGAGGAATCATCACTTGGAGATGGCTCACGGATGGGTCGCCTCACGGAACGCTTCCCGATCACCACGGTCGCTCCAATCACCGATCCTCTCCTCTTAGGCGCCATTGGATCCGTAGGAAGGCTTGGGAGAAGTGGAATTAGAGATGGGAGGTTTTGGAAGAGTTTTGAAGGGATTTGGTGGAGGATTCGAAGAGTAATGAAATGACAAGGTGTCGACTCTGCCCTAATAAATCAATTTTTGATTCCCAGGTGTCGACTCCCGCAAAGTCGGGTGTCGACTCCAAATCGCTAACACAGTCAGCGCTCGAACTGAAGTTGGCTCCACTTACACGGGTGTCGGCTCCAAGGTCAGGGACCGAGAGCGACACAGTCAGAGGTGTCGACTCCTCATTCTGAGGTGTTGACTCCAATGACAGTTTCAGAGAAAAATAATTGAAATTCAACCATCTGAAACTCATCAAAATATATTTTATAAAATCTTGATAAAATTTTGGAGTATTAAGAATCAAATACCTCAGATGACTAGATAATTTGTCCTTAGAATTATGAAGGGAATATCAAGAAATTAATATAGATCTAGAAAGTCATTCCTTAATGTTTCAAAATCAATCCAAAGGGTTACATANCTCAGATGACTAGATAATTTGTCCTTAAAATTATGAAAGGAATATCAAGAAATTAATATAAATCTAGAAGTCATTCCTTATAGTTTCAAAATCAATCCAAAGGGTCACATATCCCTAATTCACCTCTAAGATAACAAAATCTCTCTTCACTCAAAGGTTTTGTAAATATATCAGCTAATTGTTCTTCAGTATTAACATATTCAAGACAAATTTCATTATTAGCTACATGTTCTCTTATAAAATGATATCTAATTTCAATGTGTTTTGTTCTTGAATGTTGAATTGGATTTTTAGTTAGATTTATTGCACTTGTGTTATCACATCTAATTGGAGTTTTATCAAGTGTTATGCCATAATCTTCAAGTTGTCTCTTAATCCAAAGGATTTGAGCACAGCAACTTCCAGCTGCAACATATTCTGCTTCAGCAGTAGATAATGCAACCGAATTTTGCTTTTTGCTAAACCAAGAGATTAAGTTACTACCTAAGAATTGACATGCTCCACTTGTGCTTTTTCTATCTAATTTACATCCAGCATAATCAGAGTCAGAATATGCAATCAAGTTTAATGTTGAGTCTCTAGAATACCATAAACCTACATTTTTAGTTCCACTTAAATATCTTAAGATTCTTTTTACAGCAATTAAGTGAGATTCTTTAGGTTCAGATTGAAATCTAGCGCATAAACATACAGCAAACATTATATCTGGTCTACTAGCTGTTAAGTAAAGAAGAGATCCGATCATACCTCTATAATATTTTTGATCTACTTTCTTACCATCTTCATCTTTGTCCAATTTGCATGAAGGACTCATAGGAGTTCCAAGTGGTTTGATTGACTCCATTCCAAACTTCTTGAGCAGTTCTTTTGTGTATTTGGCTTGATTGATGAAAATTCCTTCTTTGCTTTGTTTGATTTGAAGTCCTAGGAAGAAGTTGAGTTCTCCCATCATGCTCATTTCAAACTCACCCTGCATCAACTTAGCAAATTCTTGACATAACAAATTGTTAGTAGCACCGAATACAATATCATCAACATATATTTGTACTACTAATAAATCCTTGTCTTTTCTTTTCAAAAATAGTGTTTTATCAACATTTCCTCTTATAAAATCATTTTCAATTAGAAATTTACTTAATCTTTCATACCAAGCTCTAGGTGCTTGTTTTAAACCATATAGTGCTTTGTGTAATTTAAAAACATGATTTGGAAATTCATGATCTTCAAAACCAGGTGGTTGTTCAACAAAAACTTCCTCATTTATAAATCCATTTAAAAATGCACTTTTAACATCCATTTGAAATAAATTGATATGCATATGACATGCAAATGCAAGTAATAATCTAATTGCTTCAAGTCTAGCTACAGGTGCAAAAGTTTCATCAAAATCAATTCCTTCTTCTTGATTATATCCTTTTGCAACTAATCTAGCTTTGTTTCTAATTACTATGCCATTTTCGTCTAATTTATTTCTAAATACCCATTTTGATCCTATAACAGAATGATCTTTAGGTCTATCTACAAGAGTCCAAACATTATTTCTAGTAAATTGATTTAATTCTTCTTGCATAGCTAACATCCAATTATTATCTTTTTCTGCTTCTTCAATAGTTTTAGGTTCAATTTGAGATACAAATGCAAGATGATTATTGATGTTTCTCATTGATGATCTAGTTCTTACTCCTTGAGATGGATCACCTATAATTAATTCTTTTGGATGACCATAGGCATATCTCCAATCTCTAGGAAGATCTACATCATTATGATTTGCATCAACAACATCAACACTAGGAGAATCATTATCTTTAGCTTCTTGTTCATGATCCGAAGATATCTATATTCAGTTTTTCAATATCTCTTTCTAGAATGTTTGTATCTTCCTCATCATCAATCTTTTCAGAACTTGATGCTAAAGATTCATCAAAAATTACATGAATAGATTCTTCTACAATTAAGTTTCTCTTGTTAAACACTCTATAGGCTTTACTAGATGTTGAATATCCTAAGAAAATGCCTTCATCAGATTTTGCATCAAATTTTCCTAGATTATCTTTACCATTATTATGAATGAAACATTTACAACCAAATGCATGAAAGTAACTTATGTTTGGTTTTCTATTATTCCATAGTTCATAAGGAGTTTTCTTAATGATTGGCCTAATTAAAGCTCTATTAAGAATGTAACATGCCGTGTTTATAGCTTCCGCCCAAAAGTATTTTGGTAGGTTGCTTTCACATAGCATGGTACGGGCCATGTCTTCTAAGGTTCTATTTTTTCTTTCAACTACTCCATTTTGTTGTGGTGTTCTAGGTGCTGAAAAATTATGATGAATGCCATTTTCTATGCAAAAGTTTTCAAATAAATGATTTTCAAATTCAGTGCCATGATCACTTCTTAGAGACACTATGGTGTTGTTTTTCTCATTTGTGACCTTCTTGAAGAATTTCAAAAATAATGGAAAGGTCTCATCCTTATGAGCTAAAAACAATACCCAAGTGTATCTAGAATAATCATCTACAATCACAAGACCATATTTCTTTCCTCCTAGACTTGTGGTTCTAGTAGGTCCAAAAAGATCCATGTGAAGTAGTTCAAGTGGCCTAGAAGTGGAAACAATATTTTTAGTTTTGAAAGAATTTCTAGTTTGTTTTCCAAATTGACATGCATCGCAAATTTTGTTATTTTCAAAATCTAGTTGTGGAAGTCCTTTTACTAAATCCATTCTAATTAATTTTGAAATAAGGTGTGTGCTTGCATGACCTAATCTACGATGCCATAACCAACCAATCTCATTCATATTAGCATTATTAGCAACTAAGCAATGATTACTAGTAGACAAATTGTCTAAATCAATCAAGTATACATTGCCATTTCTATTTCCAATAAAAATAATGCTATTATCAATGGGATTAGAAACAGTGCAGATTGATGCTTCAAATGATACTTTAAAACCTTTATCACATAATTGACTAATACTTATTAGATTATGTTTTAAACCATTAACATATAAGACATTTTCAATATATGTGGAGGGAGTTATTTGAATTTTACCAAACCCCATGATTTGGCCTTTGCCATGTCACCAAATGTAACAACTCCTCCTCTTTTGCTCAAGGGTGATGAATTGATCCTTGTCACCCGTCATGTGTCTTGAGCAGCCACTATCGAGATACCACTTTCGCTTTGATCTTTTGGCCGCAAGACACTCCTGCAAAAATAATTAAGTCTTATATTTAGGTACCCAAGCCTTCTTGGGTCCTTCATGGTTAGTAGCATAAAAGATTGTTCCTTTGGGAACCCATATTTTCTTGCCTTTACTACTTAATTTTTGTTACTATTTCTTGCATTACATTCATAGGATTTATGACCTTTCTTGTTACAATAATGACATGTAACATTATCTCTATTTTGTTCTTTTCTAAAAAAGTTTTTGACAAATTTTTGTTTTAAGTTAGGTCTATATCCTAAACCAGCTTTATCATATATAGCTCTTTGATTACTTAACAATAAATTAAGTTTTTCAGAACTATAAGTAAATTTATCAACAATACTTTTATATTTATCAACTTCCTTCTTTAATTTATCATTTTCATTAGAAATTGATTCTTTTCTTTTGTCAAATTATCATTTTCAGATTTTAGCATTTTAATCTCATTAGTAAGATTATCTTTTTCTTTGATAAAAATTGAGCTATCATTTTTCAAAGACTTGTATTTCTTTTTCAAAATTTTAAATCATCTACTAGTTCATTGAAAGCTTCAAATAATTCATCAAAGCAAAATCATCACAAGGGTTTTCAGAACTTACCTCATCATCCTCGTTTGCCATAAAGCAAATGTTGGCAACCTCTTTTTGTTCTTCCTCGAAGAGGATTCATCGCTGTCGCTCCAAGTTGCAACATAGGCTTTCTTCTTCTTCTTGAAAGTCTTCTTCAGTTGAGGACAATCGTATCTAAAGTGCCCCGGTTTCTTACACTCATAGCAAATCAAGGGGTCTTTCTCTTTGTCCTTGTCCTTTTCCTTTTCTTTTTCTCCTTCCATCTTAATTCCAGATTTCTTCTTGTGGAAGGGTCTCTTTCTTCTCATGAATTTTTTGAATTTTCTTGCTAGAAGAGCTGTCTCATCATCATCATCATCATCACTGCAGCTCTCCTCACTTTCTGCAGCCTTAAGAGCTATAGTCTTCTTTTTCTTGACTTCCTCCTCTTGATGTTGCTTCATGGTTAGCTCATGAGTCATCAAGGATCCAAGTAGCTCCTCCAAGGGTAAAGTGTTGAGGTCCTTGGCTTCTTGGATTGCTGTCACCTTTGCTTCCCAAGTCCTTGGAAGTGACCTAAGAATTTTGCGAACAAGTTCAGAATTAGTATAGGTTTTCCAAGACTTTTCAAACCATTTACAATATCGGTGAATCTAGTATACATGCATGCTATAGTTTCAGTTTGTTCCATGCTAAATAATTCATATTTATGAACAAGAATATTTATTTTAGATTCTTTACTTGGTTTGTACCCTCATGGGTAACCTCTAATCTATCCCAAATCTCTTTTGCGGAATTACATGTAGAAATGCGATTAAATTCATTAGCATCTAATGAACAATATAAAACATTCATGGCCTTAGCATTGAGCTGTGCCATTTTCCTATCATTATCATTCCAATCCCTTTCGGGCTTAGGAACAATAGTGCCATCAACAATGTGTGTGGGTGTACTAGGTCCATTAATTATAACACCCCACAATTCATAATCAGAAGCTTGAATGAATATCCTCATTCTTGCTTTCCAATATGAATAGTTGGAACCATTAAATAAGGGAGGTCTATTTGTAGAATGACCTTCGGCAAATGAAGATCCAACTTGAGCTGCCATTTGGATCTTTAGCTCTTGATCGTGTGATCAAATAAACAATGAGCACTTGCTCTGATACCAATTGTTGGCCCAGATGGCAACCCAAGAGGGGGGGTGAATTGGGTTCTTTAAAAAATTTAACCTTTTAAAACTATTGCTTTAAGAATGAAATTAAATGCAATGCAAATATAAAGCACAAACAAGAGATAGAGATAGAGATAATGAAGCACGCAAACACAAGATTTTATAGTGGTTCGGTGTATCCAACACCTACGTCCACTCCCAAGATTCACTTGGGTCCACACTATAATCAACTAGATTACAGCCGAGTTGTTTTACAAGATCACAACTCAAACTTGTTGTTTTCCCCCGGGATCACAACGAACCCAGCCGGTTTTCCGGGCTCACCAGCACAAAACCCTAAACTCAAGCTAATCTAGCTTGACCCGAGGTATACAACCTCCACTAGTTCAATCCCCTTGATTGAACTAGCACAAACAAATAAAAATGTTTTTCAATAATACAAAGCTCCTCAAATGAGCAAATATTCAAAAATAATAAACAAGTTTAGAAAAGCCTGTTTGAAGTAGATTGGATTTGAGCTTTTCTTCTTTTCTTCTTTTCCTCTTCTCTTTGGAGATGTTGAATCAGGCCTCAGCTTTGATTCTTGCAAATGTTGCAGATGAGAAGTTGAAAATCCAAAACAGAGCTTTTTCTTTTTGGAATCCTTCGATTTTTTTTGAATGCCTTGGATTCTCTTTGAGCTTTTTGGAGTGGAAGGATTTGAGTTTGAATGCTTTTCTCTTGAGATTCAGGCTCAAGGCTTCTCGGATTTTTGATTTGAAATTTTTTATTTTTCGTCCTCTTTTCAAACGGGTTTTTCCCCTTTTTATAGATTTCTTTAATCCATTTTTGGAAGAAAACTAGCCGTTGGAATGTACCTGGAAACAAAATATATCCGTTAGAAATTAGGTAAAAAGGAAATATTACCGTTAGAGCTGATCTGGCAATTTAAAATTCGTTCCACAGGTTGGAGTCGGCTCCAACTTTTCAGGTGTCGGCTCCAAGTCGTTTTTCCAAAAATAGAAAGTTCTGAGTTCGTCGAGGAGTCGGCTCGAAAAAGTTAGTGTCGGCTCGCCATCGTCAGGTGTCGGCTCCCGAATACTGTAGGTGTCGGCTCCAGATGCTCAAAAAATCAACGTTCTGTCCCCGCATCGGAGTCGGCTCCAGACACTGTAAGTGTCGACTCCGAAACTCTGGGTGTCGGCTCCGAAACTCTAGGTGTCGGCTCCGGACCGTATCAAAAATCAGAAGAAAATTTGAATGGCCATGGGGTCGGCTCCAGGAATTCTAGGTGTCGACTCCAGGTTCTGAAACTTTGAAACTTAGTTTTGCAATTGATTCAAAACACGTTTCTTAATTTTTTAAATTGATCAAATATTTTTAAGCCCTGAAACACTTGTCAAATCCATTAGTAATCAAATAAATATACTCAATTCCTTTTTAATCATCAAAATCAATAGTTGGGTCAACAAGTATACCTCGGTACAAGCTAAGGATAGCTTGTGGTTGGGTTTTGTGCTGGTGAGCCCGAAAAACCAGCTGGATTCGTTGTAATCCCGGGGGAAACAATAAGTTTGAGTTGTGAGCTTGTAAAACAACTCGGCTGTAATCAAGTAGATTATAGTGTGGACCCAAGTGATACTTGGGAGTGGACATAGGTGTTGGATATACCGAACCACTATAAAATCCTTGTGTTGCCGTGTTTTAACTCTCTCGCTCTATCTTTATTTGTGCTTATATTTATCCTGCACTTAATCTCATTTATTCCAAAGCACATAGTTTTTAAAAGATTAAATTTTTTAAGAACCCAATTCATCCCTCTCCTCTTGGGTTACCACTGGGCCAACAATTGGTATAGAGCAAGTGCTCATTTTTATTTGATCACACGATCAAGAGCTAAAGATCCAAATGGCACTCAAGCCGGTCAAGTTTTGCTGAAGGTCATTCTACTAATAGACCACCTTTGTTTAATGGTTCGAACTATTATTATTGGAAAGCTAGAATGAAAATTTTTATTCAAGCTTTGATTATGAACTTTGGGTGTAATCACTAATGGATCAAGTACACCCACACACTTAGTGATGGTTCAATAGTTCCTAAACCCGAAAAGGATTAGAATGAGAACGATAGAAAATGGCTCAGCTTAATGCAAAAGCCATGAATATTTTATATTGTTCTTTAGATGCTAATGAGTTCAATAGAATTTTTACATGTATTTCCGCAAAAAAAATTTGGGATAGATTAGAAGTTACTTATGAGGGTACTAATCAAGTTAAAGAATCTAAAATCAATATTCTATGATTTAGCATGGAACAAATTGAAACCATCACATGCATGTACACTAGATTTACTGATATTGTAAATGGTCTGAAAAGTCTTGGCAAGACCTACACTAACTCTGAATTGTTCGTAAAATTCTTAGGTCTCTTCCAAGATATGGGAAGCAAAGGTGACTGCTATCCAAGAAGTCAAGGACCTCAACACCTTACCTTTGGAGGAGCTACTGGGATCTTGATGACCCATGAACTGACCATGAAGCAACATCAAGAGGAGGAAAGTCAAAAAGAAGAAAACAATTGCCCTTAAAGCTGCAGAAAATGAGATAAGCAGCAGTGAAGATGATGAGACAGCTCTCCTTACTAGAAATTTAAGAAATTTATGCAAAGAAGGAGACCCTTCCATAAAAAAATTGGAACAAAAATGGAAGGAGAAAAGAAAAAGAGAAGGACAAGGACAAAGAAAAAAGAAAGACCCCTTATATTTTATGAATGTAAGAAACCGGGGCATTTAGATATGATTGTCCTCAACTGAAAAAGGGGTACAAGAAAAGAAGAAAGCATATGTTGCAACATGGAGTGAAAGTGATGAATCCTCATCCGAGGAGGAACAAAAGGAAGTTGCAACATTTGCTTTATGGCAAACGACGACAATGAGGTAAGTTCTGAAACACCTTGTGATGATTTTACTTTTGATGAATTATATGATGCTTTAATGAATTAGTAGTGATTTTAAAGCTTTGAAAAAGAAGAATAAATCTTTAAAAAATGATAATTTAAATCTTGCCAAAGAGAAAGATAAACTAACTCAGGAAGTTGAAAAACTAAAATCTGAAAATGAAAATTTGCTAAAAGATAAAGAGTTAATTTCTAATGAAAATGTTAATTAAAGAAAGAAGTTGATAAATATAAAATATAGTTGATAAATTTACATATAGTTCTAAAAAACTTAATTTATTATTGAGTAATCAAAGAGCTATATTTGATAAAGCTGGATTAGGATATACTAACAAGAACAAAATGTTAAAAATTTCTTTAGAAAAGAAAATAAAATGATGTTCATGTTATTGTTGTAACAAAAAGGGACATAAATCCTTATGAATGTAATTTTAGAAAAATTAACAAGAATTTAAGTAGTAAAGGAAAGAAAATATGGGTTCCGAAAGGAACAATCTTTTTGCTACTAACCATGAAGGACCCAAGAAAGCTTGGGTACCTAAATATAAGACTTGATTTTTGCAGGAGTGTCTTGCGGCCAAAAGATCAAAGCGAAAGTGGTATCTTGATAGTGGCTGCTCAAGACACATGACGGGTGACAAGGATCAATTCATCACCCTTGAAGAAAAGAGGAGGAGTTGTTACGTTTGGTGACAATGGCAAAGGCCAAATCATGGGATTTGGTAAAATTCAAATAACTCCCTCCACATTTATTGAAAATGTTTTATATGTAATGGTTTAAAGCATAATTTAATTAGTATTAGCCAATTATGTGATAAAGGTTTAAAGTATCATTTGAAGCTTCTATCTGCACTGTTTCTAATCCCATTGATAATAGCATTGTTTATTGGAAATAGAAATGGCAATGTATACTTGATTGATTTAGACAATTTGTCTACTAGTAATCATTGCTTAGTTGCTAATAATGCTAATGAGATTGGTTGGTTATGGCATCGTAGATTAGGTCATGCAAGCACACACCTAATTTCAAAATTAATTAAAATGGATTTAGTTAAAGGACTTCCACAACTAGATTTTGAAAATAACAAAATTTGTGATGCATGTCAATTTGGAAAACAAACTAGAAACTCTTTCAAATCTAAAAAATTGTTTCCACTTCTAGGCCACTTAGAACTACTTCACATGGATCTTTTTGGACCTACTAGAACCACAAGTCTAGGAGGAAAGAAATATGGTCTTGTGATTGTAGATGATTATTCTAGATACACTTGGGTATTTTAGCTCATAAGATGAGACTTTCTCAATATTTTGAAATTCTTCAAGAAGTCACAAATGAGAAAAACAACACCATAGTGTCTCTTAGAAGTGATCATGGCACAGAATTTGAAAATCATTTATTTAAAAATTTTGCACTGAAAATGGCATTCATCATAATTTTTCAGCACCTAGGACACCACAACAAAATGGAGTTGTAGAAAGAAAAAATAGGACTTTAGAAGACATGGCCCGTACCATGCTATGTGAAAGCAACTACCAAAGTACTTTTGGGCAGAAGCTATAAACACGGCATGTTACATTCTTAATAGAGCTTTAATTAGGCCAATCCTTAAGAAAACACCTTATGAACTATGGAATAATAGAAAACCAAACATAAGTTATTTTCATGCATTTGGTTGTAAATGTTTCATTCATAATAATGGTAAAGATAATCTAGGAAAATTTGATGCAAAATCTGATGAAGGCATATTCTTAGGATATTCAACATCTAGTAAAGCCTATAGAGTATTTAACAAGAAACTTAATTGTAGAAGAATCTATTCATGTAGTTTTGATGAATCTTTAGCATCGAGTTCAGAAAAATTGATGATGAGGAAGATACAAACATATTAGAAAGAGATATTGAAAAATTAAATATAGATGTATCTTCAGATCATGAACAAGAAGCTAAAGATGATGATTCTCCTAGGTTGATGATGTTGATACTAATCATAATGATGTAGATCTTCCTAGAGATTGGAGATATGCCTATGGTCATCCAAAGGAATTAATTATAGGTGATCCATCTCAAGGAGTAAGAACTAGATCATCAATGAGAAATATCAATAATCATCTTGCATTTGTATCTCAAATTGAACCTAAAACTATTGAAGAAGCTGAAAAAGATAATAATTGGATGTTAGCTATGCAAGAAGAATTAAATCAATTTACTAGGAATAATGTTGGACCTTAGTAGATAGACCTAAAGATCATTCTGTTATAGGATCAAAATGGGTATTTAGAAATAAATTAGATGAAAATGGCATAGTAATTAGAAACAAAGCTAGATTAGTTGCAAAAGGATATAATCAAGAAGAAGGAATTGATTTTGATGAAACTTTTGCACCTGTAGCTAGATTAGAAGCAATTAGATTATTACTTGCATTTGCATGTCATATGCATATCAACTTATTTCAAATGGATGTTAAAAGTGCATTTTTAAATGGATTTATAAATGAGGAAGTTTTGTTGAACAACCACCTGGTTTTGAAGATCATGAATTTCAAATCATGTTTTTAAATTGCACAAAGCACTATATGGTTTAAAACAAGCACCTAGAGCTTGGTATGATAGGTTAAGTAAATTTCTGATTGAAAATGATTTTACTAGAGGAAATGTTGATAAAACCTATTTTTGAAAAGAAAAGACAAAGATTTATTAGTAGTACAAATATATGTAGATGATATTGTATTCGGTGCTACTAACAATCTCTTGTGTCAAGAATTTGCTAAGTTAATGCAGGGTGAATTCGAAATGAGCATGATGGGAGAACTCAACTTCTTCCTAGGACTTCAAATCAAGCAAAGCAAAGGGGATTTTCATCAACCAAACAAAGTACACAAAGGAACTTCTCAAGAAGTTTGGAATGGAATCAATCAAACCCCTTGGAACACCTATGAGTCCTTCATGCAAATTAGACAAAGATGAAGATGGTAAGAAGTAGATCAAAAATATTATAGAGGTATGATCGGATCTCTTCTTTACTTAACAGCAAGTAGACCAGATATCATGTTTGTTTGTCTATGTGCTAGATTTCAATCTGAACCTAAAGAATCTCACTTAATTGCTGTGAAAAGAATTTTAAGATATTAAGTGGAACTAAAAATGTAGGATTATGGTATTCTAGAGACTCAACATTAAACTTAATTGCATATTCTGACTCTGACTATGCTGGATGTAAATTAGATAGAAAAAGTACAAGTGGTGCATGTCAATTCTTAGGAAGTAACTTAATCTCTTGGTTTAGCAAAAAGCAAAATTCGGTTGCATTATCTACTGCTGAAGCAGAATATGTTGCAGCTGGAAGTTGCTGTGCTCAAATCCTTTGGATTAAGCGACAACTTGAAGATTATGGCATAACACTTGATAAAACTCCTATTAGATGTGATAACACAAGTGCAATCAATTTAACTAAAAATCCAATTCAACATTCAAGAACAAAACACATTGAAATTAGATATCATTTTATAAGAGAACATGTAGCTAATAATGAAATTTGTCTTGATTATGTTAATACTGAAGAACAATTAGCTGACATATTTACAAAACCTTTGAGTGAAGAGAGATTTTGTTATCTTAGAGGTGAATTAGGGATTTGTGACCCTTTGGAATGATTTTGAAACCCCTAAGGAATGACTATCTAGATTTCTATAATTTCTTGAGATTCCTTTCATAATTTTAAGGACAATTTATCTAGTCATTTGAGCAATTTGATTCTTCATATTCCAAAGATTTTTTCAAAAATTTATTGACCTTATTTTGACAAGTTTCGGATGTTTGAAACTCATTTATTTTTCTCTGAAACTGTCAATGGAGTCGACACCTCAATTTGAGGAGTCGACACCTCTTCTGTGTCGCTCTCGGTCTGACCTTGGAGCCGACACCCGTATAAGTGGAGCCGACTCCAGTTCGGGCTAACTGTGTTAGCGACTTGGAGTCGACACCCGACTTTGCGGGAGTCGACACCTGGTGGTCCCAAATTGATTTATTAGGGCAGAGTCGACACCTTCTCATTTTTATCTTCTCCAAATCCTCTCCAAATCCTCTCCAAAACTCTCCAAACTCCCAAGCCAAATCTCTCAAATCAACCATTCCTAAGATTTCAATGGCACCTAAGCGTAGAGGATCGGTCTTTGAGCTCCCTGCTACAAGGAAGCGTACGGCAGGCGTCCGTCCGAGAACCTCTCCAAGCGATGATTCTTCTTCAACCCTCAGATAATCCTGGCCCCTCCTCTTCATCAGGTAGATACCCTTAGCTGGGCGAGTTATTACCATGGGTAGGAAAGTGATTTTGATTTCTTTGAAGCGAAGGTTTTCATTGGAAGACAATTAAAGAATGGCTGGGATAAAGTTTGTTCTTTGGATGTTCCTACTATCCAGCCTTGTTAAAGAATTTTACTTCAATTTATCGAGAGGAGATGGTGGATTGTTAGTTCTGTAAGAGGAAAGAGAATTCATCTTACTTTTCAAATTTTAGGAAATCTGTTAAGCATTCCTGCCACTGGATTTGTTGCAAACATTCACAGTGAGAGATCAGCTGCTATCAAGAATGTTAGGAAGAGAAATAACTGAATTTGAAGAGGTTAGGGCAAACCAATTGCCCTTGAGCTTAGGCTATTCATAACATATGCAGTAGGATTTATTTCCCAAGACTGGCCATTTTGAGTATGTCTCAGAGTGAGACATTGTGTATGGACAGTATCTTGACGGGTCAGCCAATAAATCTTGCTGGAATGATGATATGGTATATGGCTGAGGCCGAGGGCAAGAGGAGATCTTCACTGCTGTAACCCCCGGTAATTTATTATGGGAATGTAACTCCTAGTATTTATTTTGGGAACACTTGGCATCTTGACTTCCTTTTGATGTTTAGGTCCTGATGCGACATCTGATTTCTGGTCTTCGCGTGTCGGATGGGTTCCCATTTTTTCTTGATCCGAGGCATCGCGTGGGAGAATAAAAGGAGTTGGAGGTTGACTCCCTCCTTCACCTGGCGCACACCTCCTCCAGGTAATCGCCTGCCCATCCTCCTAATGCCAGAGAGAGAGAGTTAGGAGGGAATCTGAGCGCGAGAGGACAAGCGAAGGTCCAGAAAAAGGACTCCGTGGAGGATAGCCGCCGCCAGAAGGGAAGAGATCTTTTATTTTTGAAGGCCTAACCCTGTCCTAGTCTTCAGCTATCATCACCGGAGCCGCACCGGCCAAATCCTACAACGTAAGGTGGTGGAGAAATGAAGTGACGAATCTTGGAACTTGCGACAGTGGAAATCTTGATTTGATTCACGGGTCCGGTGTTTGTTTAGTCGAACACTTTTTGGTTGGGATTTTGGATGGTGCTGAAGGAAGGCGGATTAAGAAGCTTGTTGGGATATTGATCTGTTGTGTCTCGAAATGGCAGCTGCCCACTTTGAGATTGGACCCCATCTTTGGGTTGAGGATCCAGATGTAGCCGGATAGATGGAGAGGTCATTGAGGTCAATGCCATTAGTTTCTCCCCATATGGCCGATGGCTTGTTTCGGGTGGAGATAACATTGTTAAGGTACCCAGATATCCAAATACCTGGTTAACCATTTGGGATTAGCATACCGAGGTAAGTAAGTCTATTTATAATTAATAATTTATAACTCATGGTTTTATAGTTTGCAAGTATATTATGAGATAAGGAAAACGGAAGTTTATTTGGTTTGATTATTTTGAATGGTACCATAAATCTACATATGAGCATTTATTATGACTATAGTAGCTGATAATATTTTGAAAGAAATAGTTTCTTGGTGTATGTGCAAAAATATAAATTCTTTGATTTGCAAAATATGTTGGGATGACCATATGCATTTGCTAATAATGTACAAACCATTGTATATATAATATGAGAAATTGATGCATGATGAGTGACATACAAGTATGATGATAACATTGTGATAGACTGGTATGTATCGCCGCGGTTCTCATTTGGCCTCACACATCTGTAAGGTGTGTTCTGTTTGAGTATGTATGGCCTCACACATCTAGAGGATGTGTTCTGATTAATTTGTAGGGCCGTGGGACACATACAAAAATAATAATTACATAAACAGTGGGTTTGTTTACATTACATAATCTGATATTTATTGCATAATATGGTAAGTAAGCCAAATATATAATTTTATAAATTATAAATTGTTGTATTTATAGTTTTATGCATGCTTATGAAATGGAGTTTTATTGATTATTTTGGGAAATTGGTAAATTGTACTATGAGTATTTAATTGAATATTTGCTACAATAGCTGGTATTAATTTGCAAAGTAATGGTTTATTATGCTTATGCCAAATATGATGTACATGTTTATTTTTAACTTTGCAAGTAAATTGGTTACATGCAATGATTAAGAATGTATAAACCACTGTTTATGTGATATGAAAAGATTATGCTTATAATGATGCATGATGTGCATATATAATGATGACCTTGAATTATATATATGTGTCGCCGCGGTTCTCCTATGATATGGCATGTGGAGGCCACACACATCTAGAGGATATGTGCTTGATTGTGAGGTGGCATGTGGAGGCCATACGCATCTAGTGGATGCGCTTTGACTGATGATGATATGGCATATGGAGGCCACACACATCTAGAGGATGTGCTGATTGATTATGAGGTGGCATGTGGAGGCCACACGCATCTAGTGGATGTGCTTTGACTTATGATGATATGGCATGTGGAGGCCACACACATCTAGAGGATGTGTGTTGATTGATTATGAGGTGGCATGTGGAGGCCACACGCATCTAGAGGATGCGCTTTGACTGACGATGATATGGCATGTGGAGGCCACACATATGAAGGATTTGATATGATTGACGATGAGATGGCATGTGGAGGCCATACACATCTGAAGGATATGCTCTGATTGAGGTGTAGCAGGGCCGTGGGACACATAAATATAATATAAAAATGATCATATAAAAAGTGGGTTGTTTATAATGTATTTTCTGGTATTTATTGTATAAGCTTCCAAATTAAATTGAGTGGTGATATGCTTGTTCTGTTAGCATGATAAATGCATTTGAAATTGGAAGTTTAAGAAATTATGAATTGATGATATCTTGATAAGATATTGATATATGACTATTTTATATTATATTATATGCTTACTTATTGAGTGTGAGCTCATATAAATCTCACAATGTTTTTTAGAGCCTCAGAGTGAAGAAGGATTTTGGGGTTGATGGAGCTTCTAGTTAAATAAAATAATTCCATATTGTTGATGTAACCTCGGTTATGCTTGTGTGTAGGGCTTGTAGCCCAAAACTTATAATTATGGTTTGTAATAAAGTATGGATTTGGATTGACTATTTATACATATTGCCTTAAATTATTTGTTGTGTCAAAATTTGGGACACCTTGCATGCCCGGCATGCGGCGGCTTGTCATCCTAGCTCAAAATTTTTGGGTCTGGGGCGTGACAGCTTTTGTGGTATCAGAGCCTAGGTTATGACCTTAGGGACATATGAATGATGACACTCTAGGCAAAATACTAGGATGATATTGAGACAATTATGACTTTAAAGGAATTTCATGAATTATGCTTTGGAAGCTTGAAATTTAAAGTTTATCAAGATATTAATTATAATACAAATTTGATAAGAATTAAGAATGAACCATCGCAAGCCAATGATATTATGTGGGCTCCCTGGCTGGTAGCCTTGACCAGTGGGGAGGCCTAGGGGCTTCTAGAGGTTTTAGCTCCGTCAAACTTGTTGGAAATGGCTCGTAGCAGTTTCAGATCTTTAAATAAATGAGTAGATGAAATTTTAATTGCAATAAAAGACAAATGAATATATGGAATATGATATAGTAGTTGAAAATTGCAATTGATGACTAATATGACTAAGATAACATCATTATGTCCATATTGCAATTGAGTTAATATGTGGATTTGGAGTTAGTAAATCTAAATTTGAATGTGGATGTATATAATGAATTTTTATTTGTAGAACTTACATTGTTGATATTGTAAGTTTAAGATTATGAGCTAATCTACTGGTTATAGAGATGATTAATATTGATGATATTTTGGAAATGAAATAGTTAATTACATGTTTTTGATCAATCACAATTGAGTACTTTTTGAATTTAAGTCTGGATGGATAAGTATATAGAATTTTACTAAGAAAACTTTTATTATGGATATTACATGTTCAAAACTGATTGTTAATTTGCTAGATATGGAGATGGTTGATATTGATGCTAATAAAATAGTTGACTGCATATTATATCTTGATGGACCATTTAGGAAGAATATAAAATTTTAAATTTTGAGACAATTACTGTTTAAGTTTTTGAGAGCAGTAGACTATATTAATCTTTAGAACTGATTTTGGCTATAAATGATCAAATATTTTGATGGTAGAAAGTGAAAGATTTTAGCAGTAATAAGAATAAGATAAATTTTACTGATAAAGAATTTCATGGGGATTTTTATTTTTTAATAGATTTCTAAATCAAGATATCTATTCATTAATTTATTATGCCTTTCTTCATAGTTCCTCAGTAGATATCTTCTCTAGGATGGATAAATTATCAATCAGCCGTAAGTGACATGAATCTTTTCTAGGAAAAAGGAGGGAGATGATTTTATTTTTGGTTATTATCAGTTATGGATTATGGTTAAGGATACATCTAATCACTTTCAAATCATAGAGAGATTACTATAATTTCTCAATTATATCTGTTAGATGGTAAGTGTATTTTCAATCTTTATAGACCTTATAAGTCATGTATCCATCTGTGCTAGATCAGTGAGGTCACTTTGAGATATTCGAAGGGTTTAAATTAGTTGGCCATGATATGGCATTGCATAATCTATAAAAATCGACATAATTTTTAGGTGATTTTGATAGTCATTGGTAACAAAATAATTGATTCAAGGATTTGAATCATTTAAATTACAATATTTATTGAGAATACTAACATATTCAAGAGAAAATGATTGGTTGTAGTGGTATTATTGATAAATTAATTATACCGGTGATTAATGATGGCAATATTATTCAAAGAAATTAAATTAGTTGATTATGATAATTATGAAAGATATCCTAAATGATTGGCATAATGTTCATTGATGTTAGCTTGAAGTATTCAAGAGTGAAACCAAGTATGTTATGATGATTGAAATAAGTGTCGTAATGATTAATGACACATTCAACTATTTATGAGTTGAGAGAGCATTGAAAGAAACTATCTTATATTTAATTCAAAAGAACTTAGAACTGTCTTATCGAGGAATTAACAGTAATTGATATAGGTTATTAACCTTAAGAATGGATGACATAATACATGTGATGGACTCTATGATATTTATGATGATTGTGTCGTGAGAAGTTAAGGTATATATATATGTTTTTTTAAAAAAAAAAGAGATGGCAGGAAAGAAATACTTCTTAAGGAATTTAATTTTATTTGGTAGAAAGATTAAATTAATTTTGAAAGTTGGATATGTCATTTGGGTACTTGGGAATGAATAAAAGTTTGCTAGTGAGTATCTTTAATGGCACAAAATTAGTGAACATTTAATTTCGAGGATAAAATTTTAGCGGGATAAACATTTTAATGTTTGTTCCTGGTTTAGTAGTAAACTATGTAAATTGAGTTTGTATCCATTTATCTTACTCTTCTAATTTGATGATGTTTTCAAAGCTTTGTGGATTAAGCTGAATTTCTTTCCAGCCTTCTACCCTCAAATAGATGGACAATCTGCATGAACCAATAAGATTTTAGATGATATACTGCGAGCATGTGTAATGGATTTAGGAGTGCTTGGTGTACTTCTTATCCTTAGTGAAATTGCTTGTTTTAATAATTACCAAGCCAATATTCAAATGGATTCATTTAAGATGTCTATGATGTAAGGTGTAGATTCCTTTTATTGAGATGAAGTGAGAGAGAGAGAAAATTTTGGATACTGGGCTGGTTTAGCAACTATGAAAAAGTATCATTAATTAAAGCAGCTTCATGTAGCTCAGAGTTAATAGAAAAGTTATGTTGATGTCAAACAGAAAGATTTGAAATTTCAGGTTGAAGATCATTCGGAAGTCTTACTAACCAATGATGTAATGAGGTTTGGGTTTATAGGTGAATTGAGTCCTCAATATATTGGGCCATTTGAGATGTTGATCAAGAAATAGGAGGTGGCTTATAGCTTAGCACTGCCTTCATTACTCTTTGGGGGTGTTTAATGTGTTTCATATCTTTATGATTGAGGAGGAATATTCTAAGCTCCCGTTATGAATCAATTTAGCTTAAGAAAGAATTGACTTATGAAGATCATCTTGTGTGCATCGTGGACCGCAAGGATCAAGTTCTGAGATGGTGTAGCATTCCTTATATCAAGGTTCAGTGGAATAATCATTCTGAGATGGAGGCTATTTGGTAGCTTGAGGAGGAAATGAAAAACTTGAGAACTTTAAGAAGAAATGAAAAAGAAGTATCCAAAATTATTTGCAGGTAAATTCTCTATTCAAGATTGTTGATAAATCATATTTGAATTCTATAGTATTTGATGTGTATCAATTTCGAGGATGAAATTTTTATAGGGGGGAGAATGTAACCCCCGGTAATTTATTATGGGAATGTAACTCCTAGTATTTATTTTGGGAACACTTGGCATCTTGACTTCCTTTGATGTTTAGGTCCTGATGCGACGTCTGATTTCTCGGGTCTTCGCATGTCGGATAGGTTCCCATTTTTTCTTGATCCGAGGCGTCGCATGGGAGAATAAAAGGAGTTGGAGGTTGACTCCCTCCTTCACCTGGCGCACACCTCCTCCAGGTAATCGCCTGCCCATCCTCCTAATGCCAGAGAGAGAGAGTTAGGAAGGGAATCTGAGCGCGAGAGGACAAGCGAAGGTCCAGAAAAAGGACTCCGTGGAGGATAGCCGCCGCCAGAAGGGAAAAGATCTTTTATTTTTGAAGGCCTAACCCTGTCCCAGTCTTCAGCTATCATCGCCGGAGCCGCACCGGCCAAATCCTACAACGTAGGGTGGTGGAGAAATGAAGTGACGAATCTTGGAACTTGCGACAGTGGAAATCTTGATTTGATTCACGGGTCCGGTGTTTGTTTAGTCGGAACTTTTTTGGTTGGGATTTTGGATGGTGCTGAAGGAAGGCGGATTAAGAAGCTTGTTGGGATATTGATCTGTTGTGTCTCGAAATGGCAGCTGCCCACTTTGAGATTGGATCCCATCTTTGGGTTGAGGATCCAGATGTAGCCGGATAGATGGAGAGGTCATTGAGGTCAATGCCATTAGTTTCTCCCCATATGGCCGATGGCTTGTTTCGGGTGGAGATAATATTGTTAAGGTACCCAGATGTCCAAATACCTGGTTAACCATTTGGGATTAGCGTACCGAGGTAAGTAAGTCTATTTATAATTAATAATTTATAACTCATGGTTTTATAGTTTGCAAGTATATTATGAGATAAGGAAAACGGAAGTTTATTTGGTTTGATTATTTTGAATGGTACCATAAATCTACATATGAGCATTTCTTATGACTATAGTAGCTGATAATATTTTGAAAGAAATAGTTTCTTGGTGTATGTGCAAAAATATAAATTCTTTGATTTGTAAAATATGTTGGGATGACCATATGCATTTGCTAATAATGTACAAACCATTGTATATATAATATGAGAAATTGATGCATGATGAGTGACATACAAGTATGATGATAACATTGTGATAGACAGGTATGTGTCGCCGCGGTTCTCATTGGCCTCACACATCTGTAGGGTGTGTTCTGTTTGAGTATGTATGGCCTCACACATCTAGAGGATGCGTTCTGATTAATTTGTAGGGCCGTGGGACACATACAAAAACAATAATTACATAAACAGTGGGTTTGTTTACATTACATAATCTGGTATTTATTGCATAATCTGGTAAGTAAGCCAAATATAATAATTTTATAAATTGTTGTATTTATAGTTTTATGCATGCTTATGAAATGGAGTTTTATTGATTATTTTGAAAAATTGGTAAATTGTACCATGAGTATTTAATTAAATATTTGCTACAATAGCTGGTATTAATTTGCAAAGTAATGGTTTATTATGCTTATGCCAAATATGATGTACATGTTTATTTTCAACTTTGCAAAGTAAATTGGTTACATGCAATGATTAAGAATGTACAAACCACTGTTTATGTGATATGAAAAGATTATGCTTATAATGATGCATGATGTGCATATATAATGATGATCTTAAATTATATTATATGTGTCATCGCGGTTCTCCTATGATATGGCATGTGGAGGCCACACATCTAGAGGATGTGTGCTGATTGATTGTGAGGTGGCATGTGGAGGCCACACGCATCTAGTGGATGCGCTTTGACTGATGATGATATAGCATGTGGAGGCCACACACATCTAGAGGATGTGCTGATTGATTATGAGGTGGCATGTGGAGGCCACACGCATCTAGTGGATGTGCTTTGACTGATGATGATATGGCATGTGGAGGCCACACATATCTAGAGGATGTGTGCTGATTGATTATGAGGTGGCATGTGGAGGCCACACGCATCTAGAGGATGCGCTTTGACTGATGGCATGTGGAGGCCACACATCTGGAGGATGTGATATGATTGATGATGAGGTGGCATGTGGAGGCCACATACATCTGAAGGATGTGCTCTGATTAAGGTGTAGCAGGACCGTGGGACACATAAAATATAATATAAAAAATGATCATATAAATAGTGGGTTATTTATAATGCATTTTCTGGTATTTATTGTATAAGCTTCAAATTAAATTGAGTGGTGATATGCTTGTTCTGATAGCATGATACATGCATTTGAAATTGGAAGTTTAAGAAATTATGAATTGATGATATCTTGATAAGATATGTTGATATATGACTATTTTATATTATTATTATAGGCTTACTTATTGAGTGTGAGCTCATGTAAATCTCACAATGTTTTTCAGAGCCTCAGGAGTGAAGAAGGATTTTGGGGTTGATGGAGATTCTAGTTAAATAAAATAATTCCATATGTTGATGTAACCCCGGTTATGCTTGTGTGTAGGGCTTGTAGCCCAAAACTTATAATTATGGTTTATAATAAAGTATGAATTTGGATTGACTTTTACATATTACCTTAAATTATTTGTTGTGTCAAAATTTGGGACGCCTTGCATGCCCGACATGCGGTGGCTTGTCACCCTAGCTCAAAATTTTTGGGTCTGGGGCGTAACAACTGCCTTATGGGATGATCCTTACCTTGGTTTTTAGAAGTCAATGAGTATCTATTTCTGAAAATGAGCCATCAAAGAACCTTAGGCACACTGACTACTACAGTTTAGCCACTGTGCACAGGATGGATTTGTAAAAGTGGATGGAAAATGGGAGAGAAAAGGTTATACTGGAGACAGGGTTGCTGAGACTAATGTGCCTGGCCCTTTAGAGGCAGGACCATCTATGAGACACAGCTCACTAGAGCCCAGTCAAAATGTACCTCCAGCTCCACCGGCTCCTTCTACTTTTGATCAGTCATCTATTGGTTTTTCCGATATTCAGTTAGAACAGCTTAGAAGTATTTTTGCTACTCACAAGGAAGAGATGAAATCTGAGCTAGATAGCCAATATATGAACCTGAGAGAGACCCTCTATTCTTTGGATGAAAGAATTGGCAAAATTGAGTCTACACTTGGAACCTCCGCTAAATCCTTAAAGAATGATCTCAAGAACATTTTTGAAGAACTTAAAGATATTGGTGGAGACTCATAGACTTATTCCAGATGCAATGCTGAGCTTCAGGATAAAATTATGACTGCATGTGCATTGTTGATAGAAGACTAAAAGATTTTGTAAGGACTCATAGTGAAGGAATGGAAAGAATATTAGAATATTTGCAAAGACTCATTAGAACTAACTTTTGATTATATTGTAATGAAGTTTCTTTGATGTTATTTAGTCTAGTTTGATGTTGATTTACTTTTTATTAAAAGTTCTAATGTAATGAAGTTTCTTTTTGCAATATGATGTAATATTTGACATTTTGATGTAATGAACTTATTTGATACTTAATGTCATTTGATCTTTGAAGCATCTATCAATTTTATCATTTCACTTAAAACTTTATAACCTTTTTTGTTGATTACAAAAAAGGGGAAGAAGTTATTGATAGTCGTATATGCTTAATTAATTATCATATACGCATTGAAAGGATGAATAGATGTTAAAATTGATATAACTGTTTAATTGGTTAAAAGAAAAAGAATAGATGTTAAATTGAGTATAATTGATATAACTGTTTAATTGGTATCAAACATTAAAGGTTTACTGTTAAAAGGAAAAGAATAGATGTTAAATTGAGTATCATAGGGGGAGCTACCTCATTCAGGGGGAGCTTACCTGTGAGGAATAAATATTTAAGAAATTTGATTTGAAAATCTTAATGTTTAATCATGCATATACTCAGTGTTTTTATAATCATCAAAAAGGGGGGATTGTTGACCCAATTATTGATTTTGATGATTAATAAAAGACTTGAGTATATTCATTTTGTTTCTAATAGATTTAACAAGTGTTTCAGGGATAAAAATGTTTGATCAATCAAAATGGATAAAGAAACATGTTTTGAATCAATGTTTTAAAGAAACTTTCAAAGTTCAGAGCCTGGAGTCAACACCCAAATAATCAGGAGCCGACCCCAAGGCGTATCAGAAGGTTTTTGGGATTTTGGCACGGCCTGGAGTACTCGACACCCAAGGTTTTGGAGCCGACTCCAACCTGAGATACAGAGAAGTGCATTCTGTTTCAGTTTCTGGAGCCGACACCTAGAATTCGGGAGCCGACACTTGAGATTTCGGAAGCCGACACCTGAGTTTCTGGAGGTGACTCTAACCTGAAAACAGAGAGCATATTTTATGGACTTTTCTGGAGCTGACACTTATAGTTCCGGAGCCGACTCCCAAAAGGGACGAGCCGACACTTATCTTTCTTGGAGCCGACTCTCCAACAACTTTTTCTTTACTATTTTTGAACACCCAACTTAGAGCCGACACCTAAAAAGTTAGAGCCAACTCCAACCTGTCAGGAACGGATTTTTCATCTGTCAGAACGTACTTCAATGGTAAGATTTCTTTTCACCTAACCTCTAACGGCTATTTTCTTTGTGTGTAGAAGAATCCAAACATCTCCAATGGCTATTTTTTCCATCTAAAACTTGGATTAAGGAGATCTATAAAAAGGGGAAATACCGTCTGTTTGAAAGTATGGAATAGAGAGGAAAAATAGAAAAAGGAAAGGAAATATTTTGTGAAAAATCCAAAAATCTTGAGAGAGAAATCAAAAGGAAAGACTCAGAGCTTACATGAACCAATCCAAGAGAGTCCAAAGAGAAATCCAAGGCATTCAAGTTCAAAATCAGAGGATTTTCCAAGTGAAGAAAAAGAAAGTAAAAGCCATGATTTTCCCAACTTCTCAACTGCAATCTTTGTGAAGAATCTGAGCTGAGGCCTGATTCAACATTTCAAAGGAGAAGAGGAAAAGAAGAAAAGAAGAAAAGCTCAAATCAAATTCGCTTCAAACAAGCTTTTCTTACCCTTGTTTATTTAATTAAATATTTGCTCACTAAAGGAGCTGTCTTAAATTGTAAACTCTATTTTTCATAGTTGTTGGCTAGTTCAATCAAGGGATTGAATTAGTGGATGTGGTATACCTCGGTACAAGCTAAGGATAGCTTGTGGTTGGGTTTTGTGCTGGTGAGCCCGAAAAACCAGCTGGATTCGTTGTAATCCCGAGGGAAACAACAAGTTTTGAGTTGTGAGCTTGTAAAACAACTCGGCTGTAATCAAGTAGATTATAGTGTGGACCCAAGTGATACTTGGGAGTGGACGTAGGTGTTGGATATACCGAACCACTATAAAATCCTTGTGTTTGCCGTATTTTGACTCTCTCGCTCTATCTCTTTATTTGTGCTTTATCCTGCACTTAATCTCATTTATTCCAAAGCACATAGTTTTTAAAAGATTAAATTTTTTAAGAACCCAATTCACCCCCCCTCTTGGGTTGCCATATGGGCCAACACTAATAATAAAAAAACTCACTACCACATCTAAATTATCTTGAGAATAAAAAACCTCTTAATTTTTTGTCAATAAAAAGTCTTATTTTTGGAGAAGTCGATTCAACATTGATCCTAACATCCTTCAAACAAAATTAATAATTTTCTAATTAAGATATTAATTTGCGTTGAAAAATATGAAGACATAAAAATTTGAAAATTTGAAGTATGATATGTGCAAAAACTTTTAAACACTTTTTTTATTATTAGTTTGTTTTGAGGATACCTCATTTAAATTAATTTTTGAGTCAATCACTATTTTCAAAATCAGTTCATATAGTACACTTCTACTATGTAACTCTACTATAAACTTTTTGAAACTATTTTTTTTACTCAATATTAGATTTAGTTGGTGGATTTAATATTGGTGACAAAGGATCATTGATCTACCTATAGACTTTACTTATGAATTTAAATTTTAGACACTTATAAGTCATCAACAATTATAGAGAAGATCTAATAATCTCATCCAATATTGTAATCAACTTTTGCTTAGGATTTTTTTCGTAGAGAAAGATAGAAAAATTATAGGGAAAGGCTTTTCCTACGATTTTTATTATCGCAAAAGTTTGATAAAGTCGTAGGCAAAGGTGTGTCAGGAAAGCTTTTGCTTACGACTTGCATAAAATTATAGGCAAAGAGCAAAACTTTTTTCTATAATTTTTTTCGTAGGTAAAGTCTATTTTTTGTAGGAAAAGAGTGAGCAAAATTTAAAATTTAAAATTTAAAAACTTTTGCCTATGAAAATAAAAAATCATAGACAAAAGAAAAAAGTAATTCTTTTTAATTACTTTTCCCTATGAAAAATAGAAAACTTATAGGGAAAAGTTGCCTAATAATAGTTTTTTAATAATTTTTTCCCTACAAAAATGCAAAATCATAGGAAAAATTTAGAAAAGTATTTTTTAATCCACATCTTTTCCTATGAGAGTGTTTAAAATCGTAGAAAAAAGTAGTAAGGTACATATTTTTTAAAAGTATTTACCTATGAAAAGGGAAAATCATAGGAAAAAATAATTAAATTATTATTTTTCAACAATTTCTACAAGAGAGGATAAATTAAATTATAGGAAAAAATGATAAATAAATATAATTTTTTCTTATTGTTTCCTATTAAATATGTTTAAAATCGTAGAAAAAAGTTAGTTAGAAATTAAATATTCGAAAGCTTTGCCTACGAGAAATGCAAAGATTATAGAAAAAAAGTTTGTTCAGATCTTTTCCTACGAAATAACTCTAAAATTATAGAAATAGAATATAATTTATTTATTTTATAATTTTTTTTAAATATTAGAAACTGTATCAATAAAAATAATATGATTCTTTACATACAATATCTATTACATATAAAATTTTGTACATGATGGCAACAAAAGATAAACATCAAAATAACTAATAAATGATAGTCAGTAGTCTATATCTGAAACAAAACTAAAACTCTGAAAAGGAGGAAGAAGAAAGTAATTTATTATATTTTTATTTATCAAGCTCTTAGGTATATATAACCTACAAATCCTATGTTAGAAAGGAAAACTATTTACATCAAACCCTTATAAATCAGAATCAAATATATTTATTTCCTATTATAGAAATACAATCTACTTTCTATTCTAGAAATGCAATCCATAAAATAATCCCTATGAATCAGAATCAATATATTTACTTTCTATTCTAGAAATATAATCTGTAACACTCCTCAAGTTAGAGCATAAATGTTTATTATGCCCAACTTATTATAAAGATAATTAATCTGAACTCTATTTAGAGCCTTTGTGAAGATAACTCTCAATTGATCTTCTATTTTTATATATTCTGTAGAAATTAAACCTTGCTGAATCTTTTCAAACAAAACAATAATCAATCTTAATATGCTTAGTTCGTTCATAAAAAACTGAATTAGATGCAATATGAAGTACAGCTTAATTATCACACCATAACTTAGCTGGTATTAAAATCTTAATGCCCACTTCAGTGAGGAGCTATATATCCATATTATTTTATACACAAACTTAGCTATAGCTCTATATTCTGATTCTGTATTTAAACATGAAACCATATTTTGCTTCTTGCTTTTTGATAAGTACATAAATACTAGCCATAAAAGTATTAATTTATAAATTAAATTATTTTATTCTTTTAAATTTGATACTTTTATATAATATTTTTAAAAAAATTCTGTTAACTCAAAGAACTCATTTTAGGGGTCCAACGATACAAACGTACTCAAATTGGACTTAAAATAAGCTCGAAATGGATTTTTTAATATTTAACCTAGGAATTGCATGATATTTAAAGCAATAGCGGACCAGAGGAAATCTGCAGTTTAAATTTAAAAAGGAACAAAGTTGATATACGGAGATAAGATGAGCAATTAATATGGATCATACATAGAGTCGATGCGTCTTCATTCTTTATAAAAGAGCATCATCGGAGCCACTCAAGAAATCATTCAATAATCCTTTCACCCCTCCTCCTTCTCTTTGTTCCGCCCCACTTTCATTTCTGTTTCCTTCACTCCATAACCAAAATCTTCTCATCCGTTCTTCTTTTCCTTCTTTCATCCATCAGCCATCCATACCCTCACAATCAACCATCTTTCTTTTCTATCTCAGGAAGCAGATCTGCGAAAGCAAGAAGCAGATAACAGATCCATCATCTCAGAAAGTAGAAGTAGATTATATTTTTAAATTTTTTATGTACTATTTTGGATGCTATAAAATAAAGTATTTATTTATATTTAATTTTTATTAAATGTTCTTTAAGTGAAAATAATTTTTGACTGATCTATTCTTTAAAAGGGATGGGGCGTGATCTACAGGTACAGGGCATCATCTACAACCAATTAAGATAGCTCATATCTTAATTATTTTTACAACCAATTATCTATTTATTTAAATTTTTAATTATATAAATTTATTTTAAAATAACTACTCAAGGTCCCTATGGATTTGATTCCTTACTCTCACTACTCTATCTAAGATTAGTAAAATTAAGGTGTTTTAATCGTTGTGCTATAACACGCATCAGATTTTTGGCGCTATTGCCAGGGCTTAAGTGCAATCATTTTAAAAAAAAAAAATAAAAATAAAATAATAAAAATAAATAAATAAATTATTTTATTTTTTTCTATGCCTAGATTGACTTAGGTAAATTTATTTTTTACAAAACTCAAAATTTTTTTCATTGACATCTCATAATTTATTAAGAGATTAGAAACTCAATCATAATTTTTTTTAAAAAAAAAGTAATTAGATTAATTTTGTTTGATAACTTCAAGAGTTTGGCATCTGCTTGTTGCATAGCATTTTCATAATCAACTTTAAGGCATAAACCCCTAATCAAGATAAGGTGGGGAGTTGATCATCCTTCCTTGACCCACAAATCACATCCTTCATTTTGTATTAACCCAAACCTTTAAGTCTAAAATTAACTAGACGTCAGCCCCTAAGGAACTCGAGCTCAATAGAACAAGGCACCCGAAAGAGTTGGACCAGGTCGGGATTGACTGATTAACTAGTGTATAGAAAAGGAAGGAAAGTGGTTATTTAATTAGTTCCATTCGCTTACCTGGCCAATCTAATTGGTATCTAAGACAAGCAACGGGGGGATCCCCACTGACCTTACCCTTAACTGGCTAGTTGATCAACTAATTTTTGACTTGAAGGGCTCCAAGGCGGTCTTAGAAGTTATGAGCTATCTAGATCTAGGTTAACCCTAGGATAGAGAGTCTAATTTTTATTAACTCGATTGCAAAGTAACAATTAAACCCTAACTAAATTTTTATTTATTACTTTTTAGCTTTAGGACTCTCTTAGGACACTTCTCTATGGAACCCCTTCCTTTTTTTCTTTCTTTTGTCAATTTAAAATTATAAAAAAAAAGAGAGAAGGATTTGAATTGTTGTTTGCTTTAAAGTATATTGATAGGGTATATGCTTGGTTGCCGATCGTTATAACCCGATCTTGTACTCTTAGATCTTGAGATAGAAAGAACCTTTAGAGCAAACATATTTAGAATTATGGACCCTAGCTAATAACAAAAATGATCCACCAAGCCAGTTAAAGGAGTATTTTATTCCTTTAAAGTATACCTACTCTCTCTGCATTCAAGTGCCTCCAGTGGAGACCACTCAATATGAGATCAAGTCAAGTGTGATTCAAATGTTACCTTCACTTTATGGACTTGAAAATGAGGACCCTTACAGACATTTAGATAAGTTTTTCAAAAATTGTTAGACTATAAAAATTTAAAATTTTTCTGATGATGCTCTTAGACCTAAGTTATTCCTATTTTCTCTTAAGGACAAAGTCAAATATTGGTTAAATTCTTTAAATACTGTAACAAATTTAATCTTGGACCATCTGCAGAGAGAGTTTCTTAAGAAATACCTTCCTATAGGAAAAACTAATCAAATTAGAAAAGTCATAACAAGTTTTTTTAGACAGATGGAAAGATATTTCATGAGACATGGAAGAGATTAAAAGAATTGATTAGAAAATGTCAACATCATGCCATACCCAAATGGCAACTAGTCCAATGCTTTTATGATGGTTTGTCAGAAAAGCATCGGCAAATGGTTGATGCTTCATGTAGTGGGACATTTATGTTAAAGAATGAACATGAAGCTTAGCAACTCTTTGAGACATTGAGTGAGAATTTATTACATCACATATCAGCTGCTCGTAGAGACCCTCCCGTAAGACCTAAAAGAGGTAGAATATATGAACTAGGTCATTCTATAGATATCTATACTAAGGTAGATGAATTGTCCCATAAACTTGATCGAATTCTACAAGTTGGAAGCATCTTTTCCCCATCTACTCAATTACATGAGATTTGTATAATCTGTTCGAATCTGACTCATTCTATAAGTGATTGTTCAGCCACATACCAATTTTCTGAGCTTGTTCAGAAGCAAGCCCATCAAGCCCAAACCCGAATGGCTCCTAAACAAAAAAATGATCCATATTCGAATACTTACAATCCTGGCTGGCGAAATTATCCATTTTTTTCTTGGAAACCCCAACCTGTCATCAATCTAATATCAATTAGGCCTAACCATCAGGAGACCCAATTCAGAAGCATGCCATACTCATAATGCCCAAGCATTCCTCAACCTTGCCAAATAATCATGATTCTACTTTTGAAGAAAGGGTGCTACAAGCACTAAAGGGGCTAGAAATGAATACTCAACTCCTTCACTCCCACACCCAATCTATCGCCAAGCTAGAAATTCAAATAGGTCAGCTAGCAACAGCTTTAGTAGGAGGGAAGAGGGTAAATTAGCCAATCAGCCCATTAGTAATCTAAGAGGGCAATATATGGCTGAGAGCTTCACTGGTCCAGAAACTTCTCCTGAACATGCCAAATCTATCATAACCCTTAGAAATAGAAAACCCTTAAATCAGCATGAAGTGACTCAACAAGAAGAGCAACTTAAGCCGACCAAGCCAGAAAGAAAAAATATTAAGAAAAAAAAGAACCAATTGATTCAACACCCATACTTAAGGCTCCATTTCCAAATACTTTAGAATCTCCTCTATCTCTTAACAAGAAGAATATCAAGATGAATAAAATGTTAGAATTGTTCAAACAAGTTCAAATTAATTTACCCCTTCTTGATGCAATTAAACAAGTCCCTACTTATGCAAATTCCCTAAAGATTTGTGCACTCAAAAATAAAAATCTAAGGCACACATACCGAAGAAAGTTCACTTAACTGAGCAGGCCAGTCTAATCTTCGGTAAGTTACTCTTCTCAAACTTAAGGATTCTGAAACCCCAATTATATCCCGTGTCATAGGAAACCTTACGATTAAGAAAGCATTGCTAGATTTAGGTGCAAGTGTTAACCTTCTTCCGAGTTTAGTGTATGACTTATTTGAATTTGAAGAATTTAAACCAACGACAGTAACCCTACAATTAGCTGACCGATCAATTAAGGTACCCCGCAGAATACTGAAGGATGTGCTGGTTAAAGTGGATGGATTTTATTTTTTAGTAGACTTTCTAGTTTTAGATATGAAATTAGGTCACAACCCCAGTCAAATACCAATCATTTTAGGTAGACCCTTTCTAGCAACTGCTAATGCTTGTATAAACTGTAGAACTGGGGTCACGGATGTATCTTTTGGAAATAAGAAGTTGAGGTTGAATATTTTTAATGCATCTCAAGGACCACCTCTATACGACCATAATGAGATCAACATGCTAGAGAAAGTTATAGATGATAAGACCCCTACTTTATTAACTCAGATTCTTTACAGGCATGTCTGGCACATTTTGGAGTGGATGATTTTGATATTGATAGATATACTAGAGAAATAAATATAATTTTAGAGCCATCTAATTTTAGCACCATTTTCTCATAGACTATAAAATATGACCAATTACCTACACACTGACACTCTAGTACAGTGATGGTACTCTTTCTAGAAGCACCACCTTCCTTAGAGTTAAAGCCTCTCCTTGCTACGCTGAAATATTCATTTCTTAGATCCAATGATACCCTTCCAGTAATCATTGCATCTGATCAATAATTCTTTTATTTCTGAATGGTTATTCATGATATAATCAAATACCAATCTTTCCTGACGATCAAGAGAAAACCACCTTCACTTTATCCCTATGGAATGTTTGCTTTCAGACGCATGCCATTTGAACTTTATAATGCACCTGCTATATTTCAGCGATGCATGTTGATAATTTTCTCAGACATGATAGATAAATTTTTGAAGGTATTCATGGATGACTTTTTAGTATTTGGGACCACTTTTGAGGATTGCCTTAATAACCTAGCTCAAGTATTGAAATGATGTAAATAAACAAATTTGGTGTTAAGTTGGGAAAAGAGCTATTTCATGGTCCAAAAGGGAATTGTTTTAGGCCATATTGTTTCTAAGAAGGGATTGAGGTAGATAAGGCCAAAGTGAAAATCATCTCAAAACTCCCACCTTCAACTTCAGTCAAACAAATACGATCCTTTCTCGGTCATGCTGGGTTTTATAGGAGATTCATCAAAGACTTTAGCAAAATTTCTAAACCTTTATGCAAATTGCTTGTCAAGGAAACCTCTTTTTTTTTATGATAATTGTTTAAAATGCTTCCATACTCTTCGTGCAGCTTTGACCACAGCACCAATTATCAAGCCCCTGATTGGTCCTTTACCTTTAAATCATGTGTGATGCATCAGATTTTGCAATTGGTGCAGTGTTAGGACAAAGAATCAACAAGGAGTCACATGTGATTTATTATGCTAGCAAAACCCTTTCAGATGCTCAACTGAACTATACTACTACTGAAAAGGAGTTATTAGCTATTGTGTTTGCCCTAAAAAAATTTGATCATATCTTAGGGTCTAAAGTTCTGGTTTACTCTGATCGTATGGTCCTTAAACATCTCTTATCAAAGAAAGATACTAAACCACAATTGATCAGATAGATTTTGCTTCTACAAGAATTTAACTTAGAGATTCGTGATAAGAAGGGTTCCAAAAATATGGTAGCTGATCACATCTCTAGAATTTTAGTTGAACACACATCAAGCACAGATGAGATCAGAAGAAATTTCTTGATGAATAATTTTTTCAATTTCTTCTGGGCTTCCTTGGTTTGCCCATATTGTCAATTACTTAGTAACAGGATAAATTCCTTCCACTGGTCTAAACAAGAAAATGATAGATTTTTTTCACAAGTAAAATATTATTTGGGAAGAACCTAAACTGTTTAAGCATTGTCCTGACCAGGTAATTATGCGATGTGTTCTTGAGAGCGAATTCAAAAGTATACTTAACTTTTTATTATCTTACTTGTGGGGACATTTTAGTGAAAAGAAAACTGCAGCAAAAGTGCTGCAGAGTGGGTTTTATTGGCCAACACTTTTCAAGGATGCACATGAGTTTGGCCGAAACTGTTTGTGGTGCCAGCAAACTGAAAATATTTCCAAGAAAGATATGATGCTACTAACCCCCATATTAGTAGTTGAAATCTTTGATGTTTGGGGGATTGATTTTATGGGACATTTTTCTATTTTATTTAAATACGAATATATTGGTTGCAGTAGATTATGTGCCAAAATGGGTTGAGGCCATAGCAACCCGAACTAATGATCATAAGGTCGTAATCAAATTCATTCAACATAACATTTTTAATTTATTTGGATGCCAAGAGCTATCATTAGTGATGAAGGTACATATTTTACTAATAGGCACTTTGAGAACTTAATGAAGAAATATGGGATAACCCATAAAGTTGCTACATCATATCATCCCCAAACTAGTGGCCAAGTAAAGATCTTTAACAGGAGATCAAACAGATTTTAGAGAAGAAAAGTGAGTAAGGCCCGATAGAAAAGACTGGTCAACACGTTTAGATGATGCACTATGGGCTTATCGTACTGCATTTAAAACTCCCATAGGAATGTCTTCTTACCGATTCGTGTTCAAAAAAGCATGTTATTTGCTAGTAGAATTGGAATATCGTATATTTTAGGCTATTAGACAGTTTAACTTTAATATGAAAAATGCAGGTTCCAATAGGAGACTCTAGTTGAATGAGTTAGAAGAGCTACGCAATGAAGCGTACGAAAATGCTAAAATTTATAAGGCTCAAACTAAAGCATACCACGATAAATATATTTTAAGAAAAACCTTCGAACCTAATCAGAAAGTTTGGCTCTTTAACTCAAAACTAAGACTTTTCCCTGAAAAACTTTGCTTCCGCTGGGATGGACCCTTTATTGTAACCCAGGTATTTCCCCATAGAGCAATAGAACTCAAAGATCCTAAGCAAGAAATATTTTTAAGGTGAACGATCAACGATTGAAGCCTTATATGGATGAAATTAAAGATGAGAAGTTAGTTGAATCTATTGATCTTTTGGATCTAGTATCACTATGATTCTAAACATAGTCTGGTTGAAGACTTTAAACTTAGCACTTTTGGGAGGCAATCCAATTTATCATTTATTCTTAGTTTTTTTAGAAAACCCAAGAAGGACAATAAAGTTAGGGGAGCATCGCCTATGGAGTCATGTAAAGCACATTTAAAGAAGGAGAACATCGTACCCAGAAATGACAAGTACATTAAACTAGGTGGTATCCTTTCTTGCAATTTTTTTTTAGAATAATAGAAAACTAAGCTTGGCAGGGAGAAGAATAATTAAATTAATTTAAATCCTTGAGTATGACTAAAATTAATTAGTGTGATGTACCAAATTTTGTCTTGATTTGAAGTTAATTGAGCATTCTAATTGATGAATGATTAACGGCTTAGATAATTTTAAAGATACTGAGGGATAAATTATTAAGAAAACCCAGTAAAAGATAGGGTGTAGGCCAAAAAAATTTTAGAGTAATTTCAGATCCTTCTGACCATTGATCTTGAAAAGAAATCTACTTGATGAGGGTATAGGTGAAAATGTCAAAGAATATATCAAATTTTTTTAAAAGTTTAAAATTAATAAAGTAGATTCTTAGCATCTCTCACTGAGTAATCGGGCCCTATCACCTAAGCAAGCGATATTGTTTGCGTAAAAAGATAAGAATGTAAAAAAACTCAAATAGGTCAGTCTTAACCTAAAGCCTTTTTTACTTGAGTCGGTAAGCCCGAGGGGTGTTCTACACCTAATGCCCTAAAGTCAACTAGCTTGGGAGTCATTGGCTTAAAGTTCGTTATAAGGGTCAACTAGAAAGCAAGGGATTAGACATTGCACTGACTTTAAAAAAAAAGAAAAAAAAAGAAAAAAAAGGAAACTAAATTGAAGAAGACACTTCATTCAACCCAAATTAAGTTAGAGGACTTAAAGAGTGAGATAGATAGTTGGTGAAGGAATAACTCTATAAATTTCTATAGAATTCACTCCATCACTAAATGGGTGACTTGATAATCTTATGAAGTACATTTATATGGTCTAGCCAAGTATCTACTTATCTTAGAATAGTAAGATAACTATCACTTCTTGGATCAATTTGGTATATATTACTAGATTTCTTATTTTACTCGAGGACGAGTAAGATTTAAGTTGGAGGGAGTGATAAGTACATAAATACTAGCCATAAAAGTATTAATTTATAAATTAAATTTTTTATTCATTTAAATGTTATACTTTTATATAATATTTTAGAAAAAATTTTGCCAACTCAAAGAACTTGATTTAGGAGTTTAACGGTACAAACGACACTCAAATCGAACTTGAAACGAGCTCAAAATGGATTTTTTAAGATTTAACCCAGAAATTGCATGAAATTTAAAGCAGTGGCGGACCAAAGAAAATCATGCAATATTTTTAAGGCTACAGTTTGAATTTTAAAAGGAACAAAGCTGATATATGGAGATAAGACAAGCAGTTAATACGGATCACACATGGAGTCTATGCATCTTCATTCATTATAAAGAGCACCATCAGAGCTACTTGAGGAATCATCCAATAATCCTTTCGTCCCTCTTCTCTTGTTCTGCCCCACTCCCATTTATGTTTTCTTCACTCCATAACCCAAATCTTTCCATCCATTCTTCTTTCCCTCTGTTCTTCATCCACCAGCCATCTATACCCTCTATAATCAACCATCTTTCTATCTTAGAAAGTGGATCTGCGGGAGCAGAAAGCGGATGGTAGATCCATCATCTCAGAAAGTAGAAGTAGAATATATATATTTTTAATTTTTTTATGTACTATTTTGGATGCTATGAAATAAAGTATTTATTTATGTTTAATTTTTATTAAATGTTCTTCAAGCAAAAATAATTTTTGACCGATCCATTCTTTAAAAGGAACGGACCGTGATCTACGGGTATGGGTTGTACTCTAATAAAGATAGATCATATCTTAATTTTTTTATAACCAATTATCTGTCTATTTAAATTTTTAATTACATAAATTTATTTCAAAATAACTACTCAAAGTCCTTATGGATTCGATCCCTTACTCTCGCTATTCTACCTAAGATTAGTTAAATTAAGGTATTTTAATTGATGCGCTACGACACGCATAACTTTTTTATGAAACCAAATTTTTTCCAATAAATACACAATAGCCTGAAATAGATTTTCGATCTTCTTTGGATCCTACCTAGTCAGCATCTAAAAAACATTCAATTCTAGTATGACCATGATTGCCATACAGGATTCCTCTCCCATGAGCTCCTTTTAAGTAGCATAAAACTTATTATACAGCTCTCCAATAATCGACAGTTAGAGAAGACAATATTGACTTACCATAGTAACTGAATAGACAGTATCTGAACGAGTAACAGTAAGATAGTTCAACTTCCTAACCAATCTTCTGTATCTTTCAGGATCTTTAAATAACTCACCATCTTTTGTAAGCTACAAATTAGGAACCATTGGAGTGCTACATGGTTTAGCCCCCAATTTTTCTATTTTAGACAACAAGTCAAGCACATACTTTCTTTGAGATAAGAAGATCCATTTCTTACTTCTTGTCACCTCAACACTCAAAAAATACTTCAGTGTTTCTAAATCCTTTGTATGAAACTGATATGAAGAAAAGATTTGAGAGATGAAATACCACCAGTATCATTCCCAGTAATAACAATGTCATCAACATAGACAACTAATATGATGATACCAACTGCAGACTGCTTGTGGAAAACAGAATGATCGATTTATTCTTCTTCATGCCAAACTTTTCAATAGCCTGACTAAACTTTCTAAATCAAGCCCGAAGACTTTATTCAAGCAATACAAGGATTTGCGAAGATGACACATTTTTTTATACCCTCTGAGCAATAAAATCAGGTGGTTGCTCCATATAAACTTCCTCTTAAAGATCACCATGAAGGAATGCATTTTTAATATCTAATTGATGCAAAGATCAATTATATGTGGCTGCCATAAAAATAAATAATCGAACAGAAGTACGTTTAGCAACAGAAGAAATGGTGTCAGAATAATCAACTCAATCATTTGAGCATATCCTTTAGCAACTAGTCGAGCTTTTAATCTAGCAACAGTCTCATTAGGATTGACTTTAACTGCAAACATCCATTTACATTCAATAGCCTTTTTATTTATAGGTAATTGTACCAAGATTCAAGTACCATTATCATCTAAAGCATTCATCTCCTCAATCATAGCATTACATCATCTAGGATGAGATAGAGCTTCATGAACAGTCTTAGAATAGTGATAGAATCAATAGATACAATAGGAAGATCATCACTAGAGCTGAAAACTAGATCTGATGACGAAGGAACTGATGCAGGACATGGAGCAGAGGCATAGGAATAGGAACCAGATTAGGAATAGAAGGTTTAAAGGAAAAAAGATAAAGAATTAGGTGATGTAATAGTATAGATTAGTAAACCATCTTCCTCCCCCTGACTGATAGAATATGAAGATGTGACTGTAAAACTAGAAGCATGTGACTTAAAAGAAGAAAAGAGACTAGAATTACCTGTCATATGATTTGTGGCACCAGAATCAATGATTCATTTGAAAGATGAGAAAATAAGATGTTTATTTTACCTAAACAACGATGGCAGTAATAGAAGTAAATGAAGACTTTAGAGATTTTTGATACTGTGAGAACTTGGCATACTCATTTGCAGATATTGAAATGGACTCAAAAGTATCATTAGTAGAGGCAACATAGATTGACTGGTTCAATTGATTCTTGCGTTGCAACTTTCTACAATCTTTTTATATGTCAAGGCTTATGATAATAGTAACATACAACACCTCTCAAATCCTATCCTCGAGCATCAAGATTTCGATCATAACTACTTGAGTTTTCTCCTATATTGCCATATCTATATGGTTGTCTCCAAGATTCAGAAGTGCAGCTGACAAGAACACTATTAGGCTGAGCAGGAGCTAAATTTTTTTGCGAAGTATCCTACTAAAAGCTTCTTTCAAAGAGGATATCTCAGGACTAGAAAGAATTTAAGATTTAGCAGCCTCAAACTTAGAAGGAAGACCAGCCAAGAAGGTCATAACGCCATCTTTTCTCTGAGCTTACTGAACTTTTACATTAGTACTAAATGAAAGTAGCATATTAAGTTCCTCATGAGTCTTTTTAAAATCCATAAAGTAGTCAGTGAGGAATTTATCACCTTTTTCTGCACGATAAAAGGCTTGGCATACCTCATAAGTGTATTTGATATTTTCTTTGCGAGAGTACACAAAATTCAAATAATGCATCAATTCTTTCATAAATTCATAATGATTTATCAAATCAATCACCTCACCATCAATAGAATGTATTTGCAAAATAAATGGGCATCCTCTCTAGCCATGAGGTTTTCGAATCATCGCTAGGTGGATCATCAGTTAAAGATTATTCATAGCAATACTCCACAAAAAAAAGTCTAACCATTTTACTCCAATCTAAATAATTAGATCTATTGAGTTTATGTATATGATTTTTGATATCACAGGAACCACATCAGATACAACACATACTTCTTTTCCTTCATATTATCAATATCAGTCAAATAAAAGAGCCAAAACCATAACAAAGTTAAAAATATTCGAAGAATCTGAACCTGTCCCAGAGTAAATCCCATATCGAATAGATGCTAACCCAAATAGGTAGTAAACTTATTATGAAATTGAGGCGAGCAGAACGAATAAAAAAGCACCAGATTCTAGCAACAAAACTCCTGAACGAAGGCTGATCGGCGAGTGGCACTTCTCCATATAGGCGGTGAGAACAAAAAAAATACCAAAAATAGAAACCGAAGAAAACCGTAAAATCTCACTGTTTATATATTTCAGAGTTATAAGCTCGAAAGCTTTGATACCATGAAATAAAAGTAAAACTCTGAAAAAGAGGAAGAAGAAAGTAATTTATGTGTATTTTTATTCATCAATCTCTTAGATATATATACAAGCAACAAATCCTATGTTGGAAAGAAAAACTAATTACATTAAATATCTATAAATTAGAATCAAATATATTTACTTCCTATTATAGAAATGCAGTCTACTTCCTATTTTATAAATGCAATCGATAACAATCCCTATGAATCAGAATCAATATATTTACTTCATATTCTAGAAATATAATCAGTAATACTATCAATTACAATATCCATAACTAACATAAAACATACTACTGTGAAGACATAATGACAACAAAGATAAACATCAAAATAACTAATAAATGATAGTCAATAGTCCATATCAATTATAATATGCATAACTAACATAAATCATACTACTGTGAAGACAAAGGTGGAGGCGGAGGCAGACGTGGAGAAGGAGGCAACGATGAATGTGGTGAAGGCTACGTAGTGTTGGCTGAAGCTAAACTTGATGGTATATCATGTGAAGGAGGAATATAAACATTAAATTCAACAAGAAGTGTAGCAATTAATCTTAGGATTATTGATTTCTAACGCATAACTTGCTCACACTAAGCATCAACAACTGGAGTCGAATGTGATGCATCCCCACTAGAGGTAGAGACAGAACTCCTCTGTCGAGGTCTTTTTGTTGCCTTCATTCTAGGAATCGATCTTCAGCCTTTGTGATAGCTAGAACGTATACCAAGAACGTCATCAACGATGTTACCCTCGGTAATATTTTCACTCTCAGAGCCAACTTCTTGAGTGGATAACGATGTACAACGTTGAAGTATTTCTTCTTACAAAAAAAATTAATTTAAAAATTAAATAGTCAATACTCTAAAATCAACAACAACAAGAAGAACAAGAACAATAACTAATACAAATAAAATAATTTAAAAATTAAATAGTAAACACTCTAAAATCGACAATAACAACAACAACTACTACTACAAATAAAACAATTCAAAAAATTCTGAAATAGGCACAGTTTAAAGTTCATAGAGAACCAATCCAAAAGCAACATGTATCCATCAAATTTTATCAAAAACAGTCCCCTTTAAGTCTCATTCAAGTTTCTGGGTTCTTGTTACAAGTAAAAAATTGCATAGAAGAAATTTTTAAAAGATAAACTCTGAATTTTATGTTAAAAAAATTAATCAAAACATGGGTTCATCTCAATTTCTTCCACATGTTCTGGTAAATCAACAATAATAACAACAACAACAACTACTACTACAAATAAAATAATTTAAAATTAAATACTAAACATTGTAAAATCAACAATTACAACAACAACTACTACTAGAAATAAAATAATTCAAAAAATTCTAAAATAGGCATAGTTTAAAGTTTATAGAGAACCAATCCAAAAGCAATAGGTATCCATCAAATTTGATCAGTTTTAAGCCATTGAAAATAATCACCTTTAAGTCTCATTCAAGTTTCTGGATTCCTATTACAAGTAAAAAATTTCACAGAAATTTTTTTAAAAGTTAAACTCTGAATTTTATGTTAAAAAAATTAATCAAAACATGGGTTCATCCCAATTTCTTTCACATATTTTGGTAAAATCAACAACAACAACAATAACTACAAATAAAATAATTTAAAAATTAAATAGTAAATACTCTAAAAACAACAACAACAATAACAACTATAGCAGCAACAGCGAGCAACAACAACAACAAAATAATTTAAAATTAAATAGTAAACATTCTAAAATCAACAACAACAACTACTACTACAAATAAAATAAAATAAGTCAAAAAATTCTAAACAATGATTCAATCATCTAAAATTTGGACTAGTAACAAAAAAACAAAAAATATATTAACAAACACATGATTACAACATAAAATTTTGACTAAACAATATTTCAATCATCTAAACAATTATCCAATTTATCATACTATATCAAAAATTCTAAGTATATATAACAGTCATCTAAGTATAACAATTGTTCAATAGGACTTCTAAGTTTAATAGTTTACCTTCAATAACAAAATGATAGTAGTCAAATATTGCCATTAAATTCTTTAAAACAATGAAAGTTTCCCAGCCGAACCCACTGAAATGTGATTCAAAACAACAAAATCAATCAATAAAGAATTAGAAATGAGAGAGAACAATGTAGAAGTTTATTAAGATCCTTTCATATGTTACATAGCATAAATCAAGCTCATGCCCCTTGTTTACATCAATATAAGATCCATTGAATTGATTTCAGCTATAGGCATAGAGATCCATTGAACTGATTTCAGCTATAGGCATAAAAAAAATAAGTTTAGATTAATAGAAATCTATCTTTTGATCTGTTAACTAGTGCTAATAATTGTGATGCACATGAGAAGGATGCATGGTCGTAAACCTATTCAGTTCGAGTACTGGTTTGTTTATCTAATCATATTGACGAGTCCATCTTATTTTTGCTTATTTAGTAGGCTATGAAAAAGTATATTAACAAGAAGCAAAAGGAGTATAATAATCGAGGGTCAAACTATATATATGTTTCACACTTTTTCTCCTCCAGTTAGAAATTATTATTCTATCAATTGAAGCTACAACGTTTCAGTGTAATCATACCGTGCCAACATTTGATCAGCACAATAAATGATGATTTACTCCTTAACTTATATAGTGGATAATCACTAAATAGACAAATTCATATCTATTCTGCTTGCTCCATTGTGAAGACAAAATAGTTGAATGAAATACTAAAATGGAGAGAAGGATTCAAATGGAAGCAGTGGAAAGTTTGGGAGGAAATATTCTTGTTTTATGCATGGCAGCAGGCCCATATGGAATGGGTTTCAAAAGGAAAGACGGGAAGAGGGGGAGGCACAGAGGTGCAACATTGCCATAAAAGCCCTTTCCAATCAATACAGCAATGTAACAAATGTCTGAATGTTGAATGCTGCTATGTAAATGCACATAGTTTAGGTCTTGATAGTAATCCACTTGTTAATTGTTTTTGGGATGCTCTTCATAGATTATTTGACTGCTTGGAAAAATCACAGATACATTAGGAGAACAAATACATTCAGCACATAGTGTTTACATCAAGGGATCTTTCTCTAGAGCCTCTCAGATGAATGATACTAATTAATTATGTCTTAATGTAGGAGTATGGAATTAAAGAAGAAGAAGAAGAAGAAGAAGAAGATGATGATGATGATGATGAAACGAGGCCCATGAAAATCGGATTACCAAATAATGAAACTGGCATATATTTTGGAGAGAAAAGATGCTTATGTAAATTTAATTACTACATGGACCATAAATTTATCACACACATAGAAGTTAAATAAGGATACTAAACTAAATTCACCATCACTAGCTCATAAGCAAGTGCAATGTTGAACATCTGCGACTGCTGAAGAATGCTTATGGGTAAAAATTGTCTAAAGATGTATGTAACGCCTAGAAAAATTATAAAGAATGAATGTAGGTTATAACTATATGTGGTATACAAGAGAGTTTAATGTCAACTGCTCTAGCAAACCTTTTTAAGATACTAGTTGATCATATATGTAGACACAGTCAATTCATTTCAATGCATAAACATGCATATAATATTTTTCCTTCTAAACATTAGGTACTTATAAAATAGTCTAACATGATTTGAAAAGACCATATAATTAGAAAAGGCATGAAAGAGAAGGACAATAGGGTCACAAAATGGTTTGCATAAAACCTACTCTTTTTTGGATGCCTGAAACACTATCTTCTAGGGCAATCAGATTGATATGCCTTCATGTTCATCAGTTTTATCAACGATAAGTAGGCAAGATATGAATCAAAAAATTACAGATGCATTTAAATTAAAATAATAACCATAAAAAAGGTGCTTGTCCCCTCCCACATCACGCGTTCAAGTTAATGTTTCTTAAAAAGAAGTATTTATAATTTATGTAGATATTTGAAAAGAATATAAAGAAAAAGAAGAAAAAAAGAAAGTATCCTAGAAAAAAAAAATCAGAATTGGATATCAAAAAAATGCAAACATACTAGTCAAAATGATATATCGAGAAAATCCCTTCTCTCCACCAAATCTCACATTCGTAAAAAATCAACAAATCATCGATCAATCAGCAAATAGAAAGCAAATCCAAGTTCTCAAGCACTAAATCCACCAAGATCGAATCTTTCTTATAGAAAAATAACTTAGATTGCATCACAAAAGCTGAAATAAGATAGATCTACAAATAAAGAGCCGAAACTAAAGATCTAATAGAAACCTTCATCAATAAAAAAAAAACTAACCTAAAGAAATCCCAAAAAAATACGAGAGAAACGAGTGACAACACCAAGATGGCATGTGTCAACACATTTTCTGATGACGATGGCACAGGTTTCAACTGCAGTTTGGGAGCTCAAGGACGAAGGGGGGCAAAAGTCAGAAAATAGGATGGAATGAGGAAAAGCTCTGAAGAGTCAAAGAGGATTGTCGGAGGGGTGCGTGAGGTTTAAGTCCAAACCTTTGCCTATGATTTTAGTAAATCTCATAAGCAAAGGTCCAAGTTCTTCCTTCTGCCTACGAGTTTGACTAATTTCGTAGAAAAAGGTTTAGAAACAACCTTTGCCTATGATTTTCATAAAAATCATAGGCAAAGGCTCGTTGAACCTTTGCCTACGAAATTAGTCAAACTCATAGATAAAGTTCAGCTTTCTATTTTTGCCTATAATTTTCAAGAAAATCATAGACGAAGACTTTCTTATGGACCTTTGCCTACAAAATTAGTTAAATTCGTAGGCAAAGGTTCAGCGGCTGCCTTTACCTACAATTTTCATTTAAATTGTAGGCAAAAGTAGAAAGCTGAACCTCTCCCTATGACTTTGACTTATTTCATAGGCAAAAGTTTACTGGCTAGCCTTTGTCAATGATTTCATTTAAATCGTAGGCAAAGGTTATGCTAAACCTTTGCATACGAATTTTATGTAGGGAAAGGCTTTCTAATATTTTCTTCCTATGTTGATCAAATTTGTAGGAAAATGTTTCTTATGACTTAAGAAAATCATAGGCAAAATTATTCAATTTAGAGAAAAAAATTGACAGGTGATTTTGCCTCCAAGAATTTGTTGATCCAAAAAAAAAAAAATCTATGGTTTTCACTAAAATCGTAGGTTAAAGTTTTTCCATAGGAGGCACCAAAACCTTTCCCTACAATTTTGAATTTTATCGTAGGAAAAGATATTTTCACAATAATAAAAAATTATTCTTTATAATATAAATTCTTCACTATAGAACCTTTCCCTACGATCTCAGAAAATCATATGGAAAGATCTTTTTGCCTAAGATTTTAAAATTATAGGCACAAAAATCGTAGGCAAAGCTTACATTTGTTGTAGCGAATTAATTTATTGAAAGCTTTATTAAAATACATACTTAATGTCCTCTCAAAATTAATTTCATTAAAGAAAAAAATACCCTTATGGTACGTACCCCTTTTTTTAAGTAGGAAAATAGTTAAAAGATATCATCAACATTATTTTTTGTTTTTTGTTATTTTACTTCTTCAAAAGGTTCATAAAATCATTTAAGTTCTTAGGAATTAAAGTAGACAAAATATTAATTAATATAACATAAAAAAATTAACAACTTCATCCTTATTAGTAACACTCTAAATATTTCCTCTAATTGACTAATAATTTTGTATCTATATAAAACATTATGTTTCTATTCCCTTGAATCATATTTGTCTCGATCTTTTAATGCTAAAGATATTCTCAAGCAAATTTTTTCACTTATTTCTTTTCATTCTCTGTTTCCCAATAATACATCACAAGTCCTTCACTTCATTTAATTTTCAAATCTCATCTTTAATTCTTTATTCCCATCCCTTAAGTTTCTTCTTAATAAATCATACTTTTCGCCACAAAATATTTAATAACATGACTAGAACTCACTGTTTATATCCAAAATAAGTTTAAAATTTTAAAATTTTGCAAATAATAAACAAATGAATAAACATAATATATTATTATCTTTTATGTAATCTCAAAATTGTTCTATGACTTCCAACTATCAAATATTATTATTAATGGATATTCAGTTCGAAGATGCTGACAATATGATAAGTACTTTGCGTTCAAGAAGTGCTAACACTTTGGTGGGAGTTAGTCTCACAAGAATCCTTAGCAAGATTAGTTAATTTCTAAATTTAACATTGAGACATCATAACCTATATTTCAAAATAAATTTAAGATTCATGACTATGTCAATCAACCCTTACTATAAAATAATAGATAATACTTTCAAACCTTTATAATAAAAAAATTCTTAATGTATTCAACTTAGTTTCGTTCCTCATCTCCCTTCTGATCTATCTATCCTAAAGGTTTATAACCTATGCTTTAATACCATATAATTGGTTACATTCCAACATAATGCTTTGTGCATGGTCGAGGCATATCACACTTTATCATGGTGACATCATGGGAAAACATGAGATTATTATACATGTTTTCAGACTTTTATTTTCACATATTCATCCATTTAATATTATGGATGTAATATATTATAATTTAAATCGTTTGCCGCTCAGGAGAAGGGGAGAGAGAGAGAAGAAGGGGAAGAAGGTAGGGAGGGAGCGACCAATTAATATACATGTCATCGGGCTATAGTTAGCATGACCGACCAAACTGTTCATGACTTATTTAAGAATGCATCACTCATGGACTTATCAATACTTGGCTGCAATTCAAAATCTTTTGATCGGTTTAGTTTCAAACTATTCTAGTTACGATGCTTTTCCGATTCTAATCTTTTGTAGATTGATCTGAAAAGTCTATTTGGCTAAAGTTGTTCTTTAGCTTTACCATGAACGTAACCCAAAAAAAAAAAAAAACTCCACTGCTATAATTAATCTTAATTATGTTTGAAGCACTACTCCCAAAGACCTCGGTCTTCTTGTGGAGAGCTCCACGAGCTCAAGTCCAAGACGGGGCGCAGTGCGCTTCAAATACTCGATCGGATGTTAGTAATCTATCCATAGTCTTCTCTCTCCCTCCCACACACAACTAGCTGGCTTCTCTCTTCTTATTTTTCCTCCGAGAAGATCATGGAGAGAAGGATAGACTGCGCATCTAGACGCACACACAAGAGGAAAAAAAAAGGAATAATAATAATAATAGTGGCAAGTGAAACTTCAAGATCAAACAACTCTCACTATTCAAGACAGCCAGAATACACAACAAACTCGATTAAAAACAGCGAGCAATGAACCCCAGTGGCCTCCGAACAAGTGGAGTCTTAATTTTTTCCTCCCTAGCGCCAACTGCACCATTAAATTCCATGCAACATTCACTTACGAGCTTACATTACGTGACTTGACTTCAACAACGCACCTTATCTCCGTCTCTCAGGCTTTTAGCCTGACGACAAACAGCTTCATTTTCCTTCTGGCGATAATAAAGATCCATGTGAGCAGAAGCTCCTCTGCTGGGAATCCATCTTTCTCCCTCGATGAAGTTGGCCACCGTGAACTTCTCCGCCATCGTCCTGTTGATGACATGGAAGCCCGGCCACTTCACCCGGTCGGTGACGTTGGAGCCCTCGCCCTTGTTGTTGTACTCGGCGTAGTAGAGGGTCTTGAGGGCGAAGTCCCTGTCCCACGGCAAGTAGCCGGCCGGGTGGATGAAGCTGCTGATTTGGTTCTCCATGAAGACGGTCCTCGAGTACTCCTTCCAGGGGCGGGCGAGGTAGTTCTCGACCTCGTACTCGGCCTCGTGGAGGCTTTCGTCGGCCTTGATTTTCGAGTGCTGGATGACGAAGCCAGTGCTCTCGTGGCTGTAGCTGCGGCCGTGGGCGGTCACGATGTTCCGCTGCTTGGGGAGGGGTCGCCGGAGGAGGAAGAGGCAGTTCTGAAAGACGGCGGAGGCGTCGCCGAAGACGAAGTCGATGGTGCCGGTGATGATGCAGCCGCGGTAGAACTGGAGGTGGGATTGCGCGTAGAGCGTGTCCTGGTACCCCTCCATGCGGCAGTTGAGGAAGATGGACCGGTCCGACTGCACCCGGAGAGCCACCGCCTGCTCCTTTTCCGGGCCGGCCGTGTTGTGGAACCCCATGTCAATGGCCATGAACCCCTCTCCAGAAGCGACTGCATGCCAAATCGCGACATGAACATGCGACTGTTAGCAACAAGTGTTCAGCTACCGTTGCCATTGTTATGCATGGTTGTGTCACTTAATTTGTTTGGCTGCAGTTTGTACGTAACTTTTCCAGGATAAAGTTATTCTTAGAATAATTCTACCCTGCATTACTATTCTCCCCTTCTGCCTAATATTTGAAGACTATTTTTTTGTAGGTACAAGGTTTAATCCAAATTTTGTACCTGAATATATATAATTTGTTGAAATTTTAAGCACTAAACTAAACCACAGCCACCTCATCTTCATATGTCTTGAAGTAAATATCGACCAAAAAAAATAAAATCCTTCGGTTGGAACTTGATTAACTTACCGAATGTGGCGGTGTGTGAAGTCTTGGTACCATCCTTGAAGTTCTTGCTTCCTGTCACAATGGACTTCTTTGGCCCATCACCGTACATCGTAATGTTGTCATACTTGCTTGTCAAATTGACTGCCTCGTTGTAGATCCCCTCCTTGACGTAGATTACGTATCTATTTTCACGAACAGATTCACAATCACATCGACATTAGTGTAAGAAATCATACGTTGAACTAATAATTACTAGCTAATCCCTTGAGAAGAATTAAACAAGGCTTAATTACCTTCCATGATATTTGAGTGGCATCCGACGGATCGCTTCATTGATGGTGCGGAAGTCCCCACTTCCATCCTGCGCCACGGTTACATTGGGCTTGAGCTTGATCTTGAGGTGCTCCTTAAGCAACCGACGATCCCCGTCGGAGACCCAGGAGGGGTAGCCTCGCTTCACGACGGGCTGGTCCTCCACCGAGAGGAGGCGGCGACTGAACGACTGGATGCCGAGCATCGACACGAATTCGGACACCTGCCCGACCAAGACTAGCGCGTTGCTGGTGAGCTCCTTTGCGGTCTTCATCGCTCTCCTCATCTCGTTCTTGTGCTTGCCCTCCGGGAACCCATCGACGCATGTCTGCTGGTAGAACAAGGCGGCGCTCAGCCAGCTCTTCAGACTGAGGGTCTGGCCCGGGAGGTACTCGAGGCCGGTGTCGATGATCTTGTTCAGCGTCTTCACGAGATCCTCCTTGGAGTCTTGGTACATCTCCCAGCAGTCATCGATGGCATCCTGGACCCGGCTGTCGTTGGATTTGAAGAGGGTGGAGTGGGAGAAGGACGTGCTGATCTCGTCGATCACCGCCACGATGGCGGCCTTGAGAATCTCTTTGGGGTCGGATGTGGTGTTGTGGGCGAGCTTGATCAGGCTCTTCTCGCAGGTCTGCTTGTAGTCGGTGGAGGCGCAGATAGCCTGCACCGACTTGGTGGAGGAGCGGATGGTCCCGGTGTTTGAAGTGGGTTTCTCTTCGGCCTGGTTCATGGAGACGGCCACCATGCCGACCACCAAGAGGAGGAGGAGGAAGGAGGAGGAGCTAGCGATCACCATCTTCCTCCTCCGACGATGTTCGTGGTTGGAAGCCATGTTTTTCAGGGGAGCAGGAGGCGTCTACGGACTACTTCGCTGCTCCTGCTCCTTTCCTCTGCCCCGAGGAGACGTTATGTCGGATACTTTTGAGGCAGAGAGAGCAAGGGAGAGAGAGAGAAAGACGAAGAAGGAGAGAATGCTCAGGCTTCTTATTTCGTGACGTGCCTTCTGTCTCACGAGAGGTGGGGAGGGCTCGGAGTTGTTGTACGGTTGAGTCTCTGAAAGCAATTTCCGGTTTTAAAATTAGTTAAGCGTGGAGGCAAATGGATGGTGGACGTTGCGGCCGTTGCTCCTCATTGACCACCAAAATATATCCATTGGTTGACCAGTCCCCAGGTACAAAGTATCGTATGCTATGCCTAAAACGGCATCCGTATCCTCGGTAATGTTAGCGCCCAACTCTGCAGCCTTTCTGACGGCAAGCTGTGGTGTAAAGTTAATTGCTTTAGAAAGAACGGATTTGAACGGATTAAATTGAGATGGCGATAATAAAGAAATTTTTTTTTCAAATTTGTCAGGTTCCGATTCAAGTTCGGGTTTGGGATGGAGACTGAGGTCTCCATCTCTTTACCCAAAATTTATTTTTTTCTGCTGTAAAATTACTTTTAAACGGACATCTAATGAGGGCAAGGGTTTTATTTGAGGAATTAATTTTATAAGTTTTTTAATCAAAAAATTTCCTAGTAACTTATTTTGATTTTATTTCTTGCACTCAAAGTTTTAAAATTAAGATGGTATTTGTTGATGTTGATTTTCATTCTTTGACTTGGGAATGAGGTAGTGGGCACGCCAGGATTTGAGTGGCGTTATTTTATCTTTGGAAACCTACAAAACAACGTTTTTTCGCAAGAAATGATGTGGGTGATCCTTACAAAGGATCCTTCGATGCTCAAGTCAATGGATAATTTTCAGCTTCAGATAATAAGAATAAAATTTTGAAGAGAAAGAGAAGGAGAAGAATATCTCATAGAGTGATTGTCAGTCTCCCCCTTTAGGGCTCTCGGGGCATGATATTTAAAGGGAAAGGATATAGTAAGCTGTTACTTAATTTTTGAAGAGCTATTATGAAAGTTGGGGGATGATAAGGCCGATTTATCGTATACCTTATCAAGAGGGATTCGTGATCCCACAAATCTTGAAGAGGTAGAGCCATATTCGGCTTTCGTTTCTATTTATGGAGGACTACTTTGGGAAAGAGATCCACGATCCTCGTAGTTCTGGTGATATGATGTTCGAGATGCTTGGCGCGGACCGAAGGTCGACCAAAGGGAGGATCGGTCGAGTGGCTCCTGACATTGAGGTTTGATTGCTCTAGCTCGGGAGCGAGACTCGATGAAGGTGAAGGTCGGTCAGCTGAGGTTTGGTTGGCAAAGCTCGGTCTGGCAAGGCTCGGGCGAAGATACCGAGGCAGAGGTCGGTGAGGCATCCTTCGGCTCTTGAGGGTCGACCGTAGTCCCAATGTGGGCCTAGTTCATCTACCTACGTCAACCGATTTATATGGAGACTTTTTCACTCCGCATCACTTGTCCCCCAACTCCCTAGTCTGAAGTTTAATTTTGGATGTAAGGAGTAGAGTCTTGATGGCCGAATTTCATTGGCAAGGGAAAAATTTGAAGAGACGCTCCATAATGATACCATAAATGCCGAACCATCGTGCCTCCATCCCAGCCCATAAAGTGAGAGGAGCTTTTTTAGTATTCGATCAAGGGCGATTGGTGGAACGACATATGGCAAAGCCAAAGATCACAGTGCTTGAACCGAAGGCTCGCAGCTCTTTGGTTCCTCGCTAATAACGTTCTATCTCTTCGTGCAGCGGCTTTAAAAGGGAGAGACTGGTGTCTTCTGTAGTCGCATCTTTTTAAACCTTTGGCGCTATTCTCCTTTTTGAGGTTAAGCGTTCTTAGTTGAAGAAGAATATGGCCAGCTCCATTATCGTTCGTTCTAAGGATATGGAGTGCCCAACCCATATAGCTTCGACAATGACTCCAGCGGATATGGAGAGGATCCGCCGTGAATACTGGATTCTCGATGACTATGATCTACGAATGTCGGGTTCTAGGCAGAGGATTACAAATGAACTACAGTCCGGGACCTTCTTCTATGAGGAGTGCTTCAAGGCGAGCGTCTGCCTTCCTCTTCATTCAATTATAGAGGGGGTGATAAAATTCTACGACATCTGCCCCTTGACGGTGGCTTCGAACAGCTGGTGGCACAACATGGGGTTCATCTCCATGTATCAGTTGGTGGGGGTAACGGTGATGGTACCTCTGTTCTGGGTGTGTCACAACATCATCTTCCCCAGGAGCTCCTTCTGGCCCTACATTAGACCTCGGAGGATATTCAAAAGGGTATTGAGAGTTCCATCCTCTATCGAGGGATGAAAACTCTGCTTTTTCATTATCTATTGGAGTGGTGAGTATATCTTCCCTCGGTCATGGGGGACATTTTCTGAGGACTTGAACAGAGCTCCTTGGTTGTCGAGGCAAGAGATCGATGACCTCAAGGTGCTTTCCAGTGGGAAGGCACTCTCGATTGGGGTTCTCTTGGCCGAGGATGCGCTTTTCAATGCTAGCCTTAGCAGCATTGATCCTCGTGGTGAGTATAATCCCTATCCTTTTGAACTTCAGCCTTACTCATCAAGGCACGACTAATTTTTGGTTGTTCTCTATTTTCAGTGGCCAAATCAAATCTCGAAGCACGGATGAGAAAGATGCTGAAGAGCGGCTCAAGCAAAAAGAGGACGAGAAGCAATGAGGGGGTGATGTCCAAGTCCACCATGAGGCAGTGGCCCTGGTGCTCGATGCAGGCCCGGTTGATGAGGACCTGCACGTCGGCCTTGACCCTGGCAATATCTTGAAGCATGGCTTGAGTAAGAAGAGGGGTGAGAAGCAACCGCACCCGACCTCGCTGAGCCTTCACAAGAAGAAGAAGGTCAATCTCGACCCTAAGTCTTCTTTGCCCTCATCAAGTCTTAACCAGAAGAAGGTCAAACTTGGCCTTAAGTCTTTTTCGCCCTTGCTGAGTCCTAAAAGGAAGAGACCTGGCTCCCCAAGCTCTTTGAGAGAGAGTGGCAAGGAAGAGGAAGACCCGAGTCCAGGTCTTGCCCTAGCACTGATGCTAACAGAGAAGGCATCGGTGGACTAAATAAAAGATGCCCCAGCCTAGAGGAAATAGGAGCCGGGGATGGCACAACGGGGCTTGCAGTTGGTGCAGTCCTAGGAACCATAGAGCATCCACCCGATGGAGTCGAGAGATGAGTTCCAGGAAGAAGAAGATGCTCCTGTAAATAAGTTCTACTACCCAGTCGTTGATAACCCAGACACTCTTGCCCTCTATAATTTGCAAACCCCCAAGGGGCTTAAGGAGTATCGAAGAATAAAAGGATAGTGGAGACCGAAGGATTGGAGGCTGCCATTGCTGCGAACGGCCCCTATATTCCTCCATCCGTGGAGGGGCCTCTCCACCCAGCGCAAGGGGAGGCCGAGAGGGGCGCCGAGGGTCGGGAGGATCCCTTGGCAGAGAGGGTCGACGAACTAAGGCCCTTCGATGGATAGGTTGGCAATAAGAGGAAGCCTGGCCTAACTGATCCTCCTTGTCATCTTATCGACTGTGTGCCCGAGTCATTGAGGTTGCAATTTGAGGCATTCTGCTCCATTCTCCACCCAGAAGAGTGTACTTCTGATGTTGATCATGCGGAAGTCAAGCGTCGGATGGTCTCCTTCTTGGTCGAGGGATTTGACATCCCCGAAGACTTGGAGGATCTGCCATTCTTTAGAGCAATTCCCTTCTGAGGGAGATGAATACTTTCGTCGTTCGGGTAAGTTAAGGCTTCTTTTTCTTATCTTTTTGACATATTCAGCTACCTTCAAGCTTAGTTGCCTTGTTCTGTTGTAGGTAATAATCCTCTAGAAAGTGTTATATGGGCTCCTAAGCTCAGTGGCAGAGACTCAAAACTAGGCACTAAACGAGGTCATCGAGCTTTAGAATAAGGAAGGCCTGGCTAGTCAGTAGTTTTCTAAGGAACTAGCCAAGGTTTGAGCCGAGCTTGGTGAGGCTAATAAATTAGTCGAGGAGGCCAATAAATCGGCCGAAGAGGCTAATAAATCGATCGAGGAGACTAACAAGTTGGTCGAGGAGGCTCGGTCAAATATGTCAAAGTTTCAAGTGGAGGTCGTAGAAGAAATAAATGTATTGAATAAGAAACTTGCCGATGAAGGTCGCAAGTTTGAATTCAGCTAACGATAGGCCACCAGTGTTATGGCTGATCTTGTTTCTGCACAACATAAGGCAGGAGAGGATCGGGCAAAGCTAGAGCATGCCTTGAGGAAGCTCTACCAATATAAGAAGGAGAAGAAAAAACTTCAGGAGTAGACTGTAGAGGCGGAGAAGAAGGCTATTCAGTAGGCCAAGGCTGTTGCCGAGGTATGTACTTTATTCATTCCTCCATTTTGTTTTGCTTCTAACAAAACTGACTTTGTTTCTTAGGCAAAAAAGAGTAAGGCTAGGGTGGCAGAGAGGATGAAGATGCTAACCGAGGAGTTAACCTTGTGTCACCTAGAATGTCCCAAGCTTCGGCACTAGACGGCTAAGGCTGACAACCAAGCTGCCCTAGCAGTAGAAAAGTACAAGAGCTTAGCCGAGTTTAAGCTCTCATTTTTCAAGAAGGCCTACTTATTAGCAGCAAAGGAGATGCGGCAGAGGGTTGCCTAACAGTATCTGGATCTAGACCTTTCATTCCTAGAGGAAGAGGCATACCGCGTCCCTTCTTCGGCAAATCTCTCGGTTGCGTCTTATTTGTCCGCTGAAGCTGAGTCTGAAGAGGGCACCTTGGACATTGACTTTGAAGAGATCGTAGAGGTAGACTCGATTGGGGTTTCATATGCCATTGAAGAGCCGACTCAGTCTGCTCCAACTTCCTCTGAGGAAGGTGTAGCACCAACTGAACCTTAGGTCTACTTGTTCTTTTTGTAATGTAGGAGATTCTTTATTTTTGATGTCATGGTGGACTTATAATTCCTTTGTAATAAGAGATCCATTGAATAAAAATTCAATGAATATAATTTTAATTTTCTTTTTCAACTGCTTGTGCCTTTGAATGAATTTGATAAGCGTACTTTGCCAAAAACTTCATTCTTTTTCTTGCACTTTCTTCTGTAGGCCACTAAGTAGCCATTTACCCAAAATGTCTTGCAATAGTTGGGCTTAGCTACTTAGGCTTCACGAAAGTAGTGTAGGGGTGCTTCGTACAAAAGGTCAAAGAGAAAACTTGTAGATGTCTCAACCCGGCTGAAGGTTCGGGGAGGTGGTAGGATATACTTGGCTGTGCTGAGTTTCAGAGATGGAATAAAGTGGGGGCTTAGCCCTTTTTAGGATTCATAGGTAGAGTGAAGTAGCTTCTGACTCGATCTTGTTGAAGTTTATATATTTTAGGTACTTAGCCCCGCCAAGATTTGAAGAAATTAAGTGCTTGGCCCTACCGAGGTTCAAAGAACTTAGGTGCTCGACCCTGTCGAGGTTTGAAGAATTTAAGTGCTCGGCCCTGTCGAGGTTCGGAGAACTTAGGTGCATGGCCCTGCCGAGGTTCGGAGAATTCAAGTGCTCGGCCCTGCCGAGGTTCAAAAAATTTAAGTGCTCGGCCCTGCCGAGGTTCGGGGAACTTAAGTGCTTCGCCTTGTCGAGGTTTGAAGAATTTAGGTGCTCGGCCCTATCGAGGTTCAAAATATTTAAGTGCCCAGCACTGCTGAGGTTCGAAGAATTCAAGTGCTCGGCCATATCGAGGTTCGAAGAATTCAAGTGCTCAGTCTTGCCAAGGTTTGAAGAATTCAAGTGGTCGACCCTACCAAGGTTCAAAGAATTCAAGTGCTCGGCCTTGCCGAGGTTCGGGGAACTTAAGTGCTCGGCCTTGCCGATGTTCAATTCGTAGAATTTAGATGAGAAAGCCTTAGCCCTGCTCATGGTTTGGATATAGGATCTGTTGGATCAGTGATTGAGAGAAACTTGGTTCTTATGAGCATCTTAAAATGGTTATTCGGAGAAAATATATTCATACATGGAGAAGTCCATTACGAATAGCAAGGTAGCCAATGTTTGAGGAATACCTTACTAGTAATATAATCAGAGATTGTCTGAGTTCCATATCCTCGGGATGGCTTTTTCATTGAGGTCTTGGAGCCAGTAGGTGCCGGGCTTGATGACCTTTGCTACTTGGTAGGGGCCTTCCAAGTTCGGAGTTAGCTTCCCTTGCTCCGTTGGCTTAGAGATCGAGGCTTTGCAGAGCACCAGGTCATCGGGAAGGAAGAGCTTATCTTTTGCTCAGGAGGAATAGTAATAGGTCACACACTATTGGTACACAGCCATCCTAATTCAGGCCTTTTCTCTGACTCCCTCGATTAGGTTGAGGTTAGATCGTAGTTGTTCATCGTTTGCCTCTTCAGGGTGGCTTTCGACTCTAGGTGAGGGTAGGCCTATTTCAACAGGGATGACGGCTTCGGTTCCGAAGGCCATCCTAAATGAAGTTTTATCGATAGGTATCCTTTGCATGGTTCGGTAAGCCCATAGGACATGGTGAAGCTCGTCCACCCATCTATCACGCATTCTATTCAGCCAAGCCTTTAATGCTTACAGCAGGGTTCGGTTAAATACCTTTGCCTCGCCATTTGTTTATGGGTGTCCGATCGAGGTAAGCTGATGGTTGATGCCATGATTTTCACAGAACTTCTGAAACTTTGGGTTATCGAACTGCTGACCATTATTGGTAATGATTGTATGTGAAAGACCGAATCGACAAATGATGGACCGCCAAACAAAGTCTTTGGCTTGGGTATTGCCTCGGCTTCAATCCACTTGGTCAAATAATCAATGGCTACGAACATGAATTTTCTCTGCCTGGTGACGGAAGGAAACAGACCAAGAATGTCCATTCCCCATTTCGCAAAGGGCCAAGCGGCTGCGATGGGCGTCAAGGATATTGACGGAAGCCTTTGGATGTTCGAATGACATAAGCATGAGTTGCATACTCGAACAAGGTCATTCGAATCCTTCACATGATAGGCCAGTAGCACCCTTGGTGTAATATATTATGGCAGAGGGCACGACTTCAATAAATATTATGATCTGCCATAATATACTACACCATAATATAACATATGATCATATGTTTCAGTAATATTATGATCATATGTTTCAGTAATATACTACACCATAATATAACATATTTTGAATCCGAAACAGATTACTGAAACATATGATCATAATATAACAACCAATTGCACTAGTATTATTACATCTAATAGGAGTTTTATCAGGTGTTATGCCATAATCTTCAAGTTGTCGCTTAATCCAAAGGATTTGAGCACAGCAACTTCCAGCTGCAACATATTCTGCTTCAGCAGTTGATAATGCAACCGAATTTTGCTTTTTGCTAAACCAAGAGATTAAGTTACTTCCTAAAAATTGACATGCTCCACTTGTACTTTTTCTATCTAGTTTACAACCAGTATAATCAGAATCAGAATAAGCAATCAAATTTAGTGTTGAGTCTCTAGAATACCATAAACCTACATTTTTAGTTCCACTCAAGTATATTAGTATTCTTTTTTACAGAAATTAAATGTGATTCTTTATGTTCAGATTGATATCTAGCACAAAAGCAAACAGCAAACATGATATCAGGTCTACTTGCCGTTAAGTAAAATAGTAATCCGATCATACCTCTTTAATATTTTTGATCAACTAGCTTACCGTCTTCATATTTGTCTAGTTTGCATGAAGGACTCATTGGTGTTCCGAGGGGTTTAATTAATTCCATCCCAAACTTTTTGAGGATTTTCTTTGTGTACTTTGTTTGGTTGATGAAGATTCCCTCTCCTTCTTGTTTAATTTGGAGTCTCAGAAAGAAATTGAGTTCTCCCATCATGCTCATCTCGAATTCACCCTGCATTAACTTAGCAAAATCTTGACACAAGAGATTGTTAGTAGCACCGAATACAATATCATCAACATATATTTGTACTACTAATAAATCCTTATCTTTTCTTTTCAAAAATGGTGTTTTATCAACATTTCCTCTAGAAAAATCATTTTCGATTAGAAATTTACTTAATCTATCGTACCAAGCTCTAGGTGCTTGTTTTAAACCATAAAGTGCTTTGTGCAATTTAAAAACATGATTTGGAAATTTATGATCTTCAAAACCAGGTGGTTGTTCGATAAAAACTTCCTCATTTATAAATCCATTTAAAAATACATTTTTAACATCTATTTGAAATAAATTAATATTCATATGACATGCAAATGCAAGTAATAATCTAATTGCTTCTAATCTAGCTACAGGTGCAAAAGTTTCATCAAAATCAATTCCTTCTTCTTGATTATATCCTTTTGCGACTAATCTAGCTTTGTTTCTAATTACTATGCCATTTTCATCTAATTTATTTCTAAATACCCATTTTGATCCTATAACTGAATGATCTTTAGGTCTATCTACAAGGGTTCAGACATTATTCCTAGTAAATTGATTTAATTCCTCTTGCATAGCTAACATCCAATTATTATCTTTTTCAGCTTCTTCAATAGTTTTAGGTTCAATTTAAGATACAAATATAAGATGATTATTGATGTTTCTCATTGATGATCTAGTTCTTACTCCTTGAAATGGATCACCTATAATTAATTCCTTTGGATGACCATAGGCATATCTCCAATCTCTAGGAAGATCTACATCATTATGATTAGCATCAACAACATCAACACTAGAAGAATCATCATCTTTAGCTTCTTGTTCATGATCTGAAGATACATTTATATTCAATTTTTCAATATCTCTCTCAAGTAAATTTGTATCTTCCTCATCATCAATCTTTTCCGAACTCGATGCTAAAGATTCATCAAAACTACATGAATAGATTCTTCTACAATTAAGTTTCTCTTGTTAAACACTCTATAGGCTTTACTAGATGTTGAATATCCTAAGAATATGCCTTCATCTAATTTTGCATCAATTTTTTTAAGATTATCCTTAACATTATTATGAATGAAACATTTATAACCAAATGCATGAAAGTAACTAATGTTTGGTTTTCTATTGTTCCATAGTTCATAAGGAGTTTTCTTAAGGATTGGCCTAATTAAAGCTCTATTAAGAATGTAACATGCCATGTTTATAGCTTCCACCCAGAAGTACTTTGGGAGTTGGCTTTCACATAGCATTGTACGGGCCATGTCTTCTAAGGTTCTATTCTTTCTTTCTACAACTCCATTTTATTGCAGTGTCCTAGGTGCAGAGAAATTATGATGGATGTCATTTTCAATGCAAAAGTTTTCAAATAAATGATTTTCAAATTCTGTGCCATGATCACTTCTAAGAGACACTATGGTGTTGTTTTTCTCATTTGTGACCGTCTTGAAAAATTTCAAAAATATTGGAAAGGTCTCATCTTTATGAGCTAAAAATAATACCCAAGTGTATCTAGAATAATCATCTACTATCACAAGACCATATTTCTTTCCTCCTAGACTGGTGGTTCTAGTAGGTCCAAAGAGATCCATGTGAAGTAGTTCAAGTGGCCTAGAAGTGGAAACAATGTTTTTAATTTTGAAAAAGTTTCTAGTTTGTTTTCCAAATTGACATGCATCACAAACTTTGTTATTTTCAAATCTAGTTGTGGAAGGCCTTTTACTAAATCCATTCTAATTAATTTTGAAATTAGGTGTGTGCTTGCATGACCTAATCTACGATGCCACAGTCATCCAATCTCATTCATACTAGCATTATTAGCAACTAAGCAATGATTACTAGTAGACAAATTGTCTAAATCAATCAAATATACATTGTCATTTCTGTTTTCAATAAATACAATGCTATTATCAATGGGATTAGAAACAGTGCAAATAGAAGCTTCAAATGATACTTTGAAACCTTTATCACACAATTGGCTAATACTAATTAGATTATGCTTTAAACCATTAACATATAAGACATTTTCAATAAATATGGAGGGAGTTATTTAAATTTTACCAAACCCCATGATTTGGCCTTTGCCATTGTCACCAAACGTAACAACTCCTCCTTTTTTGCTTTCAAGGGTGATGAATTGATCCTTGTCACCCGTCATATGTCTTGAGCAGCCACTATCGAGATACCACTTTCGCTTTGATCTTTTGGCCGCAAGACACTACTGCAAAATGATCAAGTCTTATATTTAGGTACCCAAGCCTTCTTGGGTCCTTCATGGTTAGTAGCAAAAAAGATTGTTCCTTTTGAAACCCATATTTTCTTTCCTTTAATATTTAATTTCTTGTTACTTTTTCTTGCATTACATTCATAAGATTTATGACCTTTCTTGTTACAATTGTAACATATAACATCATTTGTTTTCTTAACAAAGAAATTGTTTACAAATTTTTGTTTCATGTTTGGTCTATATCCTAATCCAGCTCTATCAAAAATAGCCCGTTGATTACATAAAAGTAAATTCAGTTTTTTAGAGCTATATGTAAATTTATCAACTATGTTCTTGTATTTTTCAATTTCTTTCTTTAAGTTAAGGATTTCATTCATGATTGATTCTTTTTCTTTTAGAAATCTCTCATTTTCATCTTTTAAATCCTTAACTTCAAGTGTTAAATCATTTTTCTCTTTACATAGATTTAAGTTTTCATTTTTCAAAAACTTGTTTTTCTTTTTCAGAATTTTAAAATCATTGACTAATTCATTGAAAGCCTCATATAATTCATCAAATGTAAAATCATCATTGAGGGTTTCAGTACTTACTTCGTCGTCATTGTTTGCCATGAAGCAAATGTTTGCAACTTCTTTTTGTTCCTCCTTGGAAGAGGATTCTTCGCTATCACTCCATGTTGCAACATAAGCCTTCTTCTTCTTCTTCTTGTAGGACACTCATATCTGAAATGCCCCGGTTTCTTGCACTCATAACATATTAAGGGCTCTTTTTCTTTTTCTTTGTCCTTTTCTTTCTCTTTCTCTCCTTCCATTTTTGTTCCAGACTTTTTCTTGAGGAAGGGTCTCCTTCTTTGCATGAATCTTTTGAATTTCTTTGCAAGAAGTGCAATCTCCTCCTCATCATCATCACTGCAGCTTTCCTCACTTTCTGCAGCCTTAAGAGCAATAGTTTTCTTCTTCTTGACTTCTTCCTCTTGATGTTGTTTCATAGTCAGCTCATGGGCCATTAAGGATCCAAGTAGCTCCTCCAAAGGTAAAACATTTAAATCCTTGGCTTCTTGGATTGCAGTCACCTTTGCTTCCCATGATCTTGGAAGTGACATAAGAATTTTATGCACAAGTTCAGAATTAGTATAAGTCTTACCAAGACTTTTCAAGCCATTTACAATATCAGTGAATCTTGTGTACATGTATGTAATTGTTTCAGTTTGTTCTATGCTAAATAGTTCATATTTATGCACCAAAATATTAATTTTTGATTCTTTTACTTGATTAGTACCCTCATGGGTAACTTCTAATCTATCCCAAATTTCTTTTGCGGAAATACATGTAGAAATTCGATTAAATTCATTTGCATCTAATGAACAATACAAAATATTCATGGCTTTAGCATTGAGCTGAGCCAACTTCTTATCATGTTCATCCCATTCCGTTTTCGGTTTAGGAATCACCATGTTATCTACTCTAATTGTGGGTGTGTGTGGACCATTAACTATGATTCCCCATAAGTTATAGTCAAGTGCTTGAATGAAAATCTTCATCCTAGCTTTCCAATAACCATAATTAGTTCCATTGAATAAAGGAGGTCGATTAATGGATTGACCTTCTAAATAAGATGAACTAGCTTGAGCTGCCATTTGGATCTTTTGCTCTTGATAGTTAGACCAAATTCAAAATGAGCACTAGCTCTGATACCAATTGTTGGCCCAGATGGCAACCCAAGAATTGGGTTCTAAAAATTTTTAACTCTTTTTGAAATTAAATCGATTGATACCAAAGTATGCAAGCGAATATAGTTAATCGAAGCTAAGCACATGCAATTAAAGAAGAGAGAGAGAGATCAAAACACTACAAATACAAAGATTTTATAGTGGTTCGGTGTAACCAACACCTACGTCCACTCCCAAGCTTCACTTGGGTCCACACTATAATCCTCTTGATTACAGTCGAGTTGTTTTACAAGCTTACAACTCAAACTTGTTGTTTTACCCGGGATCACAACGAACCCAGCCGGTTTTTCGAGCTTACCAGCACAAAACCCAACCTCAAGCTATATCTAGCTTGACCCAAGGTATACCACCTCCACTAATTCAATCTCCCTGATTGAATTAGTAAACAAATGAAATCAATTAATGTTTACAATAACAAACAGCTCCTCAAATGAGCGAATATACAATAAAAATAGATAAGGAATAGAAAAGCCTGTTTGAAGCGATTTGAACGTAGGCTTGGCTTCTTTTCTTCTTTTCCTCTTCTCCTTTGAAAGGTTGAATCAATTGCAGCTCATATTTCACCCAGGAATATGTTGTTGAGAAGATTGGAAAAAATAGGTTTTGGCTTCTTCTTTTCCTTCTTTGAAATCCTCCAAAAATGAACTTTGTATGCCTTGGATTTCTTTTGAATCTTTCTTTAGATGATGGGCGAGCTCACAGAGATTTCTCTTTTTGAAATAGCTCTCTAGAATATCTCGATTTTCATTTTTTTGTTCTCCTCTTTTAAACGGTCCGTTCTCCCCTTTTTATAGATTTTATTTAATCCGAGATTAGATGGAAAACTAGCCGTTATTTCTGTCCTTGGATTGCTCCTACACATAAGAAAAATAGTCGTTAGAGATTAGGTGAGAAAAAGTTACCGTTGGAGGCCGTTCTGACACTTTGAAAATCCGTTCCTGTCAGGTTGGAGTCGGCTTCAACTTTTTATGTGTTGGCTCTACTTCGTGTATCCAAAAATAGTAATAAAAGATTTCGTTGAGGGGTCGGCTCCCGAAAAGTTATGTGTCGGCTCCCCGCATTCAGGTGTCGGCTCCGAAACAAAAGGTGTCGACTCTAAATATGACCCAAAATACGCTCTCTGTTCTCAGGTTAGAGTCGGCTCCACTCATTCTAGGTGTCGGCTCCCGAATCTCAGGTGTCGGCTCCCAAATTCCATGTGTCGGCTCCAAAAACTGACGCAGAAAAGCACACTTCGGTTTCTCAGGTTGGAGTCGGCTCTAGACATCCATGTGTCGACTCCCGACCGTGCCGAATTTTGATAACTATTCTGATACACCCATGTGTCGACTCCTGACTTATAGGTGTCGACTCCAAGGTCTGAACTTTTAAAAATTACAATTTAAAACTCATCTTAAAATCAATTTTGAGTGATATTTGAATTGTTAAACTTTCTTAATACCTGAAACACTCCATAAATTTGTCAGAAACAATGTGAATATACTCATGGCTTTTGTTAATCATCAAAATCAATAATTGGGTCAACGGGCCAGTACGACCCAGGCCCATGGGGCCGCTTCAGAAAACGGGCCATACCTGATACGATCCGTTAATACACTGGGCCATGCTTGGGCCGGCACGGCCCAGGCCCATGGGGCCGCTTCAAAAAATGGGTCGTGCATGACCCATTTTCTAAAAAAATTCAGTCCGACACGGATGGGCCATGCCTGGCATGGCCCAGATGGGGATATTTAGGCATGCCTGGCCTGACACGGCTGGGCCATGCCAGGCATGGTCCAAATGGGATATTTAGGATTTAAATAATTTAATTTTAAGATTTTAAATTTTTTAGCTATCATATTAATTAAATTTTATTAAAAAATTATCTCTATTTATCATTACGAATCATTTTTAGTTTTATTTTTTTGATTATTTATACTATTCAACCATTGATTCATCTATTGGATCATTGAGTTACTGGTCCAATCTTCTAATTGTGTTAAAGTCTGCAAGTCTAGTTCTAACTATTGTATATAATTGATTATAATTTGTGAGTCACATTTGTAGTAATACATCACTAGTATATATCTTTTTTGTTGCATTTGCATTATTATATTTAAGGCGTGCTGCACGTTTGAATGTCATCCTCTCCAGCTTTTATCCATTTATTCATAATTTAACAATATTAGAAAAAAAAATAACAAAAAGGAACAAGGCCTACTAAGTTTAGATATTCTTATGAAGACTCAAATTTATAAGAAAGGCTAGGTCGTCCGATGCACTATGCATCATGAACGAGTCAAGCAAGAAAGTCTGGTCTCTTAACGTTAACCGTGCTCTTGTTGAGCGAAACCAGCCAAAGAGTACAGTAGGCCCAGGAATCACCTTATGGACTAGCCTGAGGACCAGACTTGCAAATGCCATGCATCCGGTGCGTGCTTTGTGCATTAAAAATCGATGCACAAAGTCTTTTTTAACATGAGAGAAGCTTAGATTGATGTTCTTGGAGCATAGAGTGTGCTTTAACAAGGCCTTTTGTATGTGTCTTATATCTTTCTGAGGCTTGAATCGGTGTCACTTCTAATAATATAGGTTTCACTTCTAATAATATATATTTTTTAATTGTTAAAGTGAGTCATTTCTATTTTTTTCTTCTTTCTTATTGTATGGCCTAGCCCCCCTCCTTTCATATATTTTGATTTTAAATTAATAAACTGATAAGGGTCTATGCCAAACCCTCCATCATTGAGATGACTTTATATTAATTTATAACTTTATATCCAATAATTTTTTAATTTATTTAAAAAATATTTTTTAAAAAATTTTATTAGACTTTGATGGGTCATGCCGGCCCGGGCCCAGGCTCATGTGGGTCGGCATGGTGGATCGGCATAACGTGTCAGCTCAGATTCATCAGGGCCATGTCGTGCCCAACTCAAAATTTTTATTTTTTTTGAGCCTGACATAGTCCGATTTATACCGGGCCATATTGATATGGTTCAATATCAGTACCGAACCGTGCCGTCCCATTTCGTGCCAGGCCGTGTGCCTACCTCTATATGTTGGGTAAGAGGACCGGTCTAGCTCGTCCGGCTTGCTTTTGTCGGTCGGTAGGCGCGACAAGAGCTGAAAGCCGGCATAAAAAGACCGTAGCTCGCCGATTTGCGGCGAACCGCCGATCTCCAGAGGCGGAAAGGATCTAGGGCTGGGTTTGTGTCTCTTTCCAACGGAACGAAGCCAGTCGATAAGGTTTTGGAGGAGCTAGGGTTTCGTATTCCCTTCCTGAAGCCAATTTTCTCCCCCCCCCCGCGTAAAATCGCCACTCCTGGTTGCAAGGTCTGAATCTTTCTTCGGACGTCCAAATTTTCTTTCTCATCCCCTTTTTAGTTCTAATTTTCATGCTTTCCGCATTATTTTATCGGGTCACTCAATTTGTTTTAGAAGCTAAAGAAAAGTAAAGAAAGAGAATAAAAAGAGTGGCGGAATGAACGAAAAAGAAATACGAAGATTAAATCTTGTTGGGTGGTTGGAGTTGAAGCGCATCATCAAATTTGTGCCCCGCCCCTCCACAAAAGAAGAAATTTTGCCCACTGTAATGGATATGATTTGGTTTACGCTAGACATTTTTTTTTTGACGAATATGATTTCTCAATGCCTTCGATTCAGAGCGCTAGTATGCCTAATACTGCAGGCAATTTGACGAAAGAAACCAATATTGTTTTTTAATAATGTTTTTATCCTCCTCTTTCCGTCAATATGTTGATTATTTATCGCCATAATCTGAGTATCTAACTCTTGGAGGTACTGAATTTCCACAGTTGATAAATAAAATTAAAATTTTGTTGGTTTGTTAATGATTTCAAAATAAATACTCAACTCAACTCATCTAAGCCTTTTCCCAACTACATGGATTTCAAAATAAATAAAATTAAAATTTTTATTGGTTAGTAAATAATTCCAATGCGATTGGTTTTTATAAGGTGGGTCCAAATAGGGTAAGTTTTGCTGCTTATATTATCCTAATGTATCGCTTTGTTTTGGAGGATAGGTTGCAATATCTATTGTTAAAGCATTTGGGAAATAGTGGCTTTATTTTCTTCCTTTCGTAATAAAAGTTGAGTTGGTACTGCTCAATTGAATTTTCCTTTATTTGCTATTCTAGTACATTGTTACTTTTTGGAGTTTTCATATGTTGACTTTTCATATTTTCAGTTGTTGTCCTGTGTTCGATTGAACATTTTATGGCTTGTTTTGGTTCAAAAGCCCTTCGGCGTAAAAAACTCAAATCAGAAACTTCATTAGATATGGGTGAAGAGGAGATTTTATCCAATAGAAGAAGAAAGAAGAAGGATCAAAATAAAAAGCCTAGAAAAGGTCATCTCGGCTTGGCTGAGGATTTCTCATCAAAGCGAGGGGGAATAAAAAAGAACAATAGTAACAAGCAGAACAGAGTGCATCGCGATTCAGTTAAAGATGGTCTTCCTGAAAGCATATCTAAGGTACCCCGCAAAAATGTGAAGACTAAGAAGCCCTTGAAGTGTCATGATCCATCCAAACTGAAAACACCCACACTCAGGTTTGAGTCAGCTCTTTTATTACACTTCTCTCTTGAGTTCTGGTTTTTGTACCCAGATTTAACACTGTGAATTCCATTTTGTCCCTGATAAGAAGCTCAGACATAATATTTTTTTGGCATGATTGCCAATTAATAATGGTTACCTATTTCTGACAAATTAACATGTATTCATTTTAGCTCATGAGTCACAACTGCCATGCAGAAAAAAAGTTGATCCAGAAACTGCAAAGTACTTCTCAGAAATCACAAATCTATTTGAAAACAGTGGCATTGACTTAGAGGAGCGCTCTGCCATCTGTGGTAATGCCTTAGAAGAAACTAGAGGAAAAGAAGTTGAACTTGCAACTGACATGATTATTAGTCGCACCTTGCAAACTCTTCTACAAGGTTGTGATTTGGATCAGCTATGTGGGTTTCTACAAAGCTGTGCAAAAGAATTTCCAGCCATTGCAATGGATAAGTTTGGATCCCATGTGGCTGAGACGGCTCTCAAGTCTGTAGTGACACATCTTCAGGATGAAGGATCCTATTCTTATATCGAAGAGACATTGACCAAGTTATGTCAGGTATGTCTTATGTATTTACTATGTTCCACTCATTGAGGGAATTGTTTTACGAATTCATATGTTTGTGTTCTGTCAGGTGGTTGTTCTTGATGCTGTCAATGTGATGTGCAGCCGCTATGGATCTCATGTCCTCCGAAGTCTTCTTTGTCTTTGTAAGGGAGTTCCATTAGACTCTTTGGAAGAATTTCATGTTACTAAGTCATCTGCTGTTCTAGCTGGGCGGTTGAATTGGAGGCCCACACAATCAAGTGGAAATAATTCCAAGAATTTTCAACATGGGTTTGCAGTTACATTTAGATATCTTGTCAGGGAAATATTAAACCTTGAAAAAGCCGAGATTGCAGCTCTGAGAGTCAACAAGTATAGCAGTTTGGTTTTGCAGGCACGTGTTTCATCACATGACGAAAATGGTGTTCATACTTCACTGTTATAATTTCATGGATTTTATCTTATTTATTAATTACATCATTTGCAGAGTGCATTAAAGTTGTCAGTTGGGGATGATCAAGAATTGTTGCATGAGATTTTAATCCTTCTTGGCTGCTATGAAGAAAACAATGCTCAGGAAAATTTCATCGACGGTGCAAGAAAACAAGAAATTATGGTTTTGCTTGAGGATACTGCTTCTAGCCATCTATTGGAGGTTCTTTCCTCATTCTTCTGATTTAATTATCTATCATACTTGCTCAAAATCCACATATAACTAATGCAAGAGTTTTTCCTTATGCCTTTTGTTGGACTTACTGTTTTCATTGATGCACTCCTTTATGCTTTAATTATTTTGGCAATTGATTCTATTGCTTGCGTGTGTAATTTCTGATGTAATGTTGTTTGAACTTTGAACTCTTGAGCATACACCTTACGTTAAATCAAAGCTGTTTAACTTACATTAACTTGCTGTTTTCTTTCATAGTTTTGAACAGTGACATGTAATAGAACAACTTAGTTTGGATTAGTAATGTAGGCTCAAGGCAGTATTTTCTTGTTCACATGCATCATTGCACACCATGTTATTGTGCTTATACTCTGCATCTGGTTATGTCATCCTAAATCAATTTCTGAGATGAATACTTTAGAAACAAATTGCTATAAGTGACTTATAAAGTTCATGATCCTTAACTTATAATCTATGAAAATTACTGAAAGAATATGCCTTCGGATATTGCTTCTAATTCTATCTTCCAACTTTTTGGATTGGTGCATACTTGCTGTTTCCTGATTTAGTAGAGCGAGGGATGACATCTTCTTATAACCATCATTCATTTTAGTGACACATCATGTGAATGAGGCAGTTAGTAGATGTGCTAACATAATGAATGATTATGTGAATAATTGCAGTTGTTGGTTTCTGCACTATTTAAGATAATGTCCATGATTATTTTTTTAACAACTATCATGGATACTTTATAAGCACAATAATGATGTTGAGAACTCTCATAATGGTCTCTATCTGGTTTTCTTACTATTTACATATTAAAATTTTATTTTTTTCTATACTTTTATGAATATATGAAGAAATTAACATTAAATAGTATTATATTCCAATAGCAGTGATTTTGTCATGTAAGACCATTATTCTGATGATATTACCTGTTGTTTTTCAGCCAATAGCAACTGTTATAAGTCATTTTGCTTTTTTGTTTTGTTTTGTTTTGTTTTGTTTTGGCAAGCCTTGTTTTAATTTAAACAAATACAGTCAAAGGCTGGACTGAGCAAATGAGGCTGTCATTTTTGTTATGCAGTTTATAATGGTAAACCTGGTGTTGCCATGGTGGGTATATTTGAATTCTCCGTTTCCACCCCTCTTCCATGTCCTTGCAGGAAACAGTGGCTTTGACTCTCAAGATGCTAGGGTCTTTTAGGCTTACAATTAAGCTGCCTAATGACATGATTGCAAGTTGGCTGGATGCTTGTAGGGCTCATAGATAAAAGGCTGAGGCTTGCCAAGATTAAAAGTTAGACTCATGATAGTAACTATTGTGAGTACACAATTCCTGTGCGCTTGGGTTAAAGGGAGGTTAGTAGCTTGCAGGTGGTGATGTTAGTGGCTTGCTCGATGTTATAAACTGAGCATGGGATGGTAATTAGGGTGGTGCCCATTGGTTTGGATGGGTGTTTTTACAGGGTTAAGCTGTTAAAAAAATGTCCTAGGTTTGTTGTTGGTAGAGCAAATAAAGTGAAAATTTGGTGAGGTGAGGTTTTTAATTCTAATCCTTTTGATTTGCTGTCCACCATTTTTATCCTGACAAATAGAATCGTTATTCTATCTGCATTCCTACACAGAAATGAATCTGGATTGGGTATCAACCAAAATGAGTCTACCACATTTAAACCACTATTCCTTTTGTTTAGTTAGGTTAAATTGTTTTCACATTCGTATGGTGAGTGTTAGATTGGCTACAGTGTTAGATTGGCTACAAGCTGATACCTTGTGATGTTATACTAGTTCAATGAGGCATTGAATCTCATCCTACGGTAGCATAAACATAGTTCAGAAAAATATCCATTCTTTCAGTATTTTAGAAGAGCTCTCTGGAAGTGCTATGCAATACTATCTACAGGTTGATAGTAACATTGCTTAAGTGGTAGACATCGGTTTGGATGCATTCTGGCACCAAATGAGTACTTTAAAGAGAATCTGAACTCTACTTACATGAATATAAACCTCATAAAAGTTATGGAAGCTTCCAATTGTTCCTAGATCTTACTATTTGCACACTCTTGGCCAGGCTTCATCAACAAGGAATGGACATGTTATGCCCCAATCCCTAACATCACTGTGAAGACTGATGCTTTTTGAACTTGAAACACTTGATTCAGCTTAACATAATAGTCTAGTTTTAAAGTTATCTATTAAGAGCTTATGTGGGTCCATAACACTCAGGAATTTTAATGTGTGCATTCGTGCTGAACTGTAATGTATGAATAAAGTACAAGGTGCTTTTATAACACAACTAAATTTGTAATACTAAATAGTGGGAGAGTAAAGAGCAAACATATAACTGATTCTTCTAGCCATTGCTTGCAGAATTTTGAATATGTGTCTGTTGAGAATTCTTCCTTTGGCCTTTAATCTTGTTTATCCCCTTTTTTTGTGGGGGCCCTGTCCCATTTCCTTTTACTTTATATGTTGTTTAATTTTCTTTTTTTCTTTTTAAATATTATTTAAGCAAGTTCATTACATACATATCCTGGTGTTCATAACCATGACCTATTCGGTAGGTGATGCATTTAATGACTAATGACAAGCAAATTTAGTTCTTTGTTTCTTACATGATGTGGTCTCATCCTTTGCTAATTGACACTGCCATCTACTTATGTCTGTCAGGTTATTTCATTCTATTTTTTTGCAACACTTATGTGCCATAATCTACTACAACTCAACTCAACTCAACTCAACTTATGTGCCATAATATTACTAGAAAAATATTACTAAATTTTAAGCATTATAGGCTACGACTGATTGTTTCCAGGGGATATTTTCTGGTATTCTGACTGTTCAACTATTGCCATACTGTCAGGCCATATCTTGGATTCTTTGACTGTTCAAACATTGTCATTACTGTCAGCCATACATTGGATTCTGTGCACATACATGCTTCCCATAATTGTTTTGGTATATGTTTTGTGATGCTGGTTCTTAAAGAAAGTGGATAATTGTTTGTTATTTGCAGGTTATTGTTGAAGTGGCGCCAGAGATTCTGTACAATAAGTTGCTGATTGAAGTGTTCAAAGGGTCATTATTTAAAATTTCATCTCATCACTGTGGCAACTTTGTTGTGCAAGCATTGGTATCTTCAACAAGAACCAGGGATCAAGTACGGATTTTTTTTGTCTTTTTTCACCATTACATTAAGCTGCTTATTATCTCTTATCATTCTCTGCCAATTGTTTAGTGACATGATCTTCTTTAATGTTTCAAAGTTTCCTTCTGGGATTTTGTTACTTCCAATATATTGGAGGAGGAAACCGTGCTCATTTGTTTCTATGTAAGATTGCTAATGTGGCACATGTGATGCATTTTTTTAAAATATATATATATATATATATAGAGAGAGAGAGAGAAAGAAAAGATGATACCCATTAGAATAAGTAATAAAAAATGGTAGGAGTTGGGGGCTCCAAAGTAGTTAATAGAGACACTCTAACCAACCTGTGCACATTGTCTAAAAAATATGGATATGCAGGGTGGGAAAATGCAAATATGGAGAGCAGAACATGGATGAATGGACATGCTTCACTAATGGGCAGTCGGACATGTTGAGAGAGTTGGCATTATATATTAAAATAGATGTTTACTTTTGATCTTGCAAGTCCTTATTTTATGATCGCACAAGTCCTTATTTTGTGACTACTTCTGCCCAAATAAATTGGACATGCAAGCATATCATTCAAATGTCCAACTGTTAATTTTGTAATCTGCAAGATAAGTTGCTTCAGGGTGAATAGGTGCACCGCGATTGGCAACTTTGGATTGTTTTGTAAAAGGAAGCAGCCATAATAGCGCATCATATGTGTTCACTTGCATAAGTACAGCATGATTTGTTGAGGAAATCTATTACTTCTTCACAACTTTGCCAGGAGAACAACTTGATAACAAGATTGCCCTGGCCTTGTCATGATTGCCTGCAGCAGAGTTGTGTTTAACATCATTCGCTGTTTGACATAATAAACTGTTTCATGTGATCACTTGCACATCAAAGTCCATTACCTTTCCTTTCGTGCTTGCTCATGTTGTGCCCACGTAATGTGCTGTTGCTATTGGTTTTTTTGAGGGGGGAAAGACTTATCATGACTATCTGTTTAAAATGGGCAAAAGTTTTCAAAGTGCTTTATTTGACCTTTTTGTTTCTTTCACCTTTCTCTCCTCTTCTTTTTGATTGGTTTGTTCATTTTTCTTTTGATAAGGTACTCTATTTTGAATGCTTTTACACCATGCATATCTAGTTGCATGGATGTCTCATGTGCTTGTGAGAAAGGCCATTTTTTATTCAAAGTGATACTTATCTGCTCAACTTTTGACCTGAAAATCTTGTATAAGCTTTTTTTTAATATATATATTGTGGCTGCTCTTAGTTGCTTCATGCTAATTTATATGGTGGCATTGTATTCATGGCCTTGTCAATGCATGTACATCTGATATATAATTAAAATTTCTATTGATGCTTTTGGAATTCGTAAGTGTTGATTGTTTTGTATTCACGATTATATATATCTATCACTCAATATCTCGAATGATATTTAGTATGTTAACCATTGGAACAATAAATGATGGCGCTGGAACTTTGTTCTGTCTTTTTTTGTGCAGATGGATTTGATCTGGGAGGAGATTGGTCCAAAGTTTAAGGAACTACTTGAAATTGGGAAGCCAGGAGTCATTGCTTCTATTTTAGCAGCATGCCAACGACTCCAAACCCATGCCCATGAGGTTTTCAACTTTTTGATTCGTCTTTGCAATTTCTTATTTGAATCTTTTGCATTTTCTTTTTCAATGTTAAACTTTTCTTTTTTCTTGTCTGGGCCATTTTTGTTCTCGTGTGCACAGTGTTGTGAGGCCCTTGCTTCTGCGGTGAGTTCAGATTCCGAATCTCCCACTTGCATTATTCCGCACTTGCTATATCTGGAGAACTACTTCAGGGATAAATCCAGTTGGAAATGGCCTCTGGGTGATAAGATGCATGTATTGGGTTGTTTGATGCTACAGACTGTTTTTAGATATCCAAGCGTACGTCAAAATCTTCTCTTTTCACATTGTTGTGTATCCTTTCATGTTTCTTTCATAGTCATTATTTTCAGTAGAAATGCTAAGTCTCCTTTACAACTAGTTAATATTGAAATGGGGAAAGGTTTATGTAATGCATTTCTTGGTTGCACTTGTTTGATATTACAGTCAAGGAGTGTTCTTTTTTTTTTTTGCTTTCATATAATGTGATTCTATTCTCAGTTTACCCTCTCAGTTAACTGAAGCTTTGCATAATTTCAAATCCTTCATGTATGATTATTACTTTGTATTGTGGCTCTATATTACTCTGATTATCTATTACTTGTTTGAATGAATGCATGTGAGATCAACATATACATAATAAAGATACATGCACATGTTGCCGGTTCAACGGTCATCACTAATGTACAGGAGAAATCAATATATGTTTTTTTTTGTTGAACTCCCATCTTTCATCACATGAGATGTGTTGAAACTTTTGCCATGTGTCTGATTAATGTGATGCTTGTTCAATTCATTTCTTTGAATTGTGAATTTCTACTAGATTAAAAAACAATACATAACTGTGGCTGAATTATGCAGAAATGCTTTATTTGGTAACATGAAAAGATTGTGTTTTCAAATGGTAACGTGCACAACGCAGGCAAATTGTGCCACCACTGCCAGGTTTACCATGATTTCACTTTTTTTCTAGGTTTTCCAAAACCCGGAATTCTTATGTTTCCACTGAGCTAAATATCTGACCCGCCTTGTCATACCTAGAGCACCATATTATCTCAAACCTGGGTAGAAATATGATTCAGTGATTTATTATGGGAACCTTTTTTAGGTTCCTTTCAAAATAAAATTATGTTCTCTTATATAATTTTCAGTATTTGTATTACTGGATATAACTGCAAGTTTCTGAATTTCCTTTGGATAAATGATTCTTGAACAGCAACTTATTGGGCCCTACATCTCAAGTATTACATCTATGGATGCTGATCATATCTTTCAAACCGCCAAAGACGCCGGAGGAGCCCGTGTTCTTGAAGCTTTTCTTGGTTCTGATGCTTCTGGGAAACAAAAGCTCATAGTTATTACCAAGTAAAGCATCGAGTTACATTCCAACATCATAATTTTCCTATACATATTCGTGCATAAAATATTTTTTTATCATTGTGTGTATGAAAGAGATTTTCTAAGCTATGCATTAAGTTGGTACAAAAATGAACTGTATCATTTGCATTATAATAATAGTACACATGATAGAGCATGTAAACTGAAAATCCATTTTATAGATCATAGTCCATGCATCTTAAAATATGGTAAAATTAAATTCACTAGGTTTTGATGATTAGATCATAGTAAAACATCATGTCATATTGAAATCGTCTATTTGGACGGCTACTTTGTGATTAGATTGGAGACCTCTAAAACACATGAATTTTGATTTTTAGGCTTTTTTGAGGTACAGATCATGTTTAACATTTTGGATCAGGAATTTGGATGGTCCATTATTGATTTCAAATAGTTAGCTCCTTTATCAAGGAATTTACATAGGGTGTGTAGTCTAGCTTGATTTTTTTTATTTTATTTTTAAATTATTGTGCATCATATTACGGTTGCATAGCACATTCCTACAATTCAAAACCTCAGAACTGTAAGTTAGAAATCTGTGTTTCCTTTTCCCAAGGATATTGTGGTACAAAGTGTAGGGGGATTAAATGCATAAATCTGACTATTGTTGTATGCAAAAATGCAAGATGAGTGAACCTTTGGAAATTTCTTTTTCTTTTGTTGGTCAACTTAAGGTAATTCATGGGACAAATATAATTTTAAGACAAAACAGTTCTAAATGTTGTTGAGAGTGATAATATGCCCCAAAACATCGGCATCTGCAATTCACACCCTTGGTTGGCCAATCAATCTGCTACCTGATCCCCTTGGGTCATTATGGCATCAATAACCATACTTGGCCACGTAACTACAAATTCTGGCAAGCATGGGTTGCAATCATGAATTGCTAGTTAGATTGGATAAATGCAACTTGCCCCCTTTCTCACATAGATGCACACAAAAAGGAGAATCTCTCTTCATTGTATTTGTTGAATGTTCTAGGACTTACTAGTTTCCAGCTAGATCCTCCTTTGCTTTCTCTTGAATTTCTAGCATAGTCAAATTGTTGTCCTTTCATCCTTTTCATTCAATGGGTTCAGCTTGGGTATCATCCTAGTGATTGGGGCTGCAACTTGGGTGGGTTGGGACAGGTAAAGAGCAAACCTTAACCTAACACGACTTCTAAATCCTTGAATTCTAACCCAAGCCAACCCATCCTTGGGTTGGGATTTCTATAACCCAGGCCAATCCGATCCCATTTGAAGCTAAACTTGGGTATCAAGTGAGTCATATTGAGTTGGATTGTGCCATGTTAATTAGATTAGATCGAGTTGATAGGAATTTTGTTATAGGGAAAATGTTTAGGACACTTTTCTTGGATCAATATTTGTTGAATTGAGATCTCAATCATTGATAAACATTAATGGTATATTGGCACATAATTTTACTAAATTAAAGATGTAATTATATAAATATAGAAATCGAGAATATTAGGGACAATTTTCTTAGATCAATATTTGTTGAATTGGGATCTTAATTGTTCATAAAGTTGAATGGTACATTGACACATAATTTGACTAAATTAAAGATGTAATTACATGAATATATAAGTAATCTATATTAAATATTTATATGATTTATTAATTTATTTATATAGAGGTGGGGCTAAGTTCAAGTTTGGTTGAAGGATAACCATAACCCAACCCTACTTGCGGTCTGGTTGGGATTTTTGAGCCCGATCTCAACTCAAATTTGTAGAACTTCAACCCAACCCTACTGATGGGGCTAATAAGCCCCATGGGCAACGGTAATCTCACCGAGGTCGGACCAGTCGTTTCTGGAGTCGGCTCCGGGAAGATACTCCCTCAGCCTCGGTAAGACACCCCCTCGGCCTCGGCAAGATGCCCCCTCGGCCTCGGAATGACACCCCCTCGATCTCGGGAAAATACTTCCTCGGCCTCGGGAAGATACCCCCTCGGCCTCGGAAAGACACCCCCTCGGCCTCGGAAAGACACCCCTTGGCCTCGGCCAGCCGACCCTCGAACTCGGTCCTCGGTCCTCGGCCACGGCCTTAGCAAGTCAGCCAGTCTACTAGTCGGCCCTCGGACTCGGTCCTCGGCCTCGACCTCAGCAAGACAGCCAATCGGCCTCGGTCCTCGGCCTTGGTCTCAGCAAGCCAGCCCCTCGGCCTTGGCTAGGCGATCTTCGTCCTTGGTCCTCGGGCTCGGCCTCAGCCAATCGGCCTCTTTCTCTTCTTTCTTTCGAGCTTTTTCAAGCTTGCGGCTGTTGCCCAAAGCACTGACTTGCGTCGAAGGGTCTCCGTCGGAATCTTCGGTCCTCGGGACTTGTTTGTAGGCTCCCAGGTGCAAGAAGCTTGCCGGAGGATCCCGGGCTCGTTGGAAGAGGCGATCGAACGCTCGCGGACGTTCGAGAACGGTGATTTGGCATCAACAGATTGGCGCGCCAGGAAGGGGAGAGAACACAGCTCTGTGACACTAATCTACAAACCCTCACTCCCTCTACGACAATAACGGTGGATAAAAAAGATGGTGATGACAAAGACTCAAGAGGCTTCCGCTAGTAACGCTGGGGGGGGGGCACCCTCAATGAGCTAAGCAATAGGAGGCCAGCTCTTTGTTCCATCATCGCCACTATCTTAGCCCACTCAGGCAAAACAGCATGCCACCCTCGCCCTGCAAATTCGAGCATTAATGAAAGCTGTCCAAAAGCTCCAGGAGTATTTCACGACCACACAGTAGCCAGTAAGAGCTTTCACTCCTTTAGTTGCTACTTAGGCTAGTCATCATCCATCCCGCGGGAGATCTCCCCAGCGAGAGGCTCACCGCCATCAAGCTCATCAGCACGAGCATCTTTAAGCTTAAAAGCAAGAGCTCACTAGCAAGAGCGCCACCGCTCGCCGTCCAAACAACCTCCTCTCCGACGGAACGCGATGCAGGGAGGCCCAAGCAACGGCGCCAGCACCTTCACTCCAATCAACTTGCTTTTCGAGGAGGCAGACCACCACCAGGCTTATGTATCCAAATCAACAGAAGGTGATAAATTTCTCTAAAGCACTTCACAATGACAGCCTCTTCCACTCGGACAGTTGTAATCCACAAGAGGTGTGCGACCTCGAGGCTATCTTCAATCGATTGGAGCTGATCGGCACTCCTCGGCCGCCTTTTTTTTTCTTCCTCCAAACCATCCGCATCAAGTGCCACATCATCATCATCATCTGGCACATCTTCTCGGTCGGGTTCCCTCTAAGAAGCAAGGTCCTGGCCTAGCTGTGCGGGGGGAGGATCGAGGACGTGGTCCAAGTTCCAGCCCAATGCCATGCCATGCAAACTTAAATAAAGGAGATTTAATGCATGAGGGGAAGGAAGTTTGGTGCCAGCAAGAGGACAAAGAGAGGACGTTGGGTGGAGGGGTCATTATGGCCTTCCTTGTACTTGGATGCCAGGGCTCCATTAATGCCAAAAGATACCAACAATACAGGTTCTTCACTCTCGAATAGTCTTCTTTGCCTCCGCAAATATCCCGATCCAGCACCATAAAAAGCTGGAGAAAGCTCTCTATCTTGACTCCATGCCGATCCCAGCGTCATCGAACATTACGGAAAGGCCAAAAAGCTACAAAAGCTAAGTACACTACACTTTGAGAAAAGCTTCTTTTCATTATACTTGAATGCATTACAGAAAGATCGACTCAAGCATCGGCACCTAAGCTCGAGGCCAGTTCGGTACTAAGACCGACTCAAGCATCGACACCTAAGCCCGAAGCCAGCTCGGCAACAAAGACCGACTCCAGCATTGGCACTTAAGCTCGAAGCCAACTCAGCACCAAAGACCGACTCCAGCATTGGCACCTAAGCTCAAAGCCAGCTCGGCACCAAAGATCGACTCCAACATCGGCATCTAAGCTCGAGGCCAGCTCGGCAACAAAGACTGACTCCAGTGTCGGCAACAAAGATCGTCGGCACAAAGAAAAAAGGCACCTGACCCCGGTCCACACACCCTCAGATCATCATTCGGGGTTCAAAAGGCACCTGAGCATGCCGCAAGGCATGCGGTCGCAAGGCATGTGGTCTCTGCAAGGCACCCGTTGGGTGATGCAAGGCATGCGGTCGCACAAACTCAGTAGTAGGGGGGGCATCTGATGGGGCCAATAAGCCCCATGGGCAACGGTAATCTCACCCAGGTCGGACCAGTCGTTTCCGGAGTCAGCCCCGAGAAGACACCCCTCAGCCTCGGCAAGACGCCCCCTCGGCCTTGGGAAGACACTCCCTTGGCCTCGGGAAGACAACCCTCGGCCTCGGAAGACAACTCGGACTCAGGAGGACACCCCCTCGGTCTCAGCAAGACAGCCCCTCGGCCTCGGAAAGATTCCTTCGGCCTCTTCCCCTCAGCCATGAATAGTGCTCGGCCTCGGCATGAACAGTGCTATGCAAGTGTTCACCCACAGACTTCTCTGGAGCTCATCCAAGGGTATGAACAATGCTATGCACGTACTCTATAATCAATGCTCTACGAGGAACAAAGCCGGCTTCAACTCCAAGCTTCATCTTCTGCCTCAGCGGCTACACTATGGGGCCCACATGCTTGATTTTATCGCCTATCACTGTCCACACAGGACAGCGGAAGGGTGGCGTGAGGGATACGTCTGGCAAACGGCGTAACGGTCGGTCATGCCCTGCAGCAGCCTGCAACAGCTATCCAAATCAAGTAGTACCTGCCAACTATGCAGCCACCCATATTTGACCGGATATGGCCTGCACTTCTGACATGCCACTAAGAAGCAAGCCCTGACATTGTTGCCATTGCTGCCACCATCATAAATGCTCTGACAAGTAATCATGCCCTAAGTCTCACAGACTCCAAGCATCGATAAAATGGGTAAGAGGAACCCTCGACGAGGTAACTGATAACTCACTACACTCCTAAATGCTCATTCTTGCTCATAGAGAGCACGGCTCTAAGCCTCTCTCTCTTCTTTCTTTCGAGCTTTCTCAAGCTCGCGGCTGTTGCCCAGAACACTGATTTGAGCATCGAAGGGTTCCCATCGAAATCTCTGGTCCTCAGGACTTGTTTGCAGGCTTCCAGGTGCAAGAAGCTCGCTGGAGGATTCCGAGCTTGCTGGAGGAGGCGACCGGACGCTTGCGAACGTTCGAGAACGGTGATTTGGCGTCAACACCTACCAATGAGCGAGTTGGGCTGGTAGGTTTAAGTTGAGCCCAATCCAAGTTGCACCCTTGTTAATGTTCACCCTCCATCTTTTTTTAGTTGGACTTGGGATTGGCACTAAAATTGTGAAATGTAAGTTGACTAGTGAAAGAAGTAGCAGGGACAGACCTATTTCTTGCTTTCTTTCCCAAGCGAACTGCTGATCATTAACAACTGTAATTATTCAGTGCTGGTTTCTAAAGTTACAACGATTTTTAATTATTTACATCCGTTGAACCTACTGCAAAGATGGTTAATGCGGCATTCTAATATTGTGTAAATTTAAACTTTTGGTTCCAGGGTTTTTAATAAAATTGCCATGTCACAGATGAGTTTATTGGGTTGAAAAGCTCCCTAGGAAATCTTGTGATTCTGATCTTGGTTCCATGGTTGTTCATTTGCAGTAGGTCAGTTCTATACCTAGTTCTCCTGAAACACAATAAGGAACTGCACTTTGAGAGAAACCCTCAGGATGTCAGATTAACTGTGTTTTCCCCTTTAACTTGTTCTCTCTCTCTCTCTCTCTTTTTGAAGACTGCAAGATCATTATGGAGAGCTGGCAATGAATCCTTCGAGCTCATTCACAGTTGAGAAGTGCTTTAATGCTAGTAGCATGCCTCTGAAAGAGGCTATAGCAGGGGAGTTGCAGGCTGTGCAAGCGGAGCTTTCCAAGACAAAGCATGGACCATATTTATTGAAGAAGCTAGATATTGATGGGTAAGCTGGTCATCCTTTTTATTGTCTTTTTCCCTCCCTGAATTCTATTGAAGTGTGGTACTCTGAAACAATTGAGTTCAAATAAATTTTGATCTACTGCTGATGACAACCAAACTCTTGCAAAGCTTTTTCATGCCAAAACAATGATCAGAGAAAAAAGCCCTTATAATTTTATGGAATTGTAGCCAAATTAGCGGCAGCTGGAACTGGAAATGTTAATTCAGTGCACATAGAAATCTCATACGTTGCATCAACGGGAGGCCATTGTGTCAGGATTGGTACACGTGAGTTGTATTGGACAAAGAATAATGCATAAATTATTTGCTAAATATAATAATGATAAATATTAGGTCTACAGGAGGCTGTTGGATGGGTGGATGCATTTGTGTTCTTGTGGATGAGTAAAAATTTATTTGGAGAGTTGGATGGACCAGGAGATCCCTATTCTTTTATACAGGAACAGGAGAATTATTTGTTGAGGCAATGATTCAGCTTAAGAGGATTTATTTCCTCACCTTGTTCCAGTTAATCAGACCTTCCTGCCTGCATTTTAGGCACTGTTGTTTTCGACAATCTTGTAAAACGAGAGATGATCAACTTTTCTCTTCTTTTCAGTCCTAGTTCTGAACCACCAAGCACGCAGCAATTAATTACTGTGGAAGTCGGTAATGCCCATAAAATTCTGTTGTTCAACCTGGGCACCATTCACCCAGTTGTCAACTCTATCGTAGGTTCAAAAATCAAAAGCTTTGATTTTCAAATCATGTTAGATAGTTTTAATGCTGCTTTACAGGTTATAGAGTGATTTGTTGCTCATCATAACAAGGTTATAACATGATTTATTGTTCATCATAGTCATCATCCAAGCTGAGAAGTCTTTGTATTCTCTTTCCTGGTCTGTGTGATTATCCTATATGTTTATACTCTTCCTGCTTCCTGTATTCCCATTCATGAGTTTACCTAGGTGCCTGGGTGCAGGTTGGCCAGGGGTACAACAATACGCAGCGATGATCAATTAATAGAATCCTTTAGGCCCCACATGGCCAAGTTCTAGATCAATCATTTACTTTTGTATTTATTTGTTTTAAGAAAACTGATTGTGAATATTTTATTTGGCTTTCTTGCAGATTTGCAAAACGACCTGAGCAATGGAAATTGAGCCAAGCATCAAAGGAGAGTGCGTACAAAGAATTCCAGGCTACATTTGGATCCAGCAGTAAATCAAATGAACAAAGTGCACCAGCACATCAGCCGTCCCAGAAATCCTCCAAGAAAAGGCGTAAAGGACATGGGAAGATGGATGATGATATCGGTCATGGCCAACATTATAATGGTGCTGCATCTTCAGGTGCAGAATTTCCTGGCCTTGAGATCTCAATGGTGAAGTTGGGTTTCCCCGAGAGAGGTTTCAAGAGGAAAGGTCCTTCAGATGAGAATGATGTCAAAGAACCTATCAGCAAGAAATTTATCAGAAACAGCACTAGAACTTCATTTGTAAGGAACTCTGGGAAGAGAAAATCGTCAGCAACCGAGCTAGCTGATCTTGCTGAAAAGGAAACATTGAATAAGCATGAAGTCCACAAGCTCTTTAAACCAACAATCAAGACTGAAAAGGAGTCTGGAATGGAAAGAACACCTTTTCTCAAGAAGCAGAAGAGGTGATTTTGTATGTTTTGGGTTAGTGTATGCTTTCGATTTATATGATGCTGATGGAGCTGTTGGGAAATTTATATCATTGTAAAATTATACAAGTGGAAGCGACTGTAGGACTAGAGCAAAAATGTCACCAGTGACTAGGCATCTTTATTTTATTTAGCAAGAGTTATGCAGTCTTATGCAGTTTTGATAGTTTTATAAGAATCCATGTATGTTGGGCAAATGGCAATTGTCTATAGGAAGCCAAGCTGGTTCCAGGCTAGGAGCATAGCTTCTTAAGGAGGTTTGTTTTCCCTCCTTGCCTAAGAGAGGTCTAATTGCTCAATTTATGCTGTCCAAAATTTAATTATGCATAAATTATTCAGCATGTTGGGAAAAGGTTTCTTAGATGAGTTGAGTTGAGTTGAGTATAAATTATTCAACATGCTACAATTTTTATGACATGGTACTGATTCAAAATACTGACTCATTTAAGCTTCAAGTCTTTGTGTTGTCATGTTCATATAGAAAACCATGCTCTTTTGAACAAGCTCGTAGTGTGAGCCTGTCAGGGGAGTTTTATCAATAGAGAGGAGAGTTTACTTTGGCATGCATGCCATTTTAAAAGGCCCATGACAGATAAATAGGTGCTGTAGCGAAGTCGAAGCTACAGTGGGTAAAAAAGGGGTAAACTGTCAAGGAGATCGGCAGCTGTTGGCAAGTTGGTGATGCTGATCTCATCACGCAAAGAAGCCAACAAATAAACCTGGCTTGCAAAGTTGTCATACGGAATTTCTGTGCAGTGGAGGAGATGGATGACACTTAACAGAGTCCAACGACCTAATGGAATCCTCATGTCTTATTAGATATGATCTTCCATTTACCTCCAATAGATTTCATTCACAATCGACATGGATGCCATGTTTTAAGGGAGAGCTCAACCAATCATCAGCCTATCATGCAGCAATGCGTGTTTTTAAGTAGCTCTCAGCCAATAATTATAACAGCATGACATGCCATGTTCTCTGGCCCATGTTCTTTGCCCGTGATATATGGCCTGCACGTGTCTCCCACATGATTTTGTCCCTCGGCAGCCCAAAAATCACCAACAACCCCCAACAGTAACAAATGTACCTTTTAAGAAATAAGAATTGAGTAGCGTTAAAAGGACCTTGTGGTCATGTCTGTCCCACTTCCCTCCCCAACCTCCTTAACCATGTGTTGGCTTTCTTTCACTCCCAAGGCCTATCATCTTCTCATAAACATCTTCTCATATACCCAAAGTTCCATTAATTATTTTTTTAAAGAAAAGTAATATTGACTTGTCTTTGTACTCGCTGTCTATAAATCTCATGTTCTCAGTTGCAGCATTCTCGTGCTATTTATTCCCCCCCTCCACAGCTTTGCATTTACTCTCACAAAGTCCTCCTTCCCTCACCGCCAGGCTGGGAGAAGCTGTTCATCTTCCACTGTTTTGGTTGCTTCAACTAAGTGCAAAGATAAAGTGATATTGGTTTTCTTGATGTTCTTTTTTCCTACTTTGCTCATCTCTTGACAAAGACTGTCTCCTTAAATTCTGTTTGCAAGCTTCCATTTAGCATTAAAGTACAAAACCAACCTACGTTTTCTTGTTGAAAACTTTAATGTGGAGTTTACTGCATCCGTTTTGCTTGCATTATTCTGGTATTCTGGTCCTCCTGTGTTGGAGTTTATTGCATTCATTGCAGTTCTTTTCGTGGGTTGGCAGAGAAAGATGAAGAGGGCACCTATTTTCCCTAAGGATGAGGTGGTGGACTGCAACGAGCTTGGCTATGACCCACAGTTGGATTTCTCAAAGGTACTTTTTAAATCTAAACATGAGTGCTCCTATTCCATTCGTTGTTCTTTGGACATCAGAATGCAAGTGCTATAACAGTGGGCTTTCATGCTGTGCATCTTTTGTCTTCAGATATTAAATTTTTAATGACTCAATAAGAATTCTGCTGAGCCTTGGATTTTCTTTCCATTTGGATGGGTATGGACTTTGTTAGCAACATAAATGAGTTCGAATAAAGCGAACCAATTAATAGCCCAACTTTCTTGCTTCAGAATTTCTTCAAATGTAATCTTTAAAATTCCTCTGCAATTAGCTAAACATCATCTATTCCATCAGAACTTCATGTTTTTGCAAGCATGAACAGTTCTAGTTATGTAAACTTAACATTGCCTCACATGATTTGTTGCAAAACTAGTGATATTGACATTTTGTTCTCTTTGTTTCATGGTTTTATATTATTACATTCTAGAGAAATTCCTAAACTGATTTGGCAAGACTCATGAGCACTGCTGACTATGTTTATTTTCCTCATTTGATCAGGTCTTAGAAGAAGCAAGAAAGCATGCAAATGATGTGAAATTCTCACAGTCGCCATCGAACTCAACAGAAAAGAAGGTTGAGATTGAAGTTACGAAGAGCAAAAGGTCATGGAGAAGATCACTGTCCTTGTGGTTTAAGCAAGACAAGGAAAGCTCAAAGCAGAGCAACACAACCGAAACCAATTCCTCAAAAGTTCTCGTGTTCCAACTCGCAAAGATGGTCCAGTTTCAGCTCTCTTATTTGGAGATGGAGGTAAGTTGGCTGTCATCCAGCGCAGCATTCGACGCTCAGCATCAGGGCCCCTTGCTAATTGCTTCATTCCTACGAGAGCAAAAGAAAATGAAGTACCATACATGCGTCTGGACAAACAAAGTCGTCCTTCTGGTGTTCAGGCTTTTGGGCCAATTTACTTGGTCACATGAGCGATGAGAACTTCTTTAATGGTCGTCCATGGTGGAACCCCTTACTTCGGTGGTAGAATATAGGTTGTTTATTTCCTCTCGGATTACGGATCAGTGGGGTTGTACATGGCATCTTTTGTTCTTCTTGACGGTTTCCTCCACAGTTTCAGAGCCATCCGGTTCAAAATGAATCCTGGGACGAAATCATCAATGCCATATCCCCTTTAAAATAATTAGTTCTTTTGAATCATATACCTGCCTCCATTTCTAGACCATGGATGGCTTGGCAAGTCTCAATAAAAATTACAAGAATAATTTTATAAATATAAAAATATTATAGTGCTTGAATATGAAGCGAACAAAATAAGATGAGGATATATCTATCCTATCCTTATTTATAGGGACAAAATAATCTTTGCCTCATCTTTAGAAAAGATAGAGAATTCTTGTTCCAAATGAGAAGAGGTTCTATAATTTTTTTTTATATATGAACTCCTTGTGTGAATTCACCAAGAAGTAGCCATGAGATCAGTATCAATCTAAAGTTATCCGCGAAGTGAAACATCTTCTGGCTTTAAAAAATTTATAATAATAATAAAGTTTTAATCTTAAATTAGTTAAAATCGATAATGACTCCTTCCTTTTTAATCTCTTTGCTTTAAAATTATATTTTATTTAATTTTTAATCATATTTTCAGCAAAACTCTTTAAAAGATGAAAAGTTAAAAGTGTTATCTAAGTAAAGCATAATGCAAATCAAGCATGGAGAAGGCTTGTTGTATCTTATTTCGATGCAGAATTAATTATCGCGCCATGCCATTATGTGTGCTGACCTTGGTGCGCATCATATGCGCATTGTAAGACTTTTTATCAAACATAGGCAAAGACATCCCAAGAGTCCTTACCATAAGAGAGCTGAAAAGCCCACTTACATTACAAGCATTCGAAATGGTTACAATGATGCTGAAAAATTTACAGGGCTAGTTGCGGTGCTTCTTTATTTTATACAATTTGACATAAGGATAAATTCAATTTCAATTAGCTTAAATATTTGAAAGGGTCCTTCTAGTTGCCAATATTTACTGGCACAAGCTCATCAAATTCTCGCACCACTCACGCTAACCAACCGGCTTTAACCGATTGCCCAAGATCCAAATCTTAAATTCTTCAGTTGAATTTTTTTCATCTATTTTCAGATAAGCATTTATCCAGGGGATAGCTAAAGGGATAACCATCTTTTTTAAATAACAACTTTGCCATCAAGGGATAGCTCTAGTTATTCCTAGAAATAAGTTCAGGGGATAACCCATGGTTAAACATAGGTGATTTCCTCTAGTTAAACTTTTTTAGAGTTATCCCCTGTAGCTATAGCTTTTAGTAGAGATTGATTCATAAAAAGCTATATAAGTATACAGAATAGCTTTTATCCAAGGAATAACTCAAGGGATAACCACCTTTTTAAAATAAAGCTTTGTCATTAAGGAATAACTCTAGTTATTCCTGGGGTTCCTAGGGAATAAGCTCAGGGATAACCCATGTTTAACCATGGGTTATCCCCTCTGGTTAAACTTTTTCAGAACTATCCCCTCTAGTTATAGCTTTTGGAAATAAAGAAGGATATCCAGGGGATATCCCCTTTATCCCCCATATCAAACAGCCTTAGGTTGTGTTTGATAGAAAAAACACTATCCCTGGATAAATGTACGAGTTAGTATTTATCCAAGAGATATTCCTAAGGGATATTCCCTTACTATCCCATGGATCATATCAAATGCAAAAAGTAAATTTTTTATGCCCTAGATAACTTGTTGTTATCCTATCTGATTGTATTTGATTGGAGTGATAGGAGAGGATATCCCCCAAATAATTTTTATTAAACCCCAAACTACCCCTAAACATTTTTATTAAGAGAGAGGACTGCCATCTAATCGGGGAAGCGGATCTTGTGAGATCGGACGATTCTCCTCGTTTGTAGGACCATTTCTCCGCCTCGTCGCCTCCACTTCCGCCTTTGCCTCCGTCATCACCACGGGCGACTCGTCACCCTCTACTTCTAGTGCACTTGAAGGCCGGCACCCTCCCCATCTTCTCTAGGTGAAGGACCAGTCCCAGGCGATGGAGGACATGATGCTCCCGGTCCAGCAGCAAGGAAGGAGACGGCAGGCTTCGAGGCCACGGCGATGGACGAGAGAAGAAGCCATGGAGAGGAAGAGGAGGGGAAGCAGCAGCAAGGAAGGCATGAGTGTCGGTGGACGGGTTTTGTCAGGGATGCGGAGAAGCCGAAGAGGAGGGCGACGGCGATTCTTGGCAAGGGAAGAAACATGTATGATTCTTGGCGACGACGATTCTTGGTGTTGAAAATTTAGTATATTTTAATATTTAAAAGCCTTTTGACTTGATATGTCCTTTTATCTAATACGTCATTCTCAACCGGTAGGGATAATCTTTTTATTTTTCGTTGACCAACCATTGGACACTGATTGATCTTTGAACTGAATCGTCATTCCCATTGGATTGATTCGTCACTCTCGACCGGTGCTTGCTTCCTTATAAATATTCGAAGCAATGCTGGTGTTTAACTCATTCAAAATTATGCTTTCCATTCCAAGAGATTCATTCATTCATCCTTATCCAGTCCAGGGATTCATTCCTTTGCTTCATCCGTTCTTATCCAAAGAGAAGGAAATCATCTCGATTGTTCATCCTCTTCCGACATTGGTGTGTGCACGCATGATAGAAGACTGGTTATATCTTGAAGGGTAGTCATGCTCTGATCTTCTGCACCGAGATATTATCTCGAAAGGCGCGAATCTACTCTTAAGGATAGTGTCGTGCACGCCACAACATCTTCTCAAATACATTCAAATAGATAAATTATCCCGGGTACTATCTTTCCTCAAACTTATCCAATAATCTTAAGAGTAGAATATGGACTCTATTATGGTTGCTGCTAGTAAGTCCTTTCCGATACATCCAAGATTGAGTAATTTACTGGTTCCTATTATAAACGTTGGCAAGAGAAAATATTTTCAATATTAGATGTTTATAATATTGCATATGTTTTGACTGATCCTAAACTTGAGAAAGAGGAGGACCTTCTAAATTGGAAAAAGCTAACAAATATGTAGGTATACTATTCTTAGTACTCTATCCAATGAACTATTTGATATTTATTATCCTATTAAATCAGCCTCTGAGATTTGGGAAGGCCTTAAAAAAAATATATTCTTAAAGATGCTGGTTCTCAAAAATTTGCAATAGGAAACCTTTTTAACTTTACCATGTCAGAAGATAAAGATGTGTCATCTTAGATCCATGCTTTTCATGTTCTCATAGATGACCTTAAAAATAAAAATATTATTCTTTCTGATGCTTTTATTGCTGGATCCCTAATTGAAAAATTACCTGAATCTTGGAAAGATTATAAGAATAATATAAAGCATAAAAGAAAGTCTATGACCCTTGAAGACGTCATTGTGATATTAGGATTGAAGAGCAAAACAGAACCCGAGAACAGATAGAAAAGGCTAAGGAAATGATTGGTAAGGCTAATCTAATAGAGGATGGATCTAGTAAGGATAGACATAAGTCCTATAAGCCCAAACATAGAAATAATTACAAGAAATATGATAAGAAGCCTCATGTTCAAAGAAGTCAAAATTTTAAGAAGAAAAAGGGATCTTGCTATGTTTGTGGGAAACCAGGACACCATGCTGCCCAATGCAGGTTCAGAAAAAATAATGATGCTCCAGCCAAACCAAAGGCTAACTTGATGGTTGAAGAAGATATAATTGTTGCGGTTGTTAGCGAGGCCAATATTGTTGCACATACAAAGGACTGGGTGATGGATTCTGGAGCCATGCGTCATATATGTGGCGATAGAAATGCATTTGCCTCCTATATCCCACTGCCAGAAGGAGAGGAGCAAGTCTTCATGGGCAACTCAAAGTCTTGTTCAGTGATTGACAAAAAAAAAGTCAATCTAAAACTGACTTCTAGAAAAGTCCTTTCACTTGGAGATGTGCTACATGTGCCGACATCCGTGTGAACCTGATTTTTGTAGCCTTGCTTGGAAAAAATGGTGTGAAAGAGTCATTTGAGTCTGACAAAGTTGTCATGACCAAATCTAAAAATTTTATTGGGAAGGATATTGTAACCGGGGTCTATTTGTATTAAATGTACTCGAAGTTATGAATGAAATGCATCATCTTCTTTTGTTTACTTGCTTGACTTTGTTAATCTTTGGCATGGTAGATTAGGACATGTTAATTACTCTTATATTAAAAGAATGAAACAATTAGGTTTGCTAAATAACATGTCTACTTCTTATGATCATAAAAAATATCAAACATGTGTAGAATCTAAATTAACCAAAAGGAGTTGCAAATCTATTCATACAAGAGAAACTGAATTGTTAGAATTAATTCATTCTGACTTAGGAGACTTAAAAGGTAATATGACTAGAAATGAAAAGAAATACTATATTACTTTTATTGATGATTTTTTTCGTTATGCAATGGTTTATCTTTTAAAATCAAAAGATGAAGCCTTTGAAATGTTTCTAAAATATAAGGCAGAAGTTGAAAATTAATTAACAAGAAAAATAAAAAGACTTAGATCTGATAGAGGAGGAGAATACGATTCTACTCATTTTAATGATTATTGTGCACAACATGGTATAATTCATGAATTTACTCCTCTTATTCATCTAAATCTAATGGAGTGGCTGAGAGAAAGAATAGAATACTTAAAGAAATGATGAATGCATTGCTCCTTAGTTCTGGTGCACCCATGAACTTGTGGGGGAAAGCCCTTCTTTCTGCTTGTTTTATTCAAAATAGAATTCTTATAAGAAACCAATAAAATACCCTATGAGTTATGGAATGGTCATTTGCCAAGTATTAAATATTTAAAAGTATGGGGTTGTTTAGCTAAGGTCTTGCTTTCTGAACCTAAAAAAGAAAGTTAGGATCTAAAATCTTTGATTGTATATTCATAGTTATGTTCAAAATAGTCCTGCAAATAAATATAGTACAGCCTATAGGTTCTTAGTGATTAAAAGTGAAAATAATATCATGGAACCTAATACTATAGTTGAGACAAAGATGCAGAATTTTTTGAACATATCTTTCCTATGAGAACCTCCTTAGAAAGACCTTCTAGACCACAAGTGGTTGAATTAATTTAAAGCCTGATAACATTCAAGAGCTAAGGAGATCCAAGAGAATCAAAAGGAAACCAATCTAGAAGATGATTTTTAAACTTTTCTTGTTGATAATGATCCTCAAACCTATTATGAAGCAATTTCATCTCTTGATGCTATATTTTGGAGAGAGGCTATAAATAATAAGATAGAATTCATCATGAGCAATCATACATGGGAATTAGTAAGTTTATCCCCTGGAGCTAAAACTATTGGGTGTAAATGGATCTTTAAGAAAAAGCTAAAGCTGATGGTTCTATTGAAAAATTTAAAGCAAGGTTGGTTGCAAAAGGTTTTTCTCAAAAGAAAGATATTGACTACTTTGATACTTTTGCACCTGTGATAAGAATAACTTCTATTAGAGTCTTGATTGCTCTTGCATCTATTCATAAATTGATAATTCATCAAATGGATGTTAAAACTGCATTTTTTAATGGAGACCTAGAAGAAGAAGTATATATGGATCAACCTGAGGGTTGTGTTCTTCCTGGTAATGAGCATAAAATTTGTAAATTAATTAAATCTTTGTATGGCTTGAAATAAGCACCAAAATAATGGCATGATAAGTTTGATAAAGTGCTAGTTTCAAATGAATATCAAATTAATAGTACTGATAAATGTATTTATTCTAAAGTTGTTAATCATGAATGTGTTATAATATATTTGTATGTGGACGATATTCTCATATTAGGCACTAATTTTGATATTGTTACTAGCACCAAAATGTTCTTGACTTTGAATTTTGATATGAAAGATATGGAAGAAGCATATAATTTTAAGAATTAGACTTGTAAAGAAGTCGAATAGTATCATACTTTCACAAGAACATTATGTTGAGAAAATCTTGAAAAAGTTTTCACATTTTGATTGTAAGCCTGTGAGCACTCTTTATAATGCTAATTCACAGCTTAAGAAAAATAAAAGCAATGATGTCTTACAATCCAAATATGCTCAAATTATTGGTAGTCTTATATATTTGATGAACTGCACTCGACCTGACATTGCTTATGCTGTAGGAAGACTAAGCAGATATACCCAATGTCCTAACAAAGATCATTGGATTGCATTACAAAGAGTGCTTAGATATTTGAAAGGAACCATGAACTATGGATTAATGTATTGTGGGACTCCTACAGTATTACAAGGGTATTGTGATGCTAACTGGATTCAGACTTTGATGAGATAAAATTCACTAGCGGATATATGTTTACCCTTGGAGGAGGAGCAGTGTCATGGAAATTATCTAAGCAAACATATATAGCTCGGTCTACAATGGAATCCGAGTTTATTGCCTTGGAGAAGGCTGGTACTGAGGCCGAATGGCTCAGGAATCTTTTGATAGATCTTCTCATTTGGATGAGACGAGCTCCATCTGTGTCTATACATTGCGATAGTCAGGATAGTCAGGCTGCCATAGCTAAAGCTAAAAACAAAATTTATAATGGAAAGAGTAGACATATACGTCTAAGACATAATATTGTGAGGCAGCTTATTAATGATGGAGTAATATCTTTGGATTATGTAAGGTCAAAGTTGAATTTGGCCGATCCTCTGACTAAGCCTCTAAGCAGAAAGCTTGTGAGCAATATATCGAGGGAAATTGGATTATACCCAGATCAAAAGTTGAAGTGATGGTGACCCAACCTTCATAAACGGAGATCCCGGGAAGAAGGTTCATATGAGAAAATAATTCACTGGACAACTTGGAGTATACTATCATAATTATTTATATTATGAAATCCCGTTCTATGGTGTGAGATAGTATTTTGCAATGTTTAGGTTGAACTAATATGTGAAGTTCTTAATGGATGTCATAGCCTAATTTGGGTGGTATACAAAACTGCAGTGTATACTTGATGACAATCCACCTATATGAGTATGGAGGTGATGGCCGCTTCCTATGAGACTTGGGTGGGATCTCTAGAGCACTCATGAATATCCAGGTAGACGCATGGCCGAAATGTGTCAACCAACTTGAACAACCGAAATCTGAGAGATGGAATGTGAGTTATAAGTCAATGATCTAATAAAAGAAGGATTGATTCATAGAAACTTAGTTTTACCAACTTTTTATGGATTATACTTATTTTCTCTATGCCTGGTTCATAGTCATATAGACACCATGGTTTATGCATTATATTCTTAAAGTTTTACCGATTGTTGGATGCTGATTCACCTTTGAATTGAATCGTCATTCCCGTTGGATTGATTCATCGCTCTCGACCGGTGCTTGCTTCCCTATAAATATTCGAAGCAATGTCAATGTTTAACTAATTCAAAATTTTATGCTTTCCATTATATCCTTATCCAAAGATTCATTCATTCATCCTTATCCAATCCAGATATTCATTTCTTGCTTCCGTTCTTATCCAAAGAGAAGGAAATCATCCGTTCTTATCCAAAGAGAAGGAAATCATCTCGGTTGTTTATTCTCTTCTGACATTGCTATGTGCACGCTTGTTAGAAGACTATGCTGTTGTATTCTGGAGGTAGTCGTGCTCCGGAGGTAGTCGTGCTCCGATCTTATCTTCTGCATCGAGATATTATCTTCGAAAGTTGCGAATCTACTCGCCACAACATCTTCTCAAATATATTGAATAGATAAATTATCTGGATACTATCTTTCCTCAAACTTATCCAACAATTGACAAGGGAACCCATGGACAGATGACGGAGTTGGAAGAGGCATCCACGGTCGGCGAAGTTTCTGGAAGGGCACTGTTTGCAAACAAGGTGTCACAAATTGATTGTGGGTGATTCAATGGGGTCCTTATCGGCCTTGAGAAAAATCATGAAGGTCCGGATCGGTTTTCATTTGTGATATATTATACAAACATCACGTAACGGGTATATGAATACACTAGAAATTGATTTTTTTAAAAAAATTAAAATAATTAGAGGACATCTGAATTATAAAGGGCATTTATCTGAACCTTTATTAGACTATTGTTTTTGACAATAATAGCTCTCGCTATGATCATAAATATATAATTAGAAGCCAGCCTCTTCATGGCAGCATCAAAGATGCACATCAACAGAGAGGATGCTTGGAGGATATAGACCCCACGTATTATTTTTAAAATTAAACTGATCTCAAAGCTGAAATCTATTTTTGAAAAATATTCTAGAGCCCAGCGTAAATTTCCATTAAGACCACCATCAATGATCCGCCTTCTGGCATTAGTCTGCAGTGTCCTTGCGACGCCCGAGACGTGAAGTGGCACCGCAGGAGCCCCTTGACTACTTTCTCTCTCTCTCTCTCTCTCTCTCTCTGATCAATAACAGGAAGTTGATCCATCAAAAGTTTAAAATAGATTGCTGAATTATAAACGGATGTATATAACCAAGAAAGAGAGCACAGTGAAGCTTAACAAAGAACAGGATCATTTGTGGGTTTTCCATGACCAGCACGCAATACATCATGGATCTGATGTCCATAACCTTCTAAAAGCATTGTTTCTAACAATTACAAAATTACTTAGACCGATTACAACATGGAATTAATTGAATAGTGATCATGGAGCATCTACTTCCAGTTCCAGTTCTGACAGTACATTGACATCAGGTTTCTACTTGGGACGCCTGCGGTCATACATTATTTCATCGAAGTTATCTTTAATCTGGTTGCCCACTCTGATAAGGTTCCTGGCCACGCCTGAAGCCAGCAGTCCAGCATTCCTAACAAACCTACATCATCATAAGATTCAGTACTAATAATTTTCATTTTAATAACTGCCAGAAGCATAAACTGTCAAATGAAAATGAAAACCACGAGCTTACTTGCCGAAGAAGGGACATAGATTGAGTTAGCTTACAAGGCATCCAAGTCAGGAAATAGTCAGAAAATGCCTAACATCATGGCCCTTGGCTCAGATAGGATGTCATGCTTCACAATGGTTGCATTAAGAAATGCCCTCCAAGTCATGCTATCACACAGCCTACACAAGCACAAATTTTTGAAACCATATAAACAAGGCAACTTACTTTAGAAATTAAAAAGGGAAGTAGCACAGCACATAATTTCAGCATCAAAACAATTAAGAAATCCCTATCATCATTGCCGAATTGAATAGAATAGGCTCAAAACTATTCACAGCCCACATAGCAAAAAATAAAACTAGAAACAGAAACTTAAGACAGACCAATTTTTGAAAGCACAGCCGGCGCACTGTCTAGTTTGCTGGCAATGGAATTCCATCTTTGGCAACATGTGATTAAGCAACAAGCAAACAATGACGATAGGGATATAGATTGAGTTGGCTGGGAAGGCATCCGAATCAGAAAATAGTAAGAAAATGCCTAACATCATGGCCCTTGGCTCAGATAGGGTGTGACATATATGCTTCACAACGGTTGCATTTAGAAATGCCCTTCGAGTCATGATAGCACAGCAATGTACTACCCCTAATAAACTCCTTCTTCAGCAATCTTGACAAGATTTTATCCTCTTCATCGATTCAGTTAGTAACCCTAGCACGGGATGATCCGGTTTCATCGGTCTTTAAAGTGCCGGCCATGATTCTTCTTTTGTGGGCCTAACTATTCGATGAGATACAAGATAAAGATAATTAATGGTCAATTTCCAAGTCAATCAGATATTCAATTAGATTAGGGAGTAATTTAGAAATAAAATAAATCTATGTAATGATTTTAACTACAAACAAGCTTAGGCACATAAAGAATTAAGGATTTATTTTGTACTGTTTCAGCTGTCAGTGTTGAATTTATTGCAAAACATTCAACTGTGACCGAAATAAATTTTCACATTATCGGTAACGGTACATAATGTCAAGTAATAGACTCCAAACACTCATAAAGGGTTTCCAGCAAACCTATTTCATATGCATTATCAAGCAACGAATTGACTCTAAAATCATAGAGAAAGTCAACGGACTCAATATTTCTTTGGTTGGCTTAATACAAACAATTTAGCAAAGAAAGGTTGGTCATATGTTCTAATTTATCACTTATTCTAATTTATCAAATTTATTTATGAGAAAGTAAAAATATTCCTTTAGTTGGCAAATAATTTAGGAAAGAAAGATTGAGCATATGTTCCATGTGGCAAAAGTCAGGATCCATGTACCACTTTTCTAATTTATAAGATCTTTGATGAGGCAAGCAGAAGAGAAGAAGATATCTCTGCCCTAAAATGAAATTAAAATCTCAACTTTTATTCTTTTTCTTCCTCCATCCCATTCTCTCCTCTTTTGTAATTTCTCATGGTTCTAATAAAACTGTTGTGAAGGAAAATCCCTTCCTCCTCACGATTCCTTTCAAAAAATAGAAGTTCATATTTTACAGAAAATGAAAATTCTGTAGCAATCAATACTGCACAAAGGCTCAAGATTTTGAAACAATTTTTGTGCCATAGCAGCTTCGGCTTTCTTGGGAAATAAATTTATTTTTTACTTTCGTTTCTTGAGGCCCCTTTCCTTTAACCATTTCACCTTGTACTCAAATTAAGGGCAGAACCAGAGGAGAAAGAAGAGGATGAGAGCGAGAGAGGCGACGCACCTGTAGAAGAGAGTGGAGGGTGGGTACTGGTAGTTGATTTTGGAACAACTGCCGGCCTCGTGAAGCGAGTCGAAGATGGTCTTCTGGGGCAGCCCCGCCACCAGCTTCTTGGTGTCGTTGCTCGTCAACCCGTGAGATGCCGTCGAGTGCACGTACAGAGGTTCAAATCGGCGTCTTCTTCTCCTTGGAACAAAGAAACCTTAATAAGAGGAGGGGATCGGCGAGACGGGTTTATAAGGCGAGGAAGAGGAGGGGCGAAGTTCGTAAGGAGTACAAAGGTTGGGTTCTCAAGACGAGTCTGAGATGAGAGAGACAGGTTCCGGTAGGGATGAGGGAGATGGGAGCCGCTCGGACGAGGGCCGCTCGGACGGGACAATGACGGAAACGCGGAAAGGACCTAGGGCAAAATGAAGAAGGAAAGGAAGAGACTAGGAGGAGAGGGTTCCGATAGGAAAGAGGGAAACGGGAGCAGAGCAGAAGATCCAATCAGGACGACGATCGCTCGGAAAAATAATCCTAGGGCAAAATAATTTTTTTAATTGATAAATTTGCCTTCAGGAGATGGCTGGAAGGATAACTTTTTTAAAAAAATAAATTTAAAAAATAATTTATAATTAAATATGAGTTACCCTATGATTAAACTTTTTTTTAAACTATTACTTCTAATTATAGCTTTTGAAAATATCTTTCTTATCCTTCGTATTAAATATAATTTTAAAAATAAAAAATATTTAAAAAATATATTTTTTATATCTCAAACACAGCTTAAAAGAAGTTCCGTAAGATTTTCCAAAAGTCTCTGACAGATCCCTAACCGGGACGAAAGGAGGCTCTATTCTTGGGCTGGGAGCCAATTCGGAAGCAGAGGAGAACTACTGAAATGGTACTGGGCTTCGCTTGTGACTTCTGACAGCAACGTTATCAAACTGAAGCAACCATACATTGCAGGCAGAGAAATAGAGATAAGAGTACTTCAGAAGCTACAACAACAGCAGGCCCAGAAATCCCACAGGTGGGACAACAGTTGGTGGGGGAAAAGATCCTGCAAAGATTTGAAGGTGAACCGAGGAAGAATAGCTTGTCATAATGTCCTGCTTACTTGACTTGAGACAGTACTGCCGCGTATCTCCATGAACCTCGGCTGTTTGTTTGTGTATTTCTTTTGAATGATTTTTGAGCCATTTCTACACCAATGTGTCCTCCCTTCTGGTCTGGAAAAGCCTTGGACGGTTCATGGGGTTGTTGAATAATGGGGACCAGTGAGACAAGCAACCTCGTGTCTTTTTGGCTTGCATTCTCTACCACACATCAAAGACACTGTATCATAGCCCTGTGAGTCTTTTGGGATACCAACTTCCATTCCCATTGGTTTCAGTTGAGCCGTCCAGGTCGTGGTCTTCATGATAAACATGGACAAAGAAGTATTTGTTTAAAAAAAATTATTTTTTAAAAAGATTTCTTTCTTAAAATTATTAAAAATTTTAGTTTAAAATTTTAAATATATAAAAAAATTAAAATAAAAAAAAATCCCTTCGTGTAGGTTGTAAGTGATCTATCTCTAAAGTACAACGATCTGATTCGATTCTAATCTTCTATCATGAGTCCGATCGTGTGAAAGTATAACATAACGATTCCTTTATGTATCAAAAAAATAGTAAATTTAAAATAATAAAAAATAAATTTAAAAGAAACAGAAGAGAGTTTTTTTTTTTTTTCCTTCAACTGGCTTGTGAGACACAAGCATCAATTTATCCTCGCAGTAGAATCTCAAAAAATATAAAAAAATTTAGAATTTGAATGATTCCAATCCTGAATTCTTTAGCCCATATATATATATATATATATATATATATCAAATCATTTTGGCCATTCATGGCCTTGCAAACGCATTTACGGAAAGCTTGCCTCGCTAGCATTCATGCAACGCTCGCCTCGCTAGCGTTCATGCAACGCTCGCCTCGCGAGCGTTGTGCCACTCACGCGAGCGAAGCACTCACATGAGTCTAACAAACATCCGGGACGTTCCTTTTATATTTAAAACTTTTTTATCAACAATTTCTCATAAAAGTTTTAAATTAAAATAAAATAATAAACTCAATATAACATAAATTATAGGGCATTGTATACTACGTGAGGTGTCTTATGGACTTGAACCCCACTTAGTGTTGATTGTATACATCTGAAAGAACTATAATGGATTAAACCTTGAACTAGGTCCTTGACTTAAACTTCTACTAATTACACATACAGTATGGATCAATTAGGTTTAAGTGGTCAGCACATATTAAAAGCCTTGCACTTGGTACCTTGATTTTTCATGAAAATTAATTAAGGTTAGCTCAAACCCATAGTCACAGCCTAATATGATAATTCTCATATAGATGAATCCTTTAAGAGTATTTATGACTAATATCCTACAAATAACCTACCTTGAATCCATTAATAGTATAACTCAACCTTACACAGATTTATTTTGTCACTTTATAAGAGCACTCATCATAGCGATGGAATAAGAATTTTTTTAAAAAAAAATTTATACACTAATACGATCACTCAATTAATTTTGTTTCTACTAAATTGAACATTTTTCATGGGATCTTCAATCATAGAGGTTGGGTATCCACTGTTGATGATCAAATAATGGGCTTAAGCCCCATTCCCCTCGATGATTTTAGGACTCCACTCTTAAATAATTCCTTGGTTAATTGATCTGCCAAATTCTTCTTAGACTTAACAAATTCTAAGAATATAACATTATATTTGGACTAAACCGCGAATAAGAGAATCAAATAAAGATATATTAGAATTAAATACCCAAATATAAGATAAACAATAAGTTGGATATTCCGATAGTCATGAGATTATTTAGTAAATTATAACAAACTTTTATTAAATCTCATGACAATAGATTTTAAAAGACTCAAAACATACAAAAATCTTATGGTCACAAAATGTCTCTTGATATTGACAAAGCAATATAATAACTCATAGGTGAGAATAATTGAGCTATAACTAACAACCAAAAGATCAGCAATAATACCACTTGTGGGTTTCTGTAAGATTTTTTCAAATAACAAGAAGGTGTTATGATAATTATAATCAAATGCAAACAAACATTATATGTAAGTTAATCATATGCATAACAATCTTTTTAAAGCAAGATAGCACACGATATGACTTCTTCTTCTTCTTTTTTGAGAACAATGGTGCGAGCACCACCTATAAATTAACTTTGCAAATTATACTTCCTCAGAAAGATATAAATTTGCATCGATTCAAAAATAGAAAAAACTTTTTTTAAAAAAAATAACTTACAATAAAAGTCCTAGTAATTTCTAGTGAAAAGCAAAACTAGTCCTTAGTTGTTAGAAAATATTTTTATTTTTGCAACAGTTCCTTCCTAGAAATTGCTAAAAAATTTACTTTAAAATTTTAAATATATTAAAAAAATTAAAATAAAAAAACATAAGAACCGTGACTATATCAAGATGTGTTAGGCATTGTCCTAAAGACTAATTTTTGCCAAGGTCTATCCCTAAGATACAATGACGGAATGATCTAGTTCGATCCGAACCTCTTATCATGAGCACAATTGCATGAAGGCGCAATCCAATGACTTCTTTAAATGCTAAATTTAAAAGAAATAGATGAGAAGTTTTTTTTTTTTCCAAAGGCTTTTAAGACACATGCACTAATTTATTCTTGCAGCAGAATCTTAAAAAGTATAAAATAAATTTAAAATTTAAATAATCCCAATTCGGAATCTTTTATTTCGTGTGTGTGATTATTTTAGCCATTTTAGTTGTTCATGGCTTTGCTTGCCTCGCCAGCGTTTTTGCCTCGCGAGCGAAATTATCCGGTGGGTCCAGCTCTCGCCTCTCGGGCGTTCCTTTTATATTTTTTTTATTTAAAACTTTTTTATCAGCAGTATTCAGTGTACGTTTCGCTTCTTCACAGACAAGACCCAGGACTGCCTCTGAGGAAAAAGATCATCATCACTGAGATTCATTAATAACCTTGTCCTTGTACCAAAAAAATAAAAAAAAACCTTGTCCTTTCTCATTAAAGTGGATTGGTCTTCCAGCTCAGTGGTGCACAAGCGGTCCCACCTGTCTCAATCTTTGTATTAGTTTCCACAATGGACTCGATTTATTATAACATAAAAGATCATCAAGCCGATGCATTCGTTCAACCAGACGGCTTCTGTAAGAAAAATGGTTTTGAGATCTCCAGGTGATGAGACAAGTGAATTTATGAAATTTTGGACAGCAGTATCAGGTTTGAACAGGTTAATGACAGAGACAATGAACAGCCCCTTTACACCCTCACAACGTATTTTCTCCGAAAACAAGACCAGTTTCAAAGTTGAAATAGAAACCATGGGCTGTCTCCATCTCACTTCTAGACTCATGGTTCATGAATCGTGAATAGAATCACCAAACTATAATGATGGATCGACCCCTGTGATTTTTTTTTTTTTTTTTTTTTTTTTTGAGGTTTGTTAACTCGGGATGGCCTCTTTGTGAAGCTTTAGTTGAAACATTCTTCTCATTTTTTTTAAAAAAAAATTTGCTCAATGATTTTTCTCCAAAGACATATGTGCTAGAGTAACTAATGAATTCTAATTTCACGGAAGGTCAAGAAATTTATATGATCTTTGAACCTCTTGGAGGAAAAGATATATAGCATCAAACTGTAAGCCAGCCTAAGGTCGGCTTTTAATGGCAATACAGTGGCATATTTGAAAAAGAAAAAGTAAAAAAGCTAGAATTTTATCTTCAAATCCTCTTCAACAACTGTTACATCCTTTAAGACTATATATTGCTAGAACTCTTGGAGGTCTATCTCTTTTGACAAGATAGACACTTTAAAGAACAGGTTTAATTTTCTTTTTTCTTGGTGATTACTTTATGATTTTTTTTTCTTCTTTTCTTCCCCTCTGCTAATGTCTAGCTAGCTTCTCAAATTATTTTTTTCTTTTTCTCTTTTTTATCTTGTACTTTATTTTCTTTTATTTTATCATGCCAAAATATCTTGTAAGGGTTTTTTTTTTCCCTCCCCATTTGTACATTAAAAAAAAAAAAAGCAAAGTTTTAATTTCAAATTAGTTGAAATTGGACATATGAATTTTTTTATTCAACTTGATTTTAAGTTTGTTAAATATAAATATTTTAAAAATTTTATTATATAATTTTTGATATAATATAGCTTGACTTTTGAAGAGTTGATAGATGAAATGGAGCTCAAAAATATCCTAACGCTTTTCCTTTGTCAAAAAAAAAAAAAAAAAAATCGTACGGGCATTCAAGAAAAAAATTATCTTTAAAAATCAAAATACTCCAAAACATTCTTTTTTTTTTCTTTTATGAAATTAATTAAAATAATGGATCCCCGAGCTGAGATAAAGTTAATGACACGATATCAATGGACAACTAGCTCACAATTCTTTACCTTCTCAATTCACAACTTTCTGCTGAGATTAGGAATTTAAAAGGCATACAACATCTAACTAAACTCCTATGAAAAGAGACGTGAGATTACACGAAAGTGTAGACGTTATTGAGAAAGAATTGAACTCTCGAATTATTCAACCGATATAAAATTTATCTGCCACATGTTTTTCTTATAATAAATAACCAAACATTGATAAATAGAACAAGCTGCATAGATTTTCAGCACCTCTAGCAGAGGTGAGGATATAAACAAATTACCGGTCATAAAGGAGATGCCTAGTGATCGAGACAGCAACCCAAAAAATAAACAAATAAATAAAATAGTTCATTTTTATCCTTGGTTTTAGAAGGAGAACATCTCTTTCTAATTTGTAGGCCTAGAATTACTTAGTAATGGATCAAAGGAGCCTATAACCGAGTACAAAGGGTAAATGGAGCCCAAAACTTCACCAGATCATAGCCATCAAACCACAGTTTGGAAAACTAAAGCAGAAACATTTTCCAGTCTCATTCAATGAGTAGCAAAATTCCTGCCTAATCTATCTAACAACATAACGTGATCTTGGAATTCATGGGAAGGAGAGATAAGCATCAGGCGATGACATCCTCTCAAGACTAGGTGTCAGGGTTTTAGGCCTTGGCAGTACGTCCCATGAAAAGTTTGAATGGATTATTGTCAAAGTATCAGGATGAGACCTATCGATTTCGGAGTGATTTTAAATCTTGCAAAATACTATAGAAATTCTGAGGAATCTTCCAGTTCATTGGAAAATTAAGAATATGACAAAGCTCATCATCAGTCAAGGTAGCAAAAAGTCATCAGAGACCTCCAATGTACATCAAAACTTTTCTTCTGTGATCAATATGGTTTGCCAGCATGGATGGGCCGGCTTAAGAATGTCAAAAATAGGACCATGCAACCCACATGGAGGCTATCAGCAGCCAAGGAAGCAAAGGACCTCTCATAAAAATAGAAGATGGCATCCAATCTCATCAGAAACTCCTGTCTACATCAACACCAAGAAGTTATGATAAGCGTTGGATAATCTTGGGCATGGCTAAAGTTTTAACATATTCTGATTTCCATGCCCCTTGGATTTATTCCAAGGCTTGAAGACTGAAGCAGAACATCAATTTTCAAACCATGGAAAATCCTAATCTCTCTGATTTGTATACATAATATCCAATCATAACACCAATCTAATCTCATCCATTCCCTTCTAAAGGAATCCACCTAGGTAGTGAGTCTCATATAGAAGAATTCAGAATACAGAATAGTAAAAAGGAGAGAAAGGGATGAAATAAAGAGAGCCGGAGGAAGACATAGGATAAGGGAACATACTCCAACCACCAAGAGAAAAGAGAACTTAACTTAATCGATGATGCATCCATCTTGTCTAGAGAGATAAAGTTTCAAGAGTTGTAGCAATGAAGGATCTAAAAAGATATAACTGCTGTAAAGAAGGATTTGGAGGTAAAGAGTCTAGCATTTTTTTTTTTTTTTTTTTTCTTCACATATGCTACCAAGTTACAATTAAGAGCTGGTCTCAAGTTAGCTTACGGTCAGAAGCTATGCATCTCTTCCTCCAAGCGGTCCAGATATCCAAGAGATTTCTCGGCATTGTACCCAAGCAAACCAAGTCACTTGACAATAGAAAGAAAAATCAACAGTGTTATTCTAATTTTATCAATAGACAATGATGTAATAAGTATTCAGAGAAGAAAAACAGGCCGTAAGAACAACAACAGGATAGTAAATATCCTGGCAAACAAAGAATTCAATCTAGGACTTCTCAATGATGGAATTAAATGGATCAATTTACCCATCCAAAATACATGTTAAGAAAATAATTGTTTTCCAAACTCCAAAAACGCACCAAAAAGACATGAATACTTTCAGACCCTGCATTCGCTATGCACTGACTACGGAGAGTGAATGACTCTCTATGGACCATGAACTGGATTTAGGGAATTGGATGTACAAAAATTAATTCATATATGTACAAATTCTCTGGCAAACCATCTGCCAACCATCCTTCCATCTTGTCAATTAAGAAGAGAACTAATCTATTCTCTCATAATTCACAAGCGAACATTGCATCATCTCATGACCTGAAATGCCAACCTACCATTGTTCTCCATTAATTTTCGATAGCAAAAACAATTCATCAACTCATTCACGAAGTCATCGATGTTTTTGGAACCTGAAGACTCCCATCTACTGCAAGTCCAAGTCCTACCACTCCCTGTTCGATGTCACCACCTCTGGGGCTGTAAGAAGAACCAACTCGATTCCCCTGGCTCAGAAGCCTCTTCAGTGACATCAACCTCGCTGATGTCGGAGACGTGATCTCATCCACAGGAAGCCTACTTAATCGCAGCGGCGCAACCGGAGCTTGGGATCCCTCCATCGCTCGTCTCGGGATCTCAATCACCAGCTTCCCCTCAGGCTTCCCTGACGAAGAGCCCACGGAGCTCGAACTCCCTTCGCACGAGCCCGCCGCCACAGCCGCTGTCGCCGAACCTCTGACATGATCCTGGGATCCCCAAAAGAGCACGTTTGTTGGAAAAATTGGCGGCTCCGGCAATCGCCCGGCCGCCAACGCCGCCTCCACCGGACCAGATTCAGCATTCTCCGACGACACCGGGCAGCGGCAGAGTGGGCAGGTGGAGTGCGAGTGGAGCCACATATCGATGCACTCCAAGTGGAAGCCGTGCCTGCAAACGGGCAGCAGCCGGGCCTCCTCGCCCTCCGACAGCTCCGAGAGGCAGACGGCGCACTCGAGGCCGTCCTTGAATTCCTCCCGTCGGAAAAGCATGGAAGGGAGGGCTTTAATTGCGGCGGGATCGAGGCCCCTCCCTGGGGACGGCGGCTTCGTCGGCAAGGGCTAGGCCGGCGCGGCCGCGGGAGCGGGCGCGGTTGGCGCCCCAACAGCGATTGGCGCAGAGGAAGAAGATAATAACGAAGGTCATGAAGATGACTGCTGCTGTAAGATCCATTAAAATTTTTTAATATTTATCGGCGAGGAACGAGAAGATGCGAATGGAACGGATTAAGTTTCTCTTTTTTTTTATTTTTTTTTATTTTAATGATCAATAAGACTATATATAGAAGAGAGAGGATTAATTTGATAATACGATAAATTTATTTTTTAATAAAAAAAGTTATTAGATAACTTCTAAAAATAAATTAATAAAAAATTAGCTTTATTAAACCATCATTATCACTTAAATTTAAATATTGATAAAATCAGATATCATAATTATCATTTAAAATAAATAAATAATAAATAATTATATATCCACATTTGCCACATAAAAGAAAACGCTAACATTATCCTACCTGATCCATGTGAAATATTAAAAATACTGGTTTAATAATCAATCATAATGCGCATAACAAAAGCTAAAATCCTTTATAATATTGTTCAAACATGAAATCATCATTAAGCAAAAAAATAATAAGAATCATGGCGGTTGTATGCTATTATTTTAATGTACTCCCTTTCATGTATCACATTACTGTTCCATACTTAACATGACCTATAGTGGGAATTGCAATAAGGTTTAACAATAATGTCTTTATCAAAGACAAATCCTGTTAATATTCTCATAATTCATTTATGTATATATACAAGCGTAAGTAAACATGATCCATAAGTGAATCAGAAACAATAATTAATTGAGCTCAAAGTGTCAAATACATAAGGAACTTAAAGCTTTAAACATAATATCACTAATGGTTTTCAATAATGCTCATTCTTTCGACATGTTCATGAAATGTTTTTGGCGGCAACCCTTTAGTCAGCGGATCTGCAATCATGAGATTGGTGCTAATATGTTCAATTGGCACTCTTTATTTCTGAACTTCTTCTTTAACGATAAAGTATTTCAATTCCATATGTTTAGCACCCTTTGAATACTTATCGTTTTTAGAAAAGAAGACTGTTGTGGAGTTATCACAATAAATTTTCAGCGGCTTGGCAATACTGTCGACAACCCCAAGTCCCGAAATAAAATTTTGCAACCATAAACCATGAATTGTAGCCTCAAAGCATGCCATAAACTCAGCTTCCATAGTAGATGCAGCAATGACATACTGCTTCACACTTTTCCATGAAATCACTCCTTCAGCTAAAAGGAACAAATAGCCAAATGTGGATTTTCTAGTATCAACACATCCAGCAAAATCTTAGTCTGAATATCCCTTGACCTCAAGATCATTAGATCTTCTGTAGGTAAGCATATGATCCTTCGTTCCTTGCAAATACCTTAATACCTTCTTTGCAGCTCTCTAATTATCTATTTCTGGATTACTTTGATATCTGTCTAGCATCCCGACAGCAAAACTGATGTCTGGCCTGGTACATGTTTGAGCATACATCAAGCTACCAACAATTGATGCATAAGGTATTTTTTCCATTTGTTTGAGTCCCAATTCATTCTTTGGGCATTGCATAAGGCTGAATTTATCTCCCTTCTAAATTGAGACAACACTTGCAAAGCATTTGTTCATGTTGAATTTCTCAAGAACTTTATTAATATATGCCTTCCGAGACAAACCTAACATTCCTTGTGATCTATCACAAAATATTTCGCTTCCAATCACATAGGATGCCTCACCCATATCTTTCATTTCGAAGTTCTTAGAGAGAAAATTATTGGTCTCATACAATAGGCCAAGGTCATTAGTAGCTAGCAAGATATCATCAATATAAAGAATCAAAAATATGATTTTGCTCCCACTGACATTCAGATATATACACCGATCAACGGTGTTTTCTTTAAATCCAAAGGATATAATGGTATCATTGAACTTAAGATACCATTGTCGGGAAGCTTGCTTAAGTCCGTATATTGACTTCTTTAGTTTACACACACTACAAGAGAAATAAATTATTGCGACGCCCAAATGCGTCGCAATTGCGTCGCTAAACATGATATTGCGACGCAATAGCGACGCAATGACGGCGTCGCTCAACTGTCCGTCGCAATTATGTCGCAATATTGCGACTCTCTGCGACGAAACTGCGACGCATGCAAATGCATCGCTATATTTAATATTAATTTTTAAAAATAAAATTATTATTAAATATTGCGACGCACTAAATTGCGTCGCAATATTGCGACTCATCCAGCTGCGTCGCAATATTTAATAATAATATTTTTGGTATAATAGCGACGCAATTTGAGTCGCTAATGCGTCGCAAATAAAAATTATTTTAAAATATTGCGACGCAGGTCATTGCGTCGCAATATTTTAAAATAATTTTTAAGATAAAATAGCGACTCAATTTTAGTCGCTAATGCGTCGCTATTAAATTTATTTTTAAATTATTGCGATGCAGGTCATTGCATCGCAATATTTAATAATAATATTTTAAAAATATTAGCGATGCAATTTCAGTCGCTAATGCGTCGCAAATTTGTTTTTAAAAAATATAAAAAATTAAAAATTAAAACGGTTAATACAATTTCGCTAAATCTAAATATTGATACAAACATTTTTCACTCAATCCAAACAATAATAAATTTCCAAAAATAATTTATATATTAAAATTTTGAAGTTTTTACAACATAAAAAAAAAAAAAAATACATCAAGAATCTGGACGATCACGTGGAGGCTGTGGAGGCTGAAGACTCTGCGACAAGCGTCTAACCATATCCCGCAAATAATGCATCTCATCTCGCATGTCTGCAACCTCCTGATCCCGGCCTCGCATACGATCCTCAAAATCCTGCTCGACCTCCTGGCGAATCTCCTCTGCAATAGATCTGCGAAGCTCCTGTAAACGCTCGGAGGAAGATCACCAGGAACTCGCGAGCTGGAGGCCTGATGGGGAAAAAATGTAGAAGCTCTAGTGCCCAGACCATAGACCCTGCGGTCTCGTGGCTGGGCACCAACAGCCTCCAAAAACACACGTCGACTCTCCTCTGCTGAGAGTTCGACGGGCGTCTCCCCATCAGTAGAGTCGACCTGCGATGCCTGGGAGCGAAGCTCCTCGACTCGTGTCTTGAAATTATGAAATCAACAATAAATGAGTTAATAAATTTCTCGAAATAAAATTTTAGAAATTAAACAGATACTACATAAATCTAATTTCTTACCGCAACCTCCCGTGATCGCGTATCGACCCAGGAACCGTCCCTCCTGGTGTGTGTCGCCCTGAATAGACGAAACTCACCAGGATCTCCGCCCTCCTGCTCAGACTATAACAATAAAAAAATGATATTAATACAAATATTTGTAAATAACTAAAATAGTAATTAAAATATTTATGTTTTCTTACCATACGCCGTCTGTGCTCCTGAATCGAAATGGAGCCCGAAGTATGACGGGAGAGACCCGTGCCAGGACCGCCCTTCTCAGATCGGCGGTTCGTGCTGGCTGATGCGGACCTCCTGCGCCAGCCATCGGACTCCCAGGCCTGCTGCCACTCGTGCCAAATACCCTCTGGCACGTGCGCAGGACGCTGACCCGATGACCTCCAACGATGAAGCATGTCGGAGTATCGGCGTCGCGTCAGAGCCTCCCATGCTGCCCTAATGGCATCATGGCTGGCAGGATCCCACGTAAACTTTTTCTGCATTAAAATAAACAGTTAGTTTCTGAATTTATTAAGTTTAAGAAATTTTATATCACTGATAAATTGTATTTAATAAGTTTACCTGAAACTCAGAAAAATAAAACTCCCTCGTGGCTGGAGATACGTGGCGCCAATCGTAGCCACTGGGATCTGCACGCCTCTGAAAACGGCGCTGATGTGGCTGGATACATGATGCTGCTCAATGAATCTGTTAAAAAAATGCAAGTTTATAAGTAATGACTTAAAAACATAAACATATATTTTAATTAGTATATACTTACATCCCCTGAGCATCAAGTCGAAGTACAGTGCGGCCGAGGTGGAAGAACTCTCGGAGGTCTGTGCCGATCGGCTGGATGGTAATACTGCTGCAGAGATCGAAGGCTGCGCCTCTGCTGGAGATCCAAACTCTCCATCTCCGACGCTCATGTGATCTGATGTAGCAGGCTACGTCTCTGCTCACCCGTCTGTCGTCGGTAGATCTACCTCTGCCCTCATACTGAAAATACTAAAGATTCACACAATTAAATTACGATTAATGATTGACTATGTAAGAATTTAACACTTATAAAAAAAAGTTAAATTTTAAAAAACCTTATGTTTAATCGGTGTCATTTGTTTCGTGAAATGTTGGTTCAACATCCGATGCCGTATCGGATTGCGAATCAGTTTCATTATCATCGGAAGGAAACCGAACATTTGCATCCGCAATTTCTTGGACATCACCACTTGGATCTCTAAGTGATGTTTCAGGAGCCCTTGTGTCGTCCTCAATTGCATGCATTTCCATCTCATCCTCTTGAAATGCAGGGCACTCGGCTGATTGACTTGATGAACTCTCCTCTAATACGATTGTTGAACGTGGGACGATTTTAGAAACGGCCCACCAATCTCGCTTGTCGTTGCGCAAACTTGGATATCCGCAGTAAAAGACTTGCTGAGCTTGGGATGCAAGGATGAATGGGTCATATTTCTGCAATCTTCGTCGATGGTTCACTTCAACCAAATTATAGTCGTTATGAACCCTTTTGCCCACAGGAACTATCGGATCGAACCAATCACAACGAAACAATACGGTTCGTTTCATAGGCCAACCGGGATATTCAACTTCAACCACCTCTACTAACTTTCCATAATAATCCTGCATATTTGCTCCAACACTTTCTCCTTTACACACACGCCCCAGTTCTGCGTGCCTCTTGAAGCTGCTAATCGTTCAATCTGAAATTTGTACCCATTTACAAAATAGCCAGTAGAGGTTGTTACGGTCTTCAATGGCCATTGCGATAGACATTTAATGAAAATATTGTCGGTTGTCGACCATGGACCGTTGACCTATAAATTAATAAGCTATTGACATCCAATTCAAAAATAATAGCCATTATCGAAATTGATTGAGTGATACTACTCATAAATTATACAAATTAAATAATAATAATTTTTTTTGTGATAGTGGCCACTGCCGGCCACGGCAGCGGCCGTGGCAGCGGCCGTGGTCGCCTTGTTCGGCCGCGGCCGCGGCCACGGCCGGACAAGAAATACAATGGGGGGGGCGGGGCCTCCCCTGTTAAGAAAAAAAAAATTTTTTTTTTGACAGTGGCCTGGCCACCGTGGCCAGGCCACTGCCGGCCACGGCCGAGGGGGGGGGGGGCGGGGGGGTTCCCCCCCCCCTATTAAGAAAAGAAATTTTTTTTTTGACAGTAGCCTGGCCACCGTGGCCAGGCCACTGCCGGCCACGGCAGCGGCCGTGGCCGAAGGGAAATCATTAAAAAAAAGGGGGGGGGGGGGGCGGGGGGTTTCCCCCCCCCCCCCTGTTATGAAAAAAAAATTTTTTTTTTTGACAGTGGCCTGGCCACCGTGGCCAGGCCACTGCCGGCCACCAGCGGCCGTGGGTCCAGCCGCGGCCACGGCCGTGGCCGGACAAGAAAAAAAGGGGGGGGGCGGGGGGGGAAAATTTTTTTTTTTTGACAGTGGCCTAGCCACCGTGGCCAGGCCACTGCCGGCCACGGCAGCGGCCGTGGCCGGAGAAGACGGCCACGGCAGCCGTGGCCGGTAAAAAAAAGGGGGGGGGGGTTTCCCCCCCCCCCCCCCCTGTTATGAAAAAAAAATTTTTTTTTTTGACAGTGGCCTGGCCATCGTGGCCAGGCCACTGCCGCCACGGCAGCGGCCGTGGCTGCCTTGTCCGGCCGCGGCCACGGCCGTGGCCGGACAAGAAACAAAAGGGGGGGGGGGGCGGGGGGTTCCCCCCCCCCCCCCTGTTATGAAAAAAAAAAATTTTTTTTTTGACATTGGCCTGGCCACCGTGGCCAGGCCACTGCCGGCCACGGCATGGCCGTGGCCGGAGAAGACGGCCACGGCAGCGGCCGTGGCCGGAGGGAAATCATTAAAAAAAAAATTTTTTTTTAGAGTGTAGGGGCTTACCTTCTTCGAGAGAAGAAGCCGGAGTCGGATGAGAACGCCGGGGAGCCGGAGGAGTGAGGTGGGAGCCGGATTTTTTTGAGCACGGCGGCGGCGGCGGCTAGGTCAAGACGGGGAAGAAGAAGAAGAGAAGGGCGGTTTATATATAAGTTCTTAGCGACGCAATTATTTGCGTCGCTATATGGTCGCAATATTTTTTTTAATTTATTCTGTCTTAGCGACGCATTAGTGCGTGGCTAATGCGTCGTTAATATGGTTTTATTATTAATTTATAAAAAATAGCGACGCCAATAATTGCATCGCTAATGCGTTGCTAACTTGGCGCCAACATCCGGCGTGAAATTTATTTTTATTTTCTAAGCATTGCGACGCAAAAATGCATCGCAATAATTTTTTAATATTTTTAATCAGCTATATGTATTTTAATAATATAATTGCGATGCATATATTTCATCACAATATTTTTTTAATATTTATAAATGATAATATTTATAATTAATGTTAATAATTACGATGAAAAATTGTGTTGCAATATATTTTATAAAATTTTTAATTACATAAATTTATTTTAAAAACATTACGACGCAACTTATGCGTCGCAATATTATATTGCTTTTATTTTTAAGACTGAAATTTTTTTTTAACTTAAAATAATTGCGACGCATAAGTATCGTCGCAATATTTGTTTAATTTTTTCCTAAAATGAGTCGCTACGGAGTCGCAAAAATTCTTAATTATTTATTAATGTTAATATTAATAATTTATGATAATTATTGCGATGCCTTATTGCATCGCAATAATTTTTTAATATTTTTAATTAGATATTTATTTAAAAATAATTGCGATGCAAATTATGCATCGCAATATTATATTTTTTTATTTATTAATACTGATAAAAATTATATTGACTAAAAATATTGCGACGCATACATTGCGTCGCAATATTTGTTTAATATTTTTTTTTTCTAAAATGCGTCGCTACGGCGTCGCAATAATTTTAAAATATTTTTCAAAACTTTTTAATAACTTTTTTTTTGAGTAATTATAAGTGATCCGACGGTTGCGATCGATCCAAGCCCTGATCCCGATCGGCCACGACCGATCCCGGACCGTTGCGATCGGTCCAAGATCGGCGACGATCCGACGTTTGCGATCGATCCAAGCCATGATCCTGATCGGCCACGACCGATCTCGGACCGTTGCGATCGGTCCAAGATCGGCGACGATCCGACGGTTGCGATCGATCCAAGCCCTAATCCCGATCGGCCAGGACTGATCCCGGACCGTTGCGATCGGTCCAAGATCGGCGATAATCCGACGGTTGCGATTGATCCAAGCCCTGATCCCGATCGGCCACGACCGATCCCGGACCGTGGCGATTGGTCCAAGATCGGCGACGATCCGACGGTTGCGATCGATCCAAGCCCTGATCCCGATCGGCCACGACCGATCCCGGACCATTACGATCGGTCCAAGATCGCTGGCGATCCGACGGTTGCGATCGATCCAAGCCCTGATCCCGATCGGCCACGACCGATCCCGGACCGTGGCGATCGGTCCAAGATCGGCGACGATCCGACGGTTGCGATCGATCCAAGCCCTCATCCCGATCGGCCATGACCGATTCCAGACCGATGCGATCGGTCCGACATTGCTGGCGATCCAACGGTTCCAATCGATCCAAGCCATGATCCCGATTGGCCACGACTGATCTCAGACCGTGGCGATCAGTCCGACATTGCTGGCGATCCGACGGTTCCAATCGATCCAAGCCATGATCCCGATCGGCCACGACCGATCTCGGATCGTGGCGATTGGTCCGATCGGCGATGATCCAACGGTTGCGATCGATCCAAGCCCTGATCCCGATCGGCCACGACCGATCCCGGACCGTTGCAATCGATCCAAGATCGGCGACGATCCAACGGTTGCGATCGATCCAAGCCCTGATCCCGATCGGCCACGACCGATCTCGGACCGTGGCGATCGGTTCAAGATCGGCGACGATCCGACGGTTGCGATCGATCCAAGCCCTGATCCCGATCGGCCACGACCGATCCCGGACCGTTGCGATCGGTCCAAGATCGCTGGCGATCCGACGGTTGCGATCGATCCAAGCCCTGATCCCGATCAGCCACAACCGATCCCGGACCGTTGCGATCGAACCAAGATCGGCGACGATCCGACGGTTGTGATCGATCCAAGCCGTGATCCCGATCGGCCACGACCGATCTCGGACCGTGGCGATCGGTCCGATCGGCGACGATCCGACGGTTCCAATCGATCCAAGCCGTGATCCCGATCGGCCACGACCGATCTCGGACCGTGGTGATCGGTCCGATCGGCGACGATCCGATGGTTGAGATCGATCCAAGCCCTGATCCCGATCGGCCACGATCGATCCCGGACTGTTGCGATCGGTCCAAGATCGGCGACGATCCGACGGTTGCGATCGATCCAAGCCCTGATCCCGATCGGCCACGACCGATCCCGGACCGTTGCGATCGGTCCAAGATTGCTGGCGATCCGACGGTTGCGATCGATCCAAGCCCTGATCCCGATCGGCCACGACCGATCCTGGACCGTTGCGATCGGTCCAAGATCGGCGACGATCCGACGGTTGCGATCGATCCAAGCCGTGATTCCGATCGGCCACGACCGATCTTGGACCGTTGCGATCGGTCCAAGATCGGCGACGATCCGACGGTTGCGATCGATCCAAGCCATGATCCCGATCGGCCACGACCGATCTCGGACCGTGGCGATCGGTCTGATCGGCAACGATCCGACGGTTCCAATTGATCCAAGCCGTGATCCCGATCGGCCACGACCGATCTCGGACCGTGGCGATCGGTCCGATCGGCGACGATCCGACGGTTGCGATCGATCCAAGCCCTGATCCTGATCGACCACGACTGATCCCGGACCATTGCGATCGGTCCAAGATCGGCGACGATCCGACGGTTGCGATCGATCCAAGCCATGATCCTGATCGGCCACTGTGTTACGTCGCAATTATTTTTTCTCATATTTATACTTTATAAAATTTAATTTTATTTAAAATAATTGTGACGCATTTATTGTGTCGCTAAATTAAAAATAATTTTAATTTATTTTCTGGTTTCTTGCGTCGCTAATGCGTCGCTATTTAAAATATTTAATTTTTTTAAAACATTACGACACACTAAATGCGTCGCAATATTTTTTTAAATATTTATACTTTAAAAAATTTAATTTCATTTAAATTATTTATGACACAATTGATGCGTCGCTAAATTAAAAATAATTTTTCTAATTTTCTTGTTTATTGCGTCGCTAATGCGTCGCTATTTAATATATTTAATTCTTTTAAAAACATTGCGACGCACTGTGTTGCGTCGCAATGTTTTTTTCTGATATTTAAATTTTATAAAATTTAATTTTATTTAAATTATTTGCGACGCAATTGGTGGGTCGCTAAATTAAAAATAATTTCTCTAATTTTCTATTTTATTGCGTCGCTAATGCGTCGCTATTTAACATATTTAATTCTGTTCAAAACATTGCGACGCACTGAGTTGCGTCGCAATATTTTTTTCCGATATTTAAATTTTATAAAAAATTAATTTAAAAATATTGCGACACATTATTTGCATCGCAATATTAAAATATTAATTTTTTTTGATTTTCTGGTTAATTGAGTCGCTAATGCGTCGCTAATTGCGTCGCAATATTTTGTTGTCACAGAGGCGTCGCAAAGTGGTCGCAATTTAGCGACGCAATTATGCGTCGCTAAACTTGCGTCGCTATTTCAGTATTTTCTTGTAGTGACACCATGTATTCCTTTCTTTCAAATAAAAAGCCTTCAGGTTGGTCCATATAAACCTCTTCATTCAAACTCCCATTTAGAAAGGCAGTTTTCACATCCATTTGATGCAACTCCAAATCATAATGAGCTACTAGTACCATAATAATTCTAAATGAGTTTTTCTTAGAGACCAGAGAAAAAGTCTCCGTGTAGTCAATGCCATATTTTTGAGTAAAACCTTTGGCAATAAGTCTGGCTTTACAACGTTCAATATTGCCATTTGAGTCGCATTTGGTCTTAAAGACCCATTTACACCCAACTATTTTACAACCTTTAGGCAATTCAACAAGATCCCAGACTGCATTGTAATCCATTGATTTTAATTCATCTTACATGGCATCTAATCATTTAGATGAATTAACACTTTGCATGGCTTGTGAAAAAGAAACTGGATCATCATTAATACCCAAATCAAAATCTGATTCTTGTAGATAAACTACATAATCATCAGAAATAGCAGTTCTTCTTTGTCATTGAAACCTTCTTAATGCTACTTCATTGGGTTTGTTTATTGAGTAATATCATCATTATGTGATCTTTGATCATTAATTTGTTGTTCTTGAAAGTTATTAAAAGGTTCAACAACTTGAGAAAAAGTTATAGGTGAAGAAACTTGCACCTTAACTTCTTGGATTTCCACTTTATGTGGTTCCAAACTCTCACTAATTTCATTATTCTCAATGAACCTTACATTTCCAAATTCAACAATTCTTGTACTATGGTTACAATAAAATTTATACCATTTTGATCTTTCTGGATAACCAATGAAGAAACCACTGGTTGTTCTTGAGTCCAACTTCTTTTCACGTGGATTGTAAATCCTTACTTCCGCCGGGCAACCCCAAACATGTAAATGCCTCAAAATGGGTTTTCTTCCAGTTCACAGTTCAAAAGGAGTCTTTGGAACTGTCTTACTAGGAACCCAATTTAGCAAATACATAGTGGTTTTTAAAGCATGCATCGACAATAATGAGGGTAATGATGAATTGCTTAACATACTCCTAACCATGTCCATTAGAGTTCGATTACGCCTTTCTGCAACACCATTTTGTTTTGGTGTTCTAGGCATTGTGTATTGAGCACATATGCCATGCTTTTCAAGGAATTTAGCAAATAGACCAGGACATTATCCAGATTCATCATAGTTTCCATAATATTCACCACCTCTGTCAGACCTAACAATTTTTACCTTTCTGTCTAGTTGTCTTTCAACCTCGTTGATAAACACTTCTAGAGCATTTACCGATTGAGATTTTTCATGCAACAAATAGACATAATAGCCATAACATGAAAAATCATCAATAAAAGGTGATAAAATGCTTTTCTCCACCAAATTATGGAACATCAAAAGGCCCACATATATCGGTGTGTATAAGTTCAAGGAGCTGTTTATTTCTTGTGGCACTTTTCTTGATTGTCTGTTTTATGTGTTTTCCTTTAATACAATCCACACAAATCCCAAGATCAATAAAATCTAAATTCAGGAAGGATTTCATTCTTTACTAATCTCTCAATTCTTTCTTGGATATATAACTCAAACGTTTATGCCACAAGTAAGCTGATTGTTCATTCACTAAACCACGTTTAGTACCAACATTATGATGCAAGGTCAACAATGTCTTAGCAAAAAGATTATCAAGCTTAAATTTATACAAACCATCAGAAAGAATACCAGAACCAATAAGAAGATTGTGTTTAAACAAACTAAAATATCCATTTTCAAATTTAAAAGAATATCCAACTGAGTCAAGTTTGGATAAAGAAACTAAATTATGAGAAATAAAAGGGACATAAAGTGTTTGGAAAAGGTCTAAATGATGTCCAGTGTCTAGAATCAAACGATAAGTTTCAACAGCTTCAATTGGAACTTTGACTCTGTTTCTCATTGAGACAAAATTTTCATTTGGATTTATGGTTTGGATCGTAAGGAATCCCTGCATCGTATTAGAAACATGAGTGGTACAACCAGTATCAATCCACAAAGCATTATAAGGAACTTCTGTTAGGTTTGATTCGAAACATACAAAAGCCGTAGGCTTACCTTTCTTTTCAAACCATGCCTTACGTTTCAGGCACTCTTTCTGATAGTGTCCATGCTTTTTGCAAAAGTGACACTTATCATCCTTTTGTTCCTTCTTATGGATTTGAGCAGATGACCTATTTATTTTTAGTGGTCGTTGCTTGCTCTTTCCTTTCTTATCTTTCTTTGATTTCTTTCCAGCTCCTTGCTGACCCATGAGATTAATAGAATGATTTCCATGTTTCTTAATTCTTGCTTCCTCTTGAATGAGCATACTTTATAATTCATTCATATTCCATTTATCCTTCATAGTGTTATAACTCATGTGAAATGGACCATACTCAAGAGGCAAGGAATTGATAATGAATTGCACAAGAAAATTCTCATTCACTTCCAATCCCATAGTCTTTAGTCTTGCTGCTATGTTTGTCATTTCAACAACATGCTCATGCATAGTACAAGAACCATCAAACTTAATGTTGGTTAAAGTACTCATTAATGTCCCAACAAGTGATCAACAGAGTCAGATTGGGAACGTGCTTCCACAAACTTCATAAATTCCTTAGCACTTTCAGTAGCAGGAATTGTGGACTTGATATTGTTTGCTACAGTCATTCGTATGAATATCAGGCTAAGTCTGTTTGATCTTTCCTAAGTCTTATGAAAAGACCTCTGTTCAGTACTGCTATAGTTAGTAAGAGCAGTGGGTTTCTCATTTATTAGTGCCAAATAAGATCCAGAACACCAAGGTGAAACTGAACTTGTTCGTGCCATTCAGAGAAATTAAGCCCATTGAAAATTTGAACAAACATAACTTGCGAATGAAGAAAATAGGAACAGATAGAATATGCTCACACATTAATGCTTTTAGTAATATATTTAAATAAATATGCAGACTCCATCAAGTAAACAATAAGTGCATATTGAAGTTCTCCTTTGGGTGATACAGTAAACATAATTGATGCTTAATTTTAATTTTACATACTTGGTCATTATATAACTCAAATTATATGTTTACTATCTTTGGATATGCTAAACATACCTAACCAAGCATATTAATTGACTACATCATGTCCATAGATTATAAAATGACTAGTCAACCTTTGGACGACCCTTAAATATTTATAATCAATAAACTTCAATATACTCATAACAATTAAGTAATTATGTCATTCATTTATAAGCATCACATAATTATGAGTAATTAAATTATTTAATTAAATTTGATATCTATAAACTTTCAAATTTGGCCACTTTGGTGACTAACAAATTACATAATATAGACATCAAATTTAATTAATGATAATATCATGTGTGAATACAAAGACTTAAGTGTACCCATATAATTTTACTGTAATAATTTTTCAAAACATTAATCTCCCATTGAAGAAACATCCTGGACTTTCATCCTTTATGTTAACCATTAGATTGATGAAGTGGTAATATATATATATATATATATATATATTTTATCATGATATTCTTTACCAAGAATCCCATACATCTCTCAGGTCCCCTCTATTTGATTTTATTTTTCTTTTATACTAGAACTTTCCCTCCCTTCTCACCGTGCATGCTCTTCACAAGCCCAAGAGCCCAAGCTACCGTATATCACATTCTAGTAAAGGGAGATGGCTTGAATGCATAAAGAGCCACCATCTCTCTTCACCCGTGCGTGAAGAGTACCGAAGGACCATCAGGATTTTTTATTTTTATTTTTATTTTATCCCGGCTGGAATTCCATCCCAAGACCTCTCACCTCTTTCGTTCGTGTGCATGAATCTCTTTCACAGAAAAATTTTAGTTCTCTCTTGTTTACAGCTTTGACGGGGCAGGAGATCAAAAAGAATAAAATTAGAGGGGCAAGGATAGATGAGCCCCTTTCCGTAAAGCCTCCACGTATGTTAAGACTTCCGTGGGATTCGTGAGGGAGAAAAACGTTGAGGGAGAAAGCCTCACGTTCGTGAGATGCTAGAATTAAGCCTCTCCTTTTTAATCTGTTATCGGAATCCCACGACTTTATGGAACAGGTTTGTGGAGATAAAAAAGAACTATGCTATTCTGATCATCAATCATAATAAGATATATATATATATATATATATATATATATATATATATATATATATATATATATATATATATATATATATATCATCAAAAATAGATTCATAATGAAAAAACAAATTCTTCAATCAAGGCATACTACATGTAAGATTCATTAAAGGATTTTCTTTAATAAACATAATGGCCAACATCTTAGAATAAATAATTTTTACATTAAACATAAACCAAACATAAACCAAGAATGCGTACCTTGATCCATTGATATTTGTTGACGAGGAACGAGACAAAAAAAAATGAACCAATAGGAAATTAGCTTTATTAAACCATCATTATCACTTAAATTTAAATATATGATAAAATCAGATATCATAATTATTATTTAAATAAATAAATGATAAATATCCATATGGGCTACATAAAAGAAAGAGCGGTAGCTGTCTTTCGCTGGCTGCTCTAGATGTGACATTGTATTCTATAAGAATTATGAAAGAGTGTTTGCTTAAGGGATTATGGTTGAGGGAAGAGGAAGAATGACGAACAGGAGGTAGGCTTGTGAGCTTTAAATGGTGTGTAGAGCGAGGAGAGGATAACTACTTGGGGGGTTTTGAGGGGGACAGCGGGGAAGGGGGGGATGGAATTGAGATTGGAGGGAGAGGAAGGCGAGCCAACTTGAGTTGGAGAATATCGGCATGGATGGGTGGAAAGACTGGAAAATTCGAAGGGCTGCGGCGATAGGATGCGGCCCCTCTCGGCCTTGCCTTCAAATCGGAGGAAGTTGAGACGCCGCGCTAATTTGACGTCCGGCGGCGCCCAACGATTTTGATGGTCAGAAGTCAAGCATCGTTGCTGGAAATTGACCGAGCGGCAGTGCGTTCCAGCATCCAACTTTTAAAAGTTGGCAGCAAAATATCTTTCCGCGGATTCTCTCTCTTTTCACTGCGATAAAACAGAACCTCATCTAAATCTATTGAAATTCAGAGCCAGATTCGATAAACAGAACCTCATCTAAATCTAAATTAAATCACCCGTCACTGTTTTTTCCTTTTTAATGAGCTCTGTCGTCATGATTCTCTCTCTTTTCACTGTGATGCATGCATCCAGCCCAAGTCAAGGGAGCATGCTGTTTCGCGCGCGCGCGCGCATAAATTATTTGTTGGATTGGTGCTTGTGACATCAGCAAACTCTGTTATCATTAGCTTTTTACTTTATGCTATGTAACGAAGATTCAGATAAAAGAAAGATTAATAATTTATAATAATAATAATATTTTTATTATAAATAATTAAAAATATATTAAATTATTTTTAAAGAATTATTATTGAAATAAATAAAAATAAAAATATTTTTAAGTTTTTTTTTTTTTCAAATCTCTTCCATCTGAAAAAAAAACTTTTACGTGAAGTTTTATTATTTTTTATTTTTTTATTTTTTTTTTTTTTTTTTTAATTTTTTTTTTCTTCCTACTTTTCTCTTCATTCAAATAAAGGCTTAATAAGTAGCTTTGATTAAATATTTACTTTTACTTTTGTTAAGTATTTAAATAATTTTAGTGCCGTCTATGAATCTCTTCCCCTTTCTTCAGCTTTAAATTCCCCATTAACTTTTCTTAAGTATAAATAAATTATGGTTAAATTGATGAATATAAAATTTATCCTCATTTATTAGATTGTAATTTATATTAGACATAGTTTATAACTTCATATTTTTATTCTTTAAATAAATAATTAAGTTGTTATTATAGGATTTTGTTTTTTATTTTTTCTCTAAATATAATCTATGGCAGCTCCTTTGGTTGAGGCTTGGCTTGACACATACAGTTTTTGAATAAAAATCAAGCTTTTAAATTTTTAAAAATAAAAAATAAAAAGGTCTGTGGTTGTGTTGGGTTTTAGCAATATTGATTTAAACTGGTTAGCCTGTAAAATAATCAAATGTGACGGATTAAAAAGGTGGCATAATATGAATGAATGAATCATTATACGTGTCATTTCATAGAGTAAAGTTCTAAACAGAAGTACCTTCGACCAAAACTACCACTCAAGGTAGAAATAAATCCCATCAATGGCGCAAATTACTTTGAGTAAAAATGAATAATTCGATCTTAAAAGTATTCTTAAATTCTATTCAGGAGGAATTCCATGAGAGACATCGCCATATCTGAAAAAGTAATTCATTAAAACAATCCACTCATGCATAGCCAGATCGAAAGACTCTACTAGAATACCAATCAAAGTAGCTCCAGATCATAATAAAAAATATCATAATCTCTAAATCCCCTAATCTCCAACTCCAAAAGCTCTAGAGCACTATCTTACCGGATTCAAAATTTTCCCTCTCTTTTCACCCCATTTTAGGCTAACTTGTGTGCGTTCCCCTTAAAAACAATCTCAAGAGCCTTCCTAACTTTTCCTCTCTCTATTGTAGGAGTGCGAGCATCTAGTGGTTAGAGAAGGTTCTCTACTATCCATATCAAGACTTATCTCATCCATAGCATGTAGGAACTAGATTCAAATGCCAATAAATTTTTGGTACCATATGTGGGGAATGAGTAAGAGCACCCAATCATGCTACCCAACAAAAGAAATCGAGATATGAGCAACACCTAAATAAGCATGAGCTATGTTCAAGCTGGTTCCCAAAACTTTGTGAGAGTCCTAACCCATCCAGATCCTTCACTAGCAGCATCACATATCACTTAAAAGCAATTCAACACCCTCTATCAAAGTATCGAGATATTGATAAACTCAATGTAAAATTTGATCCCTTAGGTAGTATTTGATAGCCCAAAAGCTATTTCTGGATAAATGTACGGGATAGCATTTATCCAGGATATCCAGGGGATAGCTGAGGGAATAAGCATTTTTTTTAAATTACAAGTCTGCCATCAAGGGATAACTTTAGTTGTTCCTGGGTTCCCTAGGGAATAAGTTCAGGGGATAACCCATGGTTAACCATGGTTAATCATGGGTTATCCCTTTAGTTGTTCCTGGGTTCCCTAGGAATAAGTTCAGGGGATAACCCATGGTTAACCATGGTTAATCATGGGTTATCCCCTCTGGTTAAATTTTTTTAGACCTATCCCTTCTAGCTATAGCATTTGGGAATAAAAAAGATATCCAAGGGATATCCCTTCTTATCCCCCATATCAAATACTGCCTTAATGATCTAGTTAAGGGCATATCAGAGGGCCCACCAAGTTATCGGCAGTGATTGACTTCAAACACAATTCAATGAGGAACCTTGAGAATCTTAGAACAAACAAATTAAGGGCACATGCTAAGATAGTTGACCTACGAAGGAGCTTCAAAATTAGTTATCATGATTCGATGAGCACTCCCACTTAGAGGCTCTTGTGGCTAACCGACGTCAGATAGAGCACGTCTGAGGGATGGGATAGGTCTATCAAATAAGTTCAGAGAAGGTTGATGATCTAAATTAACTACCCGAAGAGCTATAGTTAATTTTTTAAATTAGTCAACTTGAAGAACTATGGCTGATGATTTACATTGGCCAGCTTGAAATGTTATGGCTGGTAATATGAAACCAATGACTTAACCAGCTAAAGTTGATGATCTAAACTGATCAATCTAAAGAGAAGATTGGTATTCTAAAATTAATTAAGCTAAAAATTAAAGGCTAGTGATTAGAAATTAGCCTTCTAAAATTTGTACGAGCAAAAGTGGCTTTGAATTGTTGAAGAAACAAAGTGTTTGAAAAGAAGCTAGTCACTCAAAATCTACCCACTAAAGCCCTAGTATAATTTAGGCTTTGTGAGAGAGTGGTGAGGTCTAACTTGATCATTCTGTCATCGGCCACCAATAACTTTGTTAAAACAACTGGGTCAATTTTGAGTTCAATTGGTCTTTCTCGAGTTGATCATCCAAGGGACAAGTAGATTAAAGGCCATAAAAAAATAACTCAAAAACTAGGCCGATCAAAAATTAATTAGACATAGTTAAGAGATGCTTTATAAGACGTACGAGTCCTTGGTTCTGACCTGACAGACAAAGTCTCAGGTTGATCTAGGATACTTAAATCTCTAGTTCAACCTTAGAGACTAGGTCTCTAACCAAGTCCTTAGTTCTAACTTGAGAAATTAAGTCTTTGGTTAACTTAAGAGATTAAGTTTCTAGTTTCGACTTGAGAAACTAAGCCTCTGATTGACTTGAAAGTCCTTAACTTCAATTCTTAGGACTTAGTTCTAGAAAGAAGTTAGGCATTGACCTTGATTGACAAAGCTTCTTTAAATCTAAGCATTCAGGTACAAACCTCAATTGATAAAGTTTTATCAAGTCCCAAGCATCGATCTATGTCGATACCTTACAAGAAGTTATCTCCAACTATTTTTTATACTAATCAGCGAAATATCTCCACAAGGTCCTAGATGCTGAGCTAAAAGATTGCTTTTAGGAGCCATTGCCATTGAGCCAACCTAAGAGTGGCAAAAGTTCATCATGAAGTCTTAGGCTCTAACTTGAAGGACCTTGGTCGCTTATAGAGCTGATAATAGCAGCTCTAGTAGGTTGCCTATTTTGTAGCAATCGATTATTAAATCATATAAAACCTAGTTTTAAGGGTTTTGTCTAAAATAGTCTAATAATTTGGTTGATCGTTTTGAGATCTGATCGATTGCACACATCTACTTCTAGATTTTTATAATAATTTTATTTTAATTATTAATTCAAAACCTAATCTATTTTATTTTTAAGGGGTTTGAGTTTTGTGCATTTATTCTCTTACCAATTTTACAATGTACCGTTAGAAAAAAAAGAATTACGATATGCAAACCATTTCCTTCGATACTTTTGAGCTGGATGGTACTTAATTTGATGTTGCTCTCTCTAACATAGAATTTTTGCATTCTACTTGAGTTCTTCATAAATTGATTATATGCCAGATAAAATTTAACTCATGCCTTGATTTATTCTGATCATAATACCTATCTTATCATCAAAATTCAAGTACTGTATTAGCTATTCAATCAATATCTTGTTATCACTAAATCATATATTATCAAACCTTTAAGCTCTAAAACTTTTGATCCTCAAATTTATTATTATTATATTTTAATTCTTTATATTTAAATAATATTACTTTTTTAATTGATTATATATTCACATTAAGATTGCATGTTTATTATTCTACTAAATATTTTTAAAATATAAAAAGTTAATTTGTAATAATTAAAATTTTAAAATTATAAAGAATTTTGATTGAAAGTTTGAGGATAAAAAATATACATACGTTTTAGTGTTAAAAAATAAAAAGTATTACCACCATCAGGCTACCCTCGTTCTCCCATCCCATGATTTTATTGTACCAATCGATGCCCCTTCCTCAGAATCTATGGGTCTGATTTTCAGCGTATTTTTTTTTTTTTTTTTTGAGCCTGATCAGACAGGATATAGGTAGAGGCATCCATCAGCTAAATTCTACAAGAGCTTACGCAGCTTATTAAGTTTAGTTATCTCAGAATCGGCTCGTATTCACCGATGAGATTACTCCTTTCCACAGGGTTATTAGGACTGCCTTTTCCTTATCCGCTAAGTGTATTTTTCATCAAAGTGCTCTTGATTTTGCTAGCCTTGGCCTCTGAGACTCTCCTACTGGTTTGGCAGTGCACCGGCGCACGACCTTCATATTTTGGAGCCCACACCTTTAGAGTTTGTTAAAATCAACTTTGATGGAGTGTTCGATGTAGATATGCTGGATCGGCTTTTATGATTCGAGAGTCGGATGGTGAGATGTTGGCGGCTGGAGGATTCGGCCTTTTTAACTTCTCGATGCCTCTTGTTGAGCTATATACGGGCTAGTATATCCTATGCCATCCGTAGCCTGGGCGCACGCAGTCTTATTATTGAAGAAAATTCTATTACTATTGTCCGCTAGCTCCGTTAGAAATCCAGCTATCACTTGCCTACCATCCTTTTGATTGGCTATATTCGTTCTATTCTGTAGGGAGTTTATTGCATCCAGATTAGACATATCTATCGAAAAGCTAACTCAACGACTAATTAAGTTATTGTCAGGATGATCTATCATTTTGGTTCTTGAAGTTAAAAAGCAGGATAACTTTTATTCATTTGTTTTTTTTAATTTTGTATTCTCGTATATGAAATTTGATTTATCTTATTTTGATATCATCATCGCATGTAAAAAAAAAAAAAAAAATCCAAGTACAATCCAACATTGCGTCGGTCCTCGGTCCAGCTCCATTAACTATGTCGCCCTTTTGGCAGGCTTTACCAAAGTCGCCGCATCATAGACGGCACCCCTCGGACCCAAACTTCCTCCGGTCCTCTCGGTACCATTGCCCTCTTCTCTACTCCGACGACTCTTCCTTCCTTCCATTCTATTCTATTCTATTCTGCCGCCATTCCTTTCCTTCCCTTTTATTCCCATCTACAACTCTCCTCACCGAAGATTAGTTATCCTGGATAGGGATACATAGGATAGCAAAGGAGAATAGACATTATTAGATCGAGGAGGAGATATACAAGTAGTCGGACAAAGTATGCAGCAGCCCACGCATCCGATGGCTTCGTCGGCCCAGAACATCACCACCGAACAGATTCAGAAGGTGTTCCATTTATCCCTGCCTCCCATCTCCATCTGCGCTGCTCTTCTATCTTCTTGATTGATTGCGAATCCTTTTTTTTATTATTTTTTTCTGTCCTACATGCCAGCTGCCGCAAGGGATAACTGTTCGATGCTCTCTCTTTGATTTGTTTTCCCTTTTTATGATTTCAATCGTGTGATTTGTCTATTCCAACTGACAATAATAGTAACTAGGGTTCGTATATATATATATATATATTCCGCTTGGAATGATGTCTATTCTGTTTGGGTTTATTTGTTCGATCGAGTCGCTGGTTTACCTGGGAGGAGGAGGTGGCTATTTTTAACATTGGTTTTGTCAAAAATTAATCTCAGCTCTCAGACTGAAAAAAGGAGAACATTAATCTTAATTCTCTTGGTTTCTGATGACTTCGTATTGGCTTTGCTTACGTGTTTTTTGAGTTGAATCTCAACTTGTCCTTGAGATTTAGATGTTTTAAAAGGAAAAATGTGCTGCATAACGTACTAGAAAAGGCCATGATCCGGGTTTGATGACGAGTTGCTGAGGCAAGATAGAATTTTAGGCCCCAAAGCCACCTGTAAAGGGAACAAGAAAATCTAGGTTAGAGGACATTTCAGCTACAATCCGAGGTGCACGTAGCAGCTTTCTAAATGGAGAATGACCATGTCTGGCTGATGTTTATTCGCGTGTTTCATGCAGTCTGTTCAACATTGGTGGAAACATGAAGCATTTAAAACAGAGATTAAGACACCATATTCTTCCAGCAGTCGAGGGATACTATAATTGACTCCATATGGTGAGCTTAGATTTTCTGCGTCACAAAAAAAATCATAATCACTTATATTGTTCACTTTCTAAGACGCAGTACATGGCAGGTGGTTCTTACCTATAGGACACTAGTGCTCCATTTGTGTAACTGAGAGGAGCACGAGAGAGTCTTGGCTATGCCACTACAATATTAGGCTCCCTCAGATCATGATGGAGGGGGACTCTAGAACTGTGGTCAAGTGGATAGCCAATTTAGATGAACAATTCTGTAGGGCTTATCAGTTGCTTGCAGAAATTTGGAGGATAATCACTATCCTTGTCTCATTTGAAGCTGCTCATATTTATAGAGAATCTAACAATGCAATAGATTGGGTGGCCACTTATGTATTATGTTGCTAATCATTTGGGTAGCATCGTATAAGATTCGATCACTTTTGTACTCATGCAGTTTTGAAAACTTCTACACCCTTATGCTAATTGACGTATTTACACTAGAATTGCTTAGATCATCTCCCTTACCCCACAAAAAATTTGGAATCTAAAATAGAAGAAAAGAAAGTAGGCATAAGGAATATTTCACAAAAAAGGTACTATCTAGAAATGTTTATACAATCACTATTAATTTATTACTAATCATAGAAGTTCACCATCCCCAACATCGATCCTAAGAAAAATATTTGGTCACGCTGCTGTTGTTTCAACAGCGTGAACAGAATGCAATCTCAAGCTTTCACCCCCGCTCAATTTTTTGATTTGTGTGAATCTAAATCATGATTCTTTTGGAATCACCATTTGCTCAAATAAAGTACATGCGATTCCACTCTTAAATGGGAGGGATGGTCATTCCCATAAGAATGGAAATGAATCATGTTTTTCGCAGGAACTGATTACTGGTATTCAATACAATGAAATAAATATTTGGTATGATTTAGTTAGTGGCATTTTGGTATGAAATGGAAATGAAAATTTTATTAACATTTGAAATTAAAAAAAGTTACTTTGTTGAGATGAATTATAAAAAATGTAAAGTGACGGCCATTATAACATTATAATGATTGTTATTTTGAACTCCATTATAAAGACAGAGGCCTCGTAAACAAGAGTGTAAATTAGGCCTGTTGTGCAGCAGAAATAGTGTTTCCTCTGCACCCTAATCTTGTCCACTGCCCTTCTTGAGACTCATGCATCATTGCATGTGCTTTGGGCCCCCATTGCTGATCTCAAGGTGGAGGGTTGTGGATAGGATTGGTGCAATGGAAGCACTCTATTATGCAATGGTCCTAAGCCACACTCTCAAACAATTGTGGTGTTTGTCATTATAAAATTTGATGCTATTCCTTGGTCAAGGATTTATTCAAAAAATATTAAAAATTAAATTTAATTAAAATATAATTAGCTAGATTAAATATTAGAATTGAATTGTTGTACCTTTTCCATGCAATCTTTCACTTAGTTGTTGGAATTGGGAGTTGGTGTGGGTGTAGGGAAGTGAATACTTTAAAAATATTTTTAGTAAGTGTTGTTGTAGAATTCCGTTGAGGAAGTGCTTGGGAAGCAGGTGCGGGTTCAAGATTTTAAGAACATTCCAAAGCAAGTGTGTCACCCTAAGTAGAAGATTCTAACTGCTAAGATCTTTTATTTGCTCCCAAATAGTGGAATAAGAATAATTACTCCAACTTCTTTTACTAGAATGTATTGAGATTTTGTTTAAATAAACTAACTAGGTGTTTGTGGATATGTTTAGGGAATAGTCGTGGACTCTCCTGCGGCGATTCTCGCATTAGAAGCCAACGCGGTGCGATGCTTCGATTCAAACTTTTGTCCGTTGCAAGTTCTGCCTCGGATATGTTGCGAAAAGACGCGACTCTCATAGAATCGACGCATCCCAGGCACTAGCGCTACGGCTTTCAACCTTTATAAATACACATCAAATCAAACCAGAAAACATCAATCAGTTCTTGTCTACAATCGAGTTTTCATTAGTACTTTGTTGCAAACTCGATCAAAGGCTTGTCATATTGTATTTGCTATTTACTCACAGAGCATTCGAGAGGGTGCAAATAACGCTTATGAAAAGTGTTCCGTGCATGATTCAAGCCTATCCTTATCTTCATCTCTCTCGGTTCTTATCTTAATCATTATCCTTATCTCTTCTTACTTACTCCCCTTATTCAAACTTTCAATAATCTTAAGTGTTATCTGTATGGAGACCGAGACTACTGTATATACCATCAAACTCATGAACCAAGACCTCGTGAGATTGGATCATTTTGATGGCACAAATTTCACACGGTGGCAAGACAAACTCAAGTTCTTACTCACGGCGTTGAAGATCTTCTGTGTTGGATCCGGATGTGGCTCCTATTTTTGAGCCCACCGCCGAGGACTCTGATGAACTCAAGGCCGAAAGAAAAAAAGAGGCGTGAAGATTAATTCATATGTCGTGATACATTCTCAACGCATTGTCAGATCGCCAACATACAATCTCCGCGAAAGATTTGGAACGCGTTTGAATTTAAGTATAAGGCTGAGGAAGAAGGTACTAAAAAATTTCTCATCTCTAAGTACTTTGATTTCAAGATGAATGATGAGAAAGCAATTCTTGTACAAGTGAATGAGTAGCAAATTATTGTCAACAAATTGGTGGCGGTGAAGATAGAGATTCCCGAACCTTTCCAAGTAGGTGCGATTATGGCAAAGTTGCCATCATCTTGGAATGGATTAAGAAAGAAACTGCTTCACAACTCCGAGGATTATTCCTTGGAACAATTGCAAAAATACCTTCGAATCGAGGAGGAATCGAGGGTGCGTGAAAAGATTGAGAAAGTGAATTTTGGTACCTTAAAAGAAAATGCTGTGAACAATCCTAAGAACTTCAAGAAAACAAAGAGAACAAACTTAGTCCTAAAAGAGATCAAGATAAGTTCAAGAAATCCAACAAAAACAAGTCTAATGTGAGTTGCTTTGTATGCGGCAAATATGGGCACTTTGCTCGTGATTGCAGGCACCGAAAGGAACAAACCAATAAAACAAATGCAACTGAAATAGACGATGAGATTGTCGTCACCGTGAACGAAGTCATGGTGGTCAGAGGCAAGGTTCCCGGTTGGTGGTCTGATACTTGTGCCACCGTCCATGTTTCCTATAATAAGTCACTTTTCAAGACTTATGTCGATATCACCAATTGACAAGAAATTCAAATGGGCAATGAAGGCCAGTCCAAGGTGCTTGGGAAAGAAAGCATGGATCTCCACTTCACATTCGGCAAGAAGATCACTTTGATCAATGTGCTGTATGTGCCGGATATGAATAAGAATCTTGTTAGTAGGGATTTATTGGACAAACCGGGGATTAAAAGTATATTTGAGTCGGAAAAACTTATACTGTCCCGCAATGGTATTTTTGTTGAAAAAGGCTATTCTACTGATGAAATGGTCAAGCTTTGTATTGTTGATAATAATAATAATAATAGTGTGTCTTCTGCTTATATTGATGATTATGTTACTTTATGGCATGATAGATTAGCACATATTGGTATTAGCACAATGAAAAGATTAATTAAATGTGGCATGATTTCTTGCAATATTGATAAGTTTAATAAATATAAAATTTTTATTAAATCAAAGATGACTAGAAGCCATTTCATAGTGTAGAGAGGAATACCAATTTGCTAGGACTTGTGCATAGTGATATTTGTGAGTTAAATGGTATGTTAACTAGAGATGGTAATAGATATTTCATTACTTTTATTGATGATTACTCTATATATATATACATTTACTTACTTAAGCACAAAGATGAGGCTTTCCATGCTTTTAAAGTTTATAAAGCAGAAGTGAAAAATTAATTAGGTAGAAATATTAAAATCCATAGAAGTGATAGGGGTGAAGAATATTTTCCTAATGATTTTAATGTGTTTTGTGAACAAAATAGAATCATACATGAGTGTTCTGCACCACGCACACCCGAACAAAATGGGTTAGCATAACGTAAAAATAGAACATTTCTAGAGATGATAAATGCTATGTTGTTGCATGCTGAGTTGCCTTTTAATTTATGGGGTGAAGTATTATTATCTGCATGTCATATTCTTAATAGAATTCCTACTAAAAAGAATAAAACCTCTCCATATGAGTTATGGAAAGGTAGAAAGCCTAATATAGGCTATTTTAAAGTGTGGGGGTGTCTTGCTTATTACAAGAACACCAATCCTAAAAGGACTAAGTTGGGTCCTTATGGAATTAGGTGCGCTTTTGTAGGATATGCTACAAATAACAAAGCTTATAGGCTCTTTAATTTGGAGTCTAATGTGATAATAGAATCTAGAGATGTGGAGTTCTTTGAGAATTTTACCACTTTAAGAAAGAATTCTCAAAGTCTCACAAATGAAATTTTTGCAAAGAAAATTCTTCAAAAGTTGTTGAAGAACAACCGAAACTTTGAAAAAGTAAGAGAATCCGAAAAGTTAAGGATTTAGGACCCGAAGAGATAGATTCTCAACTCATTTATTTCTATTTGGTAGAAGGAAGTTGAGAGAATTTTATTCGTAAGGTACCTATTGTTCTTTAAGTGAAAGACGATCCTAAAACTTTTAAGGAAGCAATGGCTTCGAGAGATTCTGCTTTTTGGAAGGAAGCTATTCAAGATGAGATTGATTCTATTATGTCAAACCGCACTTGGGAGCTTGTCAATTTACCCAAAGCGTCTAAGCCTATTGGTTGTAAATAGGTGTTTAAGAAGAAGTATCATGTGATGGTACTTTAAACACATATAAGGCGAGACTCGTAGCTAAAGGTTTTCGACAAAAAGAAAGGAATTGACTATTTTGATACATATGTACCTATAGTTAGAATAACCATAATTAGAGTATTGTTTGCATTGGCTTCATTGCATAACCTTTATGTTCATCAAATTGATGTTAAAACGACATTCCTAAATGATGATCTCGATGAGGTCTATATGGAACAATCAGAGGGTTTTGTTCTATCAAGTAATAAACATAAAGTGTGCAAGCTTGTTAAATCCTTGTATGGATTGAAACAAGCGCTCAAACAATAGCATAAGAAGTTTGACTCTGTCATACTCTCAAATAGATTTTTTCACAACGTTTCTGATAAGTGTTTATATACTAAAGTGCATGGTGATTTTGTAGTATATGTGTGCCTTTATGTTGATGATATGTTGATCATTAGCAATGAAATAAAAGGCATACAAGAAACGAAGAGGTTTCTATCATCTATTTCAAGGTAAAAGATTTTGGACAAGTTGATACTATTTTGGGCATCAAAGTGAAACAAAATAGTGGGGGTTTTGAACTTAGTCAATCACATTATGTTAAGAAAGTGTTACATAAGTTTAAACTTTTGAAGTTCAAAGAAGTGAACACCCCGTTCGATCCAAGTCTAAAGCTTGAAAAGAATAGTGGATGAGCCGTGGCTCAACTTGAGTATGCAAGTGCTATTGATTGTCTAATGTATTTGATGCAATGCACTAAACCCGATATATCATTTGCAGTTAGTAAGCTGAGTAAGTTTACTAGCAACCCGAGTATAGAGTATTGGAAGGCTATTGGTAGAGTCTTTGGTTATCTTTTGAAAACCAAAAGACTAGGTCTACAATACTCTAAATTTTCTGCTGTATTGGAAGGATATACCGATGCAAGTTGGATATCGAGTGTGGGAGATAGTAAATCTACCACTGGTTGGGTGTTTACACTAGCGGGTGATGCAATATCTTGAAAATTCAAGAAACAAACTTGCATTACACACTCAATAATGGAGTCAGAGTTTGTGGCTCTAGCTTCAGCAGGATATGAGGCTGAATGGTTAAGGGATCTTCTATTGAAAATCCTATTGGCTTGTGAGAATATTTCAATCGTATCGATACATTGTGATAGCTAAGCCACTTTAGCTAGAGCGTACAACGAAGTATACAATGAAAAGTCTAGACACATTAGTCTAAGACATGAATATGTGAGAAAATTAATCAAGGATGAAATAATTTCTCTCACTTTTGTGCGATCAAGCTATAATCTAGCTGATCCACTTATTAAACCTCTTACAAGAGATTTAATGAAGATAATTTTCAGAGGGATGTGTCTAAAACTTCTTCGGTAAAAGTCCACCAATGATGGCAACCCGACCTAATACTAGGAAATGACTAGTTTTAGGTTCAATGGGTAACAACAAGTTATTGATAAGTGGATTGTAGCTGCACTTAGTGTATAGTACTGACTGTTACAAGTTGGTGGGTTGAGTTTTTAAACTCTTAATGCAGTTCAGTCATGTAGACAAATATCTGTTGTAACAGAGATACTGAAAGAACTTCACCTATGTGAACCTTGAGATAGTGCCGTCTCAAGTAAGAGTTGAAGTTTCTCTCATGAAAAGGTTCGTGAAACTGGATAAGCACATGGCCATAAATTGTGCTAAGCGTGTGGTGTAGACAAGAAACACTAAGGAGTGTGTGTAAAGTATCACCGGTTTTGATACAAGGAATAATCGGTTCAAAGCGTTTATGCTACCTGAAATTTCGTTAAAGCTTTATGGTATTTTCACTAAGGTTAGGTTCAAATCGAAAGATATAGCTATATTAATACTCCTTGTCCTTAATTTTAGATGTGGACTTAGTTTGTTTTAAACAAGTGGGGGATTATCGAGATTTTGTTTAAATAAACTAAGTAGGTGTTTGTGGATGCGTTTAGGGAATAGTCGTGGACTCTCCCGCGGCGATTCTCGCCTCAGAAGCCGAAGCGGTGCGATGCTTTGATTCAAACTTTTGCTCGTTGCAAGTTTTGCCTCGAATATGCTGCGAAGAGACGCGACTCTCCTGGAATCGACGCATCCCAGGCATTAGCGCTGCTGTTTTTAACCTCTATAAATACACATCAAATCAAACCAGAAAACATCAATCAGTTCTTGTCTACAATCGAGTTTTCATTAGTGCTTTGGTGCAAACTTGATCAAAGGCTTGTCGTATTGTATTTGCTATTCACCCACAGAGCATTCGAGAGGGTGTAAATAACGCTTAAGAAAAGCGTTTCGTGCTTGATTCAAGCCTATCCTTATCTTCATCTCTCTCGCTTCTTATCTTAATCATTATCCCTATCTCTTCTTACTTACTCTCCTTATTCAAACTTTCAATAGAATGTAGGAGCAATCTCACATTTTAAGAAGATCATGACTTTGGTGTAAGGATGCTGATTTGAGCATACTGCAGCCACATAAAGGATTTAAATCCTGATAGGATGGTAGGACGTCTTACTGTCTCAAGATTCAAGATGGGGTATCAACCCAATTGTCTGGATGGGATGGGATAGGATATCCAAAATCCAGAGTATTGGGACTTGGTGCATCTTATTTCATGGAAAAGGTGGGACAGCCCTGTCTCACGGGGGTTGAATCATTGTTCACATAACAAGCTAACCTACTTTGGATGCCTACCATCATCACATCTTTCTCTTCCAGTTTAGCTTTTTCTTATTTGCTCCTTCATATTTTTTTCTTTTTCTTCTTGTGTCCATTTCCCCAAAACACTAAAATAGTTATTCAGTTACAGTTGTACTGACATGACTTAATCATATTTGTAAAAGAAAATCTTATAGATGTACATTTTTTGATCCATTAGAAGGGCCTTTAAGATGTGCTATTTCATTAATTAAGCATTTTCCTTAGTTAGATGGTGAAAAGCTAGATATCATATAAACCAAAAATGGAGATGAAGTAGGTGTTAATGATATCAGGACTGATAGAAGCATTTGGTCAAATTATGTTAGTCCTTTACATGTGATTTCTTAAATTCTTATGAAAGTGTGTAAGTTAGCCAAAGAAGATTGGTGAAATGAATTTGTAATTGACCCAAACAATTGGGTTGGCACTTGTTGGTTTTGGATATGGTTAATAAGTATAAGCTCTTTGATGTGTGACAATGATGTAATCCTTCTTCTCTGGATTTGATATAATATTTGGACTTGCTCCTTTACATTAATAAATCATGAGTCTTTCTGTTATGCCTTTATTTTTTACCCTTTAATTATATTAGCAGGCAATCACATATATCTTGCATTTGATTACTGCATGCTATGGAAGTCGATTTGAGGGGGAAAGGAATAAAATTTGCCTAATCCACTACTGCTTTTTATTTTGATGCAGTACTTGGATGAAAACAAGCAACTGATTTTGGCAATCCTGGATAATCAAAATCTGGGGAAGCTAACAGAATGTGCTCAGTAAGTGATCATTGTACCAAGTTTTCACTTGGTAATGTTTTTGGCCTTCTACTACCCTCTCTCTCTCTCTCTCTCTCTCTCTCTCTCTCTCTCACACACACACACACACATGCAAACACAAATACACAATCTACTTGTGAATTCTGAATTTTTACCATATTTTGTCCATATTGTTATGTGATCTTGGACACCCAAAATTTCATTAAACTGAATTTATAGATGACGTGGGTGTAAGCATACTTGACAATGGCTGTAGTCAATGAGATACAAACATCATATGTAGGCTGAAAATGGATCAGATATCAGTAGGTACATATCTATATCCATTTTTAGTTGATGAATGGGATACGGTTATGGATATTACATAAATGCTAAAATTCATATTCTTATCTGCTTTTGTTTGAAGGATATTATTGAATCCATTTCACCCCTATCACAGATCAAAGTGCTATACATTGGATGGTTGTTTTACATATTGCAATACATCTTGAGATCAATGGTGAAAGATGTTGTTTCCTTTACCGATATTTGGAAGCTATGGTACTTCCCAGGTTTTTCTCATTTGTGGAAAGAAGTATTACAAATATTCTTTTAGCCACATTATGTCAAACAGTTTTGGAAGACACGCTTTAAGTGCAAAATCTATCTAACCTATATAGTAAGATGTTTTAACTTAAACAACAGGTTATTAATTTTTTCTTGCCATTCCATTTAGTTTTTCATATATTTGTTGATTACATCCATGTCTTCTTAAAAGAGTTTGGTAGTTTTTGGTCATTTACTTCCTTTTCCGCTACCTAGGAGATAAGAGAGGATCTCCTTCATTTTCCCCCTGTAATATAAACCATTGATATTAATACAAAAATTGGATAAAGATTGGTTGGATAATTTAATCCACAATGGCAAGAAAATGGCTAGTATTATATTTGTGAAGACACACATGTTGATAAATTGCTTTGAATCAGGGAACCAACTAATATGTGAATTTATTTTCTCCCAGTAACATTGCTTATAATTTCAATTTTGAAATAAAATAATATAGAATTTGTCTTAAAACATGGTTTTTTAAAAAAACGTTGACATGTAATTCAATTAAGTTCGTAATGCTTATTCCTTACATTCCTGTTTACAAACCTTTCTTGAGAAAATATATACGAGTTTTAGTGTTTGACGGGTCATTAAAACATACAACTTGTCTTATTTTGAAATTCTTCTGAGATTATTAAGACAATTTATTCTCATATGTATTATTTCTTCTGCAGGGTAATACTTTTTTGTTCCTATTTTAATTAGTCAGATACTTGCAATTCGATCATGGATTAGACTTCATTTAAGATTCCAATAGCTCTCAACTGTGACACCAATTACATCTGATTTTTTTTGGAAATAAGATTATATATCATGAATGAGATGGCAATAATTGAGCTATGCTATATCTACACTGATCACTAAGTTAAGGTTAAACGAGAAGATAGGATTTTAAACTACAAAAGAAAAAAAGTATCCAAAATTCTTTTTGTTTAGACAAGTATCTCTGTATCAAAACAAATTATTGTATTAATGTTTGGTTATTTATTTGGAAGTTAAGCTTAGGATGTTAGGGCAAGTTTTCCTTCCGGAAACATGCAGTGCTGAAGCCAATTCATAATTTATCAAGTATTTTTTCAAAGTCTCCGGACTATGACCTTTTCTCTAGTTTGTTTTAGTGGGGGGAAGTAGATTTGGAACAATATAATACCATACAAAAGTTAGAGTAAAACGTAGTAGACTGCCAAGTAGGTAGTTCCATAGTTGATAAAGCTTGGATTCTTGTTGGGAATTTAAACACTAAAACAGAACCTCTGAAACCACAAGGTATAGGTGTTTATTATGGTGGCTGAATTTTAACAGAGGTGATGATAATTGTGGTGTTAGAAACTGAAAAGTTAATGTTCGCATATGGCATGGAACGATGGAGCAGGATAGCATTAGATCAGCAAGAGAGCTCAAGGATTTGGCAAAGTCTGGGTTAGTTTCTGCTAGCCAAAAAAAACAAAATCTTCCAAAGTCCTTTCTTGATTAACTTCTTTTGAGTTGAATGATCATTATGCATGCTATCTTTTACCTAACAGTTAATGCCCATAATCAGGGAATAATTAGCTAGATTTAAGGATTGGATTTCAAGAGGAATGGTGAAGTTTCATAGAAGTCTGATAACAAGTCAAATTAAGAAAACGGAAATAAAAAAAATAGCTGATATATTAGTTCATGTGGATAAAAGCATGGGAAGTGAAAAAAAAAAGAAGTTTAAGCCCCCCCCCACCTTTCCAAAAAAGAAAATAAAAGAAAAAAAAAAAAAAAAAAAAAAAACACCATCAGTGGCAACATAAAATTTTCATTTTGTAACTTTAAGTAACGTGAATAAATCTACAATTCACAAACAATTAATTAATATCCAAAGTTTGAGATAACCTAAGAAATTTAACTAATGTCTTGGTTTTGTTATATAAGAATACTGCTTGTCCAAGTACTTGGTGTTTTGGAGGAGATGGCATAGGTAGGGTTTGTGAAGCGGGTGGAGATGCTGGTTCCTGTGTTTGTTAGGGTATGCTGAACCTGGGTGAGAAACTTCCCATGATTGGATTCTGCCACCCCACTCGGTGGCAAACTTTAGGTTTTAGTATGCTGACCTAGTTATTGTTAATTTTATCTTTTTTCCACTTGTTTAGTTGATTAGACAATAAACCTGATCCAATCTATTCATGGTAAGGGCAAAACTCCATGTATCATTGTAACCTAAAAAGGTTTCACGAGCAACAGTCTTATTTTAGGCTTTCTCAAATTGGGAATTTTGAGCTTTTTTTTGAATCAGAAATTCTCCTAAAATACTTGGCTGACCCTTGTAAGTTCCTAGCTTGCATAGCATCAGGTATTAATTAGTCTCTTCCTATGTGGATGTCTTGACGATGCCAAAGCCTTAACTAGGGTATGTTTATAGGAAATTTCCAACTACTCCTGCATTAATTGGGTCAACCTGTCACTTCACCTAGTCCCAAGCTAATTAGGCCAGAGTCTGAAAAATGACCTGTTTAAAAAATCAGGTTGGATTTGGGTCCTATGTTTCCATATCAAACATTAGATGACCCGAAATGACCCTGCCTGGGCAGATCCAACTAGACCCCAAAATTCATCACTTTATAATCCCAAAACTCTCTGATGTTCATACCATTGCCTTTAGGTTTATAGGATGGATGTGAAAGCTATTTATTTGTAGGTTGAAGGTTCAATTAAAGATGAATGATGTTCTTGTTGACAATACTAGTATTAGAAATTCGCATTAACACTTTTTGTTGTTTCCACTTGTTATCCAAGTATTGAATAATGTACATTATTTATTTTTTTCTCATCTTGCTTTAGACTCATACTAGACTAGATGTGAACTGGCCTGAATGACCTAGTGGGTCTTAAAACTTGTTCACTAACCCAACCTGGCCCTGCCTTGTTAGTATGTGTTAGGTATGGGTCTAAAATCATCGCCTGAAATAAAATGTGAAAAAAGAGGAGGGGCTGGGGGTGTGTGAGTCCTGGTCATGCCTGTCCCAGTTCCGTCTGGCCTGGTTACAGCCCTACCTCCTGCTGCGGTGCAGACATTTTGTTTGCAATATGAAATCTTCATTTCTCTTCAATTTATATGAGAGCTGTGTCCTCAGCCTTGTAAAGCAACCATCTGACTGCTGTAGGGATTGGTTCCATTTTGACTGGTTAACAAAGTTAGCTAACATATACTGAACACCATTGAGTCAGACTCCATGCAGACATTGGAAATTCCTTCTTTTTAGAGCCAGCTCAAGCCCTTCTTGGACCGGAAGAAACTCCACCATATAAATATGTTATTGTAAAAACACTTTAAGAAGGCTCAAATTGGTTTGCCCTCATTGTTCCTCACTAAAATCAAATCCCAGCACCAGCTTGGTGTCTTCATTTCGCTGCAAAAGTTTACCACCATGTTGCATCCAGTCCCTGTGTGGTCTTGTTTGTCTTGAGCACCCTTGTTTTTGAAAGGTCATGTACTTTATGCATGCCATCTATTTTGCCCTTGTTTATGCATATGGTATTTCTAAACTACTACTTTTTATTATGATTTGGCTGCTACTAAATTTTGATTACATGGTGTTCCGAAGAGTACTGGAAAAATTCACGACATTTCTCTGCTTTATGCTTTTGGTGATTCTTGCAACATATCATGTGCACCAGTCTTCTTATCCATGCATGCGAATCAACTAAGAGTGTTGTTTTTGGTCAACATAGATCCCACGAATTCAACTTCTTTATAGAGAATGTTCTACCTTAGAAGCCATTGCAAGTTTTTTACACTTTCCCTTGGATCTCTTAAAGTAATTGTGGATAGGATGGTCTGTGTCATGGGTCAGGTACCAAGCTCAGCTTCAAAAGAATTTGCTGTATCTGGCTGCAATTGCAGATGCCCAACCGCAGACATCTGCAGCTCGTCCTCAGGTTGGTTATGAATCATGTTGTAGGAGTATAATATCCTTTGCTGTTTCACAATTATCCACCAACATATGTTTCTGCTGGCAGATGATGCCACATGGTGCTATGCCGCAGGGAGGCAACTACATGCAGCAAGGACCCATGTTTCCTCCCAGGGCTCCTTTGCAATTCAATCCGCAACAAATGCAGGAACCACAGCAGCAGCTTCACCACCAGCCCCAAGTACTGCCTTTTCCAGGCCATATGGGAATGAGACCTGGGGCCATCAATGGCATGCATTCCATGCATGCTGAGCCATCTCATGGAGGCAGTGCAGACCTCCGGCCAGCTCCAAACCTAACTGAGTTCACACAGGGCAGCAGCACTCCTAGCAGCTCAGCAGATGGACGAGGAAGCAAGCAAGATGCAGGTGGTGCAGCTTCTGAATCTGCTGCTGCTGATGTTGACCGTAGGAACTCGGGGATGGAGAGCAGCAGGGATGGCGGACAAAACTAACCTGAAAAGGCTTGAAGATGATGAAGACATGATGATGAGCTTTGAACCCCCTGGAAAGATAGCTTTGACAAACACCATGTATATGACTAAATGACTGATGTAATGGCAATCTTTCTTGCCTCTTCTGATAAATGGTCGTCCCTTCGTGCATGACTGATGTTTCTGGTTTCGAACCTTCAGTGGTCCAGGATGATCCTGACTTCTTTCATATGTACTTGAATGCTATCATGATGAATGTTTCTGTGACTGCATACTTCTACTTTTGATGAATGCCTTTGTGATGATATACTTCTGTACTTCTGTTCGTGGTTGCTAATAGTTCTACCAAAGCAACAGGTATCAAAATTGCTTCACAAGAGGTTGTACCTCTTTCTTCATTTCTTGTGGGGATGCGTGTGAACAAAGTAATCTTGGCAGTTGACCACCAGCAGAAGATAATGGTTGTATGTTCACATTGTTGGGTTAAGTTGCGCTGGCATTACCTGTAATTCTGATCTTGAATGCACACTGCTGATAATCCTTTCTGTGATTCTTTTAAATTTTTCAGGGAAGATACAGTCTTGTGAATCCTATGGTATTCATTGTATGCTTGTCGCAAAACTTCAAAGATGGAACTCCCCATCAGCTGTAGCTGTGAATGCCTAATCAAGGAAGAGAGAGAAACATGTAAAAGGATGACTTTTATCTGGTAGTGGATGGTCTAGTGGCAGGGGTGTTACAATGCAAGATTTACCAATCGAGGTGATCATCCTCTCTCTGCTCTGTAGTTTTCATCAATTATAATTTGGTGTGGGTGATCACAAGCAAACCACCAGAATCATAATCCGAAGGGTTGATGTTTTCTTGCAGCTTTGCTGAGGACGAATCTTCATGATCGTCTGGAGTTAAAGTCATTGGAACTCCTCATGAGGTTGTCCAAAGCACATACATTGGCCAAGGTGGCCCCACATTGTGAGTTTTTTTTTCTTCTTTATTATTATTAAAGATTACAATGGTAGGGTCACCAATCTTTCCAACAACCCAGTGGAAAAACCATTCAAGCCAAATCATCCAAGTGAATTGGGGGGGGGGGGGGGGGAAACCTCCTTGGATGCATGCATAGGAAAATGCAGCCACTTGGCCACAAACACTCTTAGTTCGAGTCTTTAGTCTATGTGCTTCTAATGCTGTGGTTCATATAGTTCTTGCGTGCAGACACAGGAATTTTCCAGTTCAAAGATCAGAGACAAGGTTAGCAATGGAAAGCTGAGAGTGAACTGGCCTTATGGAGGAGGTTTTTTATGAAGAGCGGTTCAACCTCAGAAATCTCATTTGAATATTTCCTCAAAAATAATAACACTTGAATTGATTGCATCAGACTGATATAAAATGGACGAGGTCAGGTGATGGGAATAAGCCAAACATTGACTTGATCGTTTCCCATCATAATCTTAGGAGCCATGGTCCATTGACGAAAGCTTCTATGAACCCTTCCAACCATGACACAGTCAACACCAAGGGTGGTCATAACCGGAAAAGAAGGGAAATGTTCGGTTGGTCACATGTGAAGAGCTGCAGCTCTATGATTGGGGTAGCGTGTTTGATGTTATCTGTATATATACACTCAGTGTGTTGGTAATTCTGCTTCTTTTAATATTTTCATAGCACTCTATCAACTCATGGTGCGTGGCAGCAGACATATAATTGCTCATTTTGTTAGGTTTGTTTCATGTGAAAGCAATGATAAGATGGAATGTTCCACCAACTCAAGTCTTATTTACCTACTCTCCTTCATGTTTTAATAATGATGCTTCACACTGAATTAAAAGTCTGAAAATATTTCTTAAATGCCATTAAAGTTTTTCTCTTGCTTAGGTTGCATTTGGTATGAAGTTATAAAAAGATGAAAAATTATTCATCTTATTTTTCACCCCCTTTAGAAGGGTGTTTGGTATGAAGTTAAATTTTTTTTTTTTTAAAGAGGAATGATTCTCCTCTTTTTCAAATCGCTAATCGATAGGGATGTAGGGTTACAAGGTCAAAGATAAATTATTTAAGAAATAAAAAGCGATTAAAACATTAAACTAATAAAATATCAAATGTTCAATCATTTTCTTCATCTCATATTTTCTTATATTAATTATATTTTAAATATTGTAATAGCTATATTTATAATATTTCATTCTTTATTCACACACACAATCAATCAAACTTTTTAAGCTCATACCAAACGTCTAATTAGAATCTAGACCCTCTTCAAGAGAAAGATCAAAAAGGTTGGTTTGTTGGCTTGGTATATGACCCTTGACCTGCTAATGCCTTGCTCTAGATTGTTCAATTACTATAACCTTCGGTGAACGATCATGGCTACATTTGGTGAGGCCAATCCACCAGTTCTTTGTGTTTGGTGGAGCATTTTGACGTACTTTCGTTAGTTGCCAGCTGCCTGAATAGATGTTCCCGTTTTCAAAATTTGGTCCAGCTTTTATCTCTAGTCTCTATCGTTAGGCTGAAACTTTTCTTAAAAGTCGTGGCTTTGGGATACGCTGAATTATTCTACAACGGCCATTATTTTGATTTTGGAATTTGGATTCCAGCTTCATTAACATATAATAATGTTAAGGATTTAAATAACATTCCTAATCTATTGTTATTCCATCACAATGACCGTTACAATGAGAACAACATTATTGAAACTTTACATCTAATATATTCGTTGCTACTGCACTTTTTTATTTTTTAATTATTAAAATTATCAATTCTTCAATTTTGTTTCAAGGACGAAGTGTTAATATTATCAATTTTTTAATTTTGTTTCAAGAATGAAGTGCTCATATGATTGTTGTTTGGAAGCCTTCCATGGAAGATCTACACTTCATTTGCCAGTGTTTCTATGGAAGCCATAGTTGGAGATGGTGTCTGGATAGAAAATTAAAGAAGCGATAATTTGCAAGAGGAATGAAGAAGATAACAATTCTAAAAGTGATGTTTTTAATAAAAAAATAGTCATTATAGAGACCATGGAGGAAATGATGGGAGATTTATTTATATTTTTAATAAATAATAAAGAAGTGCCACAACCCTTCGAAGCTATGTATGCATGTTATGATGTAATATTATACAATATATATTTATTTTATAAATTTACCATTAGGTGAGTTGTGCTGGTAGCATTGAAAATGATTAGAAAAAGAATTAATTTCAGTGCCCGGCAAAACGATAGTTTTGGTATAAAACTTTGCTACCTCACCTTGGAGAGGACTAGCCAATGAAGGACTTAATATACTCGTCGGCTGTTACGAGAGAGATTCTTTCACGGTTTTGATGGATTAAATATAAATTTTTTTTTTATAATTTTTTAATCTATATTTGGGATTGAAGCTGATCCATATTCTATCGAAAAGCCAACGTTGCTACAGATTGGGTTGCCTCTGTTGCTGTTCGATATCCTGGTCAGTGGGTTGGCATGTGTGTGATCCTGCCATGTTATATTGCAGCAAATTATGTATTTATCTATCGGGTTCGATTATGTCAGAATGGTGTGATCATCCGCTTGTACAAAAAAAAAAAGACTTAATAAACACTCCATTATACGTCATAATGTTTGATTGAAGCAAAAGAGTACCGTGTGGTTCCCATATTAATTAAATAGATTGGTATGATGGCGTTTTCTTGATTGGACTTAAGATGATTCCTCTTGCTTTACATTATAACTATCTTAATTTGAAAGCTGTTGTTATGCTGTCAAGGTCTAAACTTGATCGAGTTGTTAGCTTGCTGCTAGAGCTTTAGATGTACCACTTTGCGACCATGTGAGGTCACCACGTTCCTGAATTCAATATTTGGAAACTAATGTGCAAGCAATCTCATGTGGGCTTTTTTTTTTTTTTTTTCCATGTCTGCAAGAAAATAATAATCTTGTGTTTCAAGGGATAAAACTTATAAAAGAAGAATGTAACGAAATTATTGACCCATCTCCCTCTTTTTCTTATCTGTCTTTGAATTGATAAAATTTTGGTGCACAGCTCCATTACACCTAAAAAGAAAAGGGCCTTTAACGGTTGGACGGGCAAACGGCATGGACCGTTTGGGTTGCTAAAATCTGAACTCAAACCATGGATATTTGTACAATGTTATATAAGCTGCATGTTTGGCATATGTTCATCCAATTGTATATAAAGTGGGAAAGGGAAAAGTTGGCTGCGACCATGTAGACATTGCCGTCCATCTCAAGTACACATTGCTTACAACAAATGCCGGATGAGATAAAAAAATAAAAAATAAAAAAATTTACATCACGCACAATGCAGATATAAGTTAAACGGGTTTGATTTAAGCAAAAATGGGCTTCGATCATAAACAGGTTGTCTCATTATACATAATTAATGAATAAATCGAATTACGAGTTGATAAGCTAATCTAAAATTTACATGCAATTATTCCGTATATGACTCGTTAAACATATTTATGCAGTTAACATTATTTTTTAATTGATTATTATTTTATAATGATTATATGCTTATCTCTTTTTTTTTTAAAATAAAAGAATTTTTATTTATGCTTTACTTATAATGTTTAATATATAATTATTCTGAATTTGTATTAAACATGTTATACAATGGGTTAGTTGGGAAAAGGCTTAGATGAGTTGAGTTGAGTTGAGCATACAAGTTTTATGAGTTACATAGGTTATATGGATTTTATATAAGTTATACGTGTTACACGGGTTGTGGGTTTTATACAAGATATATGGATTGCACGAATTATATGGGTTATATGAATCACATGGATTATATAGGTTATCTAGGTTAAATAGGTTACAGGGTTTGTACCATGTAGCTATATGATACATGAGTTAAATTCAGGTTGAAATTTTAGACCCGATTAATAAATTGATCAAGTTTTTATTGATCATTTCTCATTATAGTTTGAAGTTAATTTGATCTATTTATGATATATTAATATGATTTATCATTTCTATCGAGAATAAAATAAAAAAATAAAATAGCAGCCCAATAAGTAGAAATAAAAATGAATGTTTTTATCAAATAAATTATTTTTATTTTAACGAGATTAACAATCTTATGGAACAAAATTTTATTTGATTCTTATAGATAACAAATGTAGAATAAGACTAAGAAAATTCTCTTCTTATTCTAATCCAATGCATCATATTCTTTTTTTTTTTTTTTTACAAACGAGTGATCACACCATTTTAGGGTAAGTCGAACCGATATATCATAATATAATATTTAGAAAGGATAATAGAGCAGGGGTCGTCCTGCTTTTAGCTTCAAAATTAGTATGATAGATCATCCTAGCCTAGCGGCAATCCAATCAGCTATAGAATTGGCTTTCGATAGATGTGCTGAATTTGAACACTATTAGCTTCCTGAAGTATAGATCGGATATCGCACATCAAGAAAAGATGACAAATGATCGTTGGATTCTGATGGACCAGCAGATAACAATAATAAAGTCCCTCTTAATAAAAAGATAATGAACGCCAATGGTACAAGAAATATCAGCCCACGATGCACCATATTCTTATGAACCAATTTTGTATATCAAACACTTAAGGACATGATTTAGATACAGACATAACGAAAGCCATGAAACTTATCTAGTCGTCCACGTGAAAGGTGACATCTCAACCTCCTTGAAATGTGATGGACCATTGGCATTGGGTGTTTCAATCACGCATCAATTGATGCATGGCAACATGATAAAATGTGGCCCCGAGAGAAGCCAAATTAGAAGGGTCATTATCTATCAAATACATCAATGAGTTTTATTCATCAAGTGTAATCTAACAAATATAATACTGGGCAAGATCATCATCATGCACCGATAGGGCCCAACGCCCAAGCTCACGATGCATCCGGCCATCGGCCGACAGGGACGATGCGTGTGGGGACGGTAACCGCACCGAGCGGCGATGGGATCTCAACTTTCTTCGTTATTTTATTATTATTATTATTTTTGATACAAGTGAATGATCACACTAATATAGAGTGTGTCAAACCTGATATATTAGAGTACAAAATTTGAGTCAAAACAGTAGAGCAATGATCTACCTGCTTCCAATTTCAAAACTCAGAGTGAGCAGCCACTCTGCCGGCGATCCAATCGGTCGCAGATTCATTTCTCGATATATATGCTGAATCAGAGTGTGCTGGTCCTTTACAGGATAGACTGAATATCAAGAGTAAGGGATTGAATGACATACTATCATTGAGATCCTGAGGAAGCCAACAGATGATTATAATAGAATTCCCCTTAATAATAAGACACCGAATGCTCAAATACGGATGACATAAAAATATCCTAGCAGATAATTCAATCAGAAGCACCAAAAAATAAGGAGACTGAATCCATAAACAACCAGCAACACTCCATTCGGCCCTTTAATCACAAAAGCAGCCCCAGCATTGGATTTGGCCTCACTGGGGGCCGTGGGAGGGAACGGAACGGGGGACTAATGGAGCCGACGGCACCGCTCGAACCCCCCGTGCCTCCCAGCTGTACGGTGACGCGGGACGCGGCGACATGGGCCCACCGCTTGGCTCCATGACTTTTGCCCTGCCGTTGAGTGGGGGGAGAGAAGGGAAACGCCGAACGGGGGGCAGCAATGTCATTATACGTTGAGAGGGTTACTATAACTAACTCCCTTGACTAATGAACAAAAAAAAAATAAAAAAAGCCCTCGCCGTGCTTTTTTTTTTAATAATAGAAATAATTAAAATTTAAACCTCATAGACAAGTTGCTATTTAAATATGCTCTTAATAAATATTAAAAAAAGGTTATAGTTGATAGGATGTGCCATTCCAAATCCTCCCTCTTATCTCTACCTGTGATGCCATTACATTCGAGACGTTGTAACGCATCATAAAATTATTTAATTATTTAATAAAATTTTTTTATTAATTTAAAATATATTAAATTATGATTTTTGCCATCGAAATAGTTATCTGTGCAATTGCATGTATCTACTCGCGAATATAAATGAAGGGCTCAGAACGATGCAGATTACGTTTTTTTTTATATTATACTATAAAATTTAAATTACAATAAACAGGTCATTGAATACTACTCAGCTTAGAAATAGCTTATTCATACCATTTTTTTTAATTTAAAAAAGAAAGATAACTGTATAAGTTAACTTTTAAAAGTTATTAAGTTTCTAGCTACATATCAGGACCGTTACATTTTTTTTTTTACATATTAAGTTAGTATAAATTAATATAAATAAAAATAATTAAAAAAATATAATTATTTATAATTTAAATATTAATTTGATTCTAAATAGAGTAAATAGAGGAATCAGATTAATGTAATCGATCTCTTGTAATTGAAAAATAAAAGCTTAGATAGATTGAATTGAGTTAAGTTTATTTAAATCAGTATTTTTACATAATTAATTATATTATAAAACCTTTCTTCGATGAACCTCCAAGTTGTCTTGACGCTAACATCCATCCCATCCTCTATTATCTTTGTAGTTTAGCAATTTTAATAATGGTAAATCAACATTTTATCTTACTTGAAAAATAATCTATATCCTCTACTAATATTCCATGACAACAAATATAATGATTTATTAAAAAAAAAATTTCGATGGCGGTCACCAGATGCCATCCATAATGATTTCCATTACAGGCTAAAACTTGGACCAAAGATAAATTCCCATGCCACGTAGCAAACAGCAGCACGTTGTATTATAAAAGAAATTTTCAACCGGACCCCTCGCACCGAAACGGCTACACCTGTCCCCCGACTCACCGTCACCACCGACGGGCTCTACGCGAAAATCCAACGGCTCTGATTCTTTTAACTTTTTCCTTGTTCACCCGTAAATCCCGTGACACCCGGCGAGCAGTAACGGCGTCAGTGGTAGATCTCACTGTCTCTTTCTGCTAAGCTCTCAGAGAGGCTTGTTTTTTTTAAGAAGAAAATCGCATTATCTTTTTTTTTTTTAAAAAATAGCGTAGAATCTAATAATAACATGAGCTTTCCGTTTGGTTGGATTCTCTCTCCTCTATCTCGTTCCTTTTAATGCCAGCTAGCTGCTCTTCGGCTCTGGTTGAAAAGGGTGCCCTACCATCTGAGTCTATAGAGAAGAAAAGAAGAAAAAGAAAAAGGTGAGGGCTTTGTTTGATTCCAGTGGAGGCCGGAGAAGGCTCCGGGGAGGGAGGGACGGAGGAAGAGATGATGTCGAAGGAGAGAGATAGAGTGAAGGAGATGGTTGGGAGCTGGCTTCTTTTGGTCTGCATTTGGGTCTGGAATCCGAGCTTTGCCAATGGCGCCACGAACTCAGCTGATGGTGAGCTTAGATTTTGGATTCTTAGCAGCTTTTTGCTTTCTTTTTGGTGTGTTTCTTTATTCGATCAAAAAGGAAAAGGAGGGGGTTCTGCAATGGGTGGAGGGCAACGCAATGTGCTGTTCCGTGTGTTGAATCTGTTCTCTTTTCGGATGGGTGTTGTTTATTTTCGCTTTAGACGCAAGAAAAGCTTTTCTGTTAATATTTTCTTTTGAGCTTTCTTTTTGGGTTTCTTTTGTGCTGTTGAGTAGGGATTTTTGTTGGATTTGGAGAAAAATCTGGGTTTTTTTTTTTCCTTTCCTTTTGCGATGGTTCTGGCTTTTGGATTTTTGTTGGATTTGAAGGGAAAAAATTGCCTTTCCCAAAGATGAGTTGGTTTCTTAACGAAATTAGATCTCTTTGAATGCTACTATCGGTTCGCGGCAAACAAATCAGTGGTTGATATTAGGAAAGGTTTCTTTCCGTTGTCATTATACTTCAGCGCTTTTATACTGTTCCTTCTGCTTTTGGCTCTGAGAGGAGTGGGCTGGGTTGGTTTGATTTGATGATTGATTTTTCCAATCTAAAGAGCAAAGAAAAGAAAAAAAGAAATTTAGTTGCTTGCTTCTTACATTATAGTGCTTTTGTTGGTTTGATTTCAATTAGTTGATAAATTTGTATTCTGATCTAATCTCTTAGTAGAACAAATCATGGGTTCGTGGATCTGATTGACATGTGCTTGTGCTGACTTGATCCATGGGGCGACATTTAAGCCTTGACTGTATTATATGTTTCTCTAATCTCATGTTTTCTTTGTAGTTTCTGCTCTCAATGTCCTGTATACCAGCCTGAATTCTCCGGGCCAGCTGACTGGTTGGACCGCAAATGGTGGTGATCCCTGTGGGCAGTCATGGTTGGGCGTTACATGCTCTGGTCAAGCAGTGACAACAATGTGAGCTTACATTGTTATGAGTTTTCTGAACCTTAAGGCATAGTGCACTGCTTTGTTACTTATCTGATATGTTGTTTATATTATGAACTCTATCAGCAAGTGAGTGGCTTGGGACTTTCTGGTACTTTGGGGTACCAGATGCAAAGCATGACCTCGCTAACAGAGCTGTGAGTCCTGTAGTTTCTTTCATGATGTATCTACTCTTGGATATATATATATATAGAAATTAATGTTGGTTTCTGATTTCCTGATACTGATATAGTGACATGAGCAATAATAATATTGGAGGTGGACAACAAATACCTTATAACCTTCCTCCAAATCTTGAGACACTGTAAGTTATGCTAATTTGGTTGGTTTATTTGCTTGATTTCATGGTCACTGTCTCATGAGAAATTTGATCCGCAGAAATCTTGCTGGAAATCAATTCACTGGAAATATACCTTATTCAATTTCTCTAATGGTTTCACTAAAATCTTTGTAAGCGGCTTGAAAATATAATTATTTCATTTTCTCTTGCAATTTATTTAGTGCTTTTGACTAAACAAAGTATTGATATCTGTAGAAATCTTGGCCACAATCAACTCCAGGGCAATATGAGCGACATATTTGGACAACTTACCAATCTCACCACCATGTGAGTGTAAATTAAGCAATCTCTCTTTTAATGAGATTCAACTCTTCTTGAATTTCAGTGCATTTGCTGTAGTACAAAAGGAACTATGAACTATCGTCATTTTGTGGTTGAAGGAAGTCCAATTTTCTTGGACAATCATTTATACACAGCTGAGGACGCATATACCAAATTTCTGCCATCCTTTTCCACATCATTAACTGGATTATGAATAATGAAAGTTGGTTATGATTTCATAGTCACCATACCATATTAGCCTTGCATATGTGCACTCGTTTAAAACATCCGTGCTAACCTTCGTAACTTACTAGCGGGCGTGCTTTCTTAGATACTCATGATTGAATATCTGTACTTTTGAATATGCAAACATTAGTTTCTCCCCACATCTAATTCCTCACCTTATTTTTTCACTTCTTTCTTGGTTATTAAGTTCATGACTTTATGGTGCAGGGACCTCTCCTCCAATTCTTTGACAGGTGACCTTCCACAGAGCTTTAGTTCGCTATCAAGTTTGACGACATTGTAAGGAGAATGGGACAAAGTTCATGCATTAAATTGGTATTTAGCGCCATTTCACAATTCTTACTTCTATCATTTATTTCCCATCTTACAGATACTTGCAAAACAACCAGTTTACAGGTTCCATAGATGTCCTTGCCAATCTCCCTCTTAATGATTTGTAAGTAAATAATATTACATAAAAAAAAAATAGTTTTGTATTGCAAAGAAGATGTCTTATGTGCCCATTCTTTCAGGAATGTTGCAAATAACCACTTCACTGGATGGATTCCTGACAAGTTAAAGGAGATAAACAATCTTCAGTAAGTACTTAAAGGACCCTGCTAACATCATATAACCTGATAGTGATGTTAATTGTTATGTTTGAAACTCGTGTGCCAATCTTTTTTTCACAGGACTGGTGGTAACTCATGGAGCTCAGGGCCCGCACCTCCGCCCCCACCATATACACCTCCTCCTCCAGGTCGACGAAGCAACCCTGGTCAACGATCTGGTGGCAGTAACAGCCCATCTGGTGATGGTGGTGGTAGTGGTGATGGTGGAAATAGTTCTGGTATAGGTGCTGGCGGTGTAGCTGGAATCATTATATCAATTTTTGTCATAGGTGGTATTATTGCATTTTTCTTGATAAGAAAAAGAACACGAAAGTCTCCAAGGGAAGATATCCTCGAACAAGATCAGCCTTTCACCCCTCTTGCTCCAAACGAGGTTAAAGGTATTTTTTTTTTTTTAAATTTTGGGCCTCCTCTAAGTTTGCGTATGCTAGTCTCTTAGTCATCGTATCTTTACTCATTTTCCTCATTATGTATCTGGATCTGATACAATACTATGTAATCATTATTTTGAATGGGTAACCACTAAATGAGTGGTTGAAATAGTGGCAGGGCAGAATTTCAAACAACAAATCATTTTAAATTGCAAAGTTTTCAATAAGATATTTAATGTGATTGAGTTCATTCTTTATTAAATTAGCGTTCTTACTGACTTTGAATGAAAATTTTGATTCTAGAAATAAAAAATGCATTAATTATTATTGTTACCAAAGCAAAGCAAAATATGTTTTGGCAAGGTTGTGGTGGTCTTAGGATCATTTTTTAACTTTCTTGAGCCATGATTGTTGATTTTGTGATGCTTCAGTTTGTTTTCTAAGCTCGCTGCTTTAATCTGTCCGAGTCCATTTCTGTGTCAGTGGTTCTGTTGTTAGGTCTTTCATCTTATACTTGTCTTGTAGGCACAAGGCTTACAATTGCATATCTTGAGATTTCCTGTTGAGTAAATGACAAATGGTTAATTATGTTATCAGTCTGATACAAATGAGTATCCTTTTGGATTAATCCTATGGGTGTACTGATTTGAAGGGATTAAACCTATTGACCACTATTTCTAGCTTAATTATTTTTCCTAAAACTTTTGTAGAAGTCAAGGTGGAATTATGTAGCTTGATCTATGGAAAAATATTAGTTGCAGGTTATCAGGTATCATCCTTGGATTATAATGCAGCCATTCTTCATCTCCACCTTAATGCTTTGATACTTCTTTCATGCATGTTCACCTTCTTGTAGATTTATATCCATGTATTTGGAAAATCTAGCAAATTGAAACCCTAGGATACAACACAAGATGGCATGCCGCTCCTTTGCACTTTGATTATATCTAGATTAAGCTTTAACTGTTGAAGTTTTTATACTTGGCATGGACCTTTTTCTGTAAATTAGTCTCAAGCCTCTTCATTGTTTTTTATTTACAAAGAAAATGTCTAAATTTTCATGTCTCCATAAAATAGATTGGTCAATCACTTAAAAATGTCTAACTTTCTTTTTTGACCTGGACGCTTAAAATGTTGCAACCAGTTAGCCACTTTATTATTTGCCTATGTACATTTTGAACTAGCCTATCCTCGAATTGCAGAAGAAGCCAATGCATCTGAAGTATAATTAATGAGAGATTGTTGCCTTAATTCTGTTGTGTATCATATGAGCAGTGTCCATAGTTTTAACTCTATAATGGTTCTGCTTACCTATAATGTCTTCTTTTATTCCTTATATTGCTCATAGTTCTTCTCTAGCTGATCTGCTGCCCTGCTGCTATTGCAAACATAGGTAGTTCTTACTTATTTCTTGCTATTCCTTGATAGCTTGAAGGTTATTGTGGTTCCATGATCTGTCTGTAATTGATCTCAGACCATCCTTGACCTGGTGGTGTTTATGCCCTTTCATTTTGCTGTAACTTTAATGTCTATCATTCACTTGTGGAGCTCCAAAAAGTCTGCATATTTCTGGTAAATTGTTCTGAAAAATCTGCTGAGCCTTTCCCCATTCTTCCAGGACCTTTTCATATCTTGCTCATAATATAGATTGCATAGTGAATGTACCATTATTTTGATCTCCTTTTTTCCCCTTCTATTGGATCTGCTTTATCTGTCAAGTCCAAACTTATGTCATTTTGGATTTACCTCTGTACTAAATTAGATCCAAAGGAAGAATATCTGATGTCCTTCGGTCTATTTCTGGCACAATACCCAAGAGATATTCTTTATCAGCAGTTGATAAGCTGTTCTGTCCCTACCTCCAGAGGAAGCATCCAACATAGAACCATGCTATATCAATCAAGTCCATGGTTTACCCATGTTTAAGCCAACTGCGAACACCCCAGTACCCATTTTCTTCTTTACTGGTGCCTCTTATTGGGCTTTTCATAATCTCTTATATGTGATTCTTTTGTTTATGTTTTCTTTGTAGACTGTCTTGTCCAAATATCCTTTTTGGGTTAGTGGCCTCTGCTTAGCAGACACAGGTTCTAGGCTTGATGTTGGTTGGCACACCCCAAGTATTTGGACTTGGGTAATTATAGTATAGATTGGTTGCCTCTCTCTCTCTCTCAAAAAAAAAAAAAAAAAGGTCTTTTCCATTATTTCATGCCATTCATCAAATTATTCATGTATCATATTCTCTCACCCTTAAGTTACAAGGGCATGTGAATGACTATCAACCTTGGCATTTGCTTGAAGTTTAATGTTTATAACTTCTCTGGTGGTCCACTGGATCTACTTTAGACTAGGGGTTCTCAGAAGAATATAATCTTGCTGCTTTTGAGGTGGTGATGCTCCAACATATCCATACTTGTGAACCACACTGCTTCAAAGATTATTCCTGTCCGTATGCATGTGCTGTGGCATTTTCTGAATTTTTATAAAATTGCTCCATGATTCTTAGGACCTGCTACCTACTCCTGGTGGATATGATGTTTCTGTTTATCTCTTTGAGTTTTCAAGTGAAAATCAACTCTCTTTCATCATACATGCATGCACGTATGTTCTTTATACATGTTCTTTGGGGATTTCTTCCTACCTAAGCTATCTTGGTTCTTCGTCTGTTTAACCTTTTTTTAAATTGTAAAGCTGCAAATCCTGGTTCTTCTTCTTGTTTATTATTATTATTATTGTTATTTTGAATTGTAAATTTGCAAGCCCTGCAACCTATTTCCTTGCAGTAACTTGCCAAAATATCTTTGTATCATGAGGTTTACACAAGCCAACTAGTTGTTGACACTCTGCAGATTTTGTTGTTTTGTGTAAGAGGATAATTCAGCGCAAGTGATGATACCTGAATTATCAGCCATGCATGTGGTGTAGCACTATCAAATTGAAGTTCGTAGAGCTATAAATGCTTTTTTTTCATCTTTACTTAAATACATAATTACAGTTTGAAGTTCAAGCGTGAAATTCCATTTACTAATCAGTAATCACTTTATTGATGGATGTCCTCTTTTTTTCCCCCCTAAAGTGTCAGATAGCTTTTGACACTGGACTATTGCTACATTTGCCAAGTGTCTGGGTGGCACTAAATGCATTTGTTCCTTCACACACTGGAAAAAAAATAAAACACTAAAAGCATTTGAAGAATCCAAGCTAAGCATTTAGCCACTAATGTCTATCTGAACTCTATAGAAATTAGAAACATTCAAGAATGCCAGATTCCATGTGTGTAGTCATGAAAGGCCAGCTATTAAATTGTCTTGCTTGAAATAAGATTCTAATAAATTTGTTTGATAGTTTCTCAACTTGCACAATTAACTGTGTCATTCCCAACATTCTATGTTTTATTTTATATGTTTGATTTGATTATTTACAGAGATGAAATCTATCCAAACATCCTTGACGCTTAATACAACACCGTTGCCATCATCTGCTCCAATTAGCCTTAAACCTCCTCCTGTTGATCGACACAAATCATTTGATGAAGATGATTTCTCAAACAAGCCTGTTGTGAAGAAAGCAAATACGGTACCCATAAAAGCAACTGTGTATTCTGTAGCTGATCTGCAGATGGCTACTGATAGTTTTAGCATAGACAATCTTATCGGTGAAGGGTCTTTTGGACGTGTTTATAAGGCACAATTTAGTGATGGAAAGGTATGTCTTTCACTTGCATTTTAAGCTTCTTTCTTCCCCCATTCATGAGATCTGGATAGTTTACATCTTTTTTTTCATTTGCAATTTAAGTTTTTTTTCTTTTTATCTTGGAAAATAAGTAGTGGACATGTTTCGTATGAAGCCTTGGTTTTTTTCGCGGTTAATTAATGAAACACCCATTTTATTGAAAGTCAAAATAAATAATATTTTATTAGGATTTATCATTAAAATTAAATCATACTGACATGAAATGTAGCTTGTACTGGAAGCACAAAGTTTTACTGTATCACTGCTATGGGGCAGGAAGTGGTCGAAGCAATGCAGGAAAGGAAATAAAAATAGAAGTGAAAGAGGCTTACACTGATAATAAAGGGCTAGGATATGTTCTTATTAGGATCTATGATGTTGTATAACTGTTCAACTCTTTTTATAGGTAAAATTTCTAATTTAAAACTTCAATACTGGTTCACAAGATAGGAGATGTCTGGGTAAACAAACTTCTGGCTATCTACAAGAAATTACTTCCTCAAAATTCTCTTTGAAAGGAAACTCTTGTTAGCACTTGAACTGCATGATTAAGTACCTAGATACATGGTGTTTATCCTCATTAGGTATAATAATAATTTTCCAAGAAGGCTTATTCTTGCGTAAATCAATCTCTCTCTCTCTCTCTCTCTCTTAAAGTCAGCTTATATTTTAAAATTAACAAGAAAGAAATCTTTAGCACGAACAATTTCTTTTCTTCCTTTCCTCTTATGGCTGACAGGTTGCTGGAATTGTAGTAATCACTCTTCTATGTATCAGTTTTTTCTTAAGTTCGAACATGATTATTAGTATGTACGTATGCAATATATATAATAAATAGTACTCTCAGAAAGAGGAAATAAGGGTACCAAAGGATAGATCTCTGACTGCATTTACGTAATGATTTTTCTTTCTAGGTTTTGGCTGTGAAGAAAATAAATTCTTCAGCCTTGCCAAATCAATCATCTGAGGTCTTCATTGAGCTGGTCTCCGATATCTCACGATTACATCATCCAAATTTAACTGAGCTGGTGGGATACTGTTCTGAACATGGGCAATACTTGCTGGTTTATGAGTTTCACAAGAATGGCTCGCTGCATGATCTTCTTCATCTCTCAGATGAGTACAGCAAACCATTGTCTTGGAATACCAGGGTCAAGATTGCACTTGGTGCAGCACGGGCATTAGAGTAAGTGAGATATTATTCTAGAATTGTCTTTAATTTTTCTTTTGCCTGAACCTGAAGAATTCAGTGGTAGATGATGATATAATCCTGCAACATATTGGCTATTTCACCATGCAGTTAAAACAGAATTGCTTTTAAATGTTAGAGGAAAAGTTTATTTGAGTTTTTCATTTACATTATATGGCAACACTTTCTTATGATCTGTAAAATATGACAATGTTTCCTCTGTTTGTGAAATCTTTTATGGACTTTGATTTTGTCATCTCATTATTTGGAAGTAGAAAACCCATTTTAAGGTTTCACAAATTTTTAGCCTAGCTGGAAGATCATTTTCTGGACTCTTATTTGTTCCTAATAAGTTATTTAACTTCTTTGTTGTACTATTTTAATTATGCACTTTCTTTAAGATTTATGAATACTTTGATATGATTAAAACCTAGTCCTTTGTTCTAGAGTGCTGCTTCACTGTACCACTTATTTGCCCTCTTAGTGCAACAGTCCTTGGTGGCAGTCAGGGATTGGTGCGGTACATGGGGGTCACTTGGGTGACAGATGTGCCCTGTGTACCAGCCCACCAATCGCTGCTTGCAGGGGTTGGAGTGGTGAAATAAGTGGTGAGCTGAAGCTTTTTCCCTTTGTTCTGATAGCATTATGTTGCACACCTGCCAATCCATTTGCTATTAACTTCAGTTTCCAAGCAAGCTTGGCTTGTCGTAAAATAGAGTTGATAGATAACAAGTTTTATGATCTTTAGCATATTGTTGAGTGCACTACTTGATTTTTGTGGAAAATGCAATACTACTTTAAGGGAATTGTGGTTGATACTGCATGCATTCAAATGATGCAATTTTGTTTCTTATAAACTTTGTGAGCATCTGGAGCATCAACTGTCAATCATGTTTAGATGGTGTCATATGATGTTTGCAAGGATATGATGTCTCACAGTAATGATATTTTCAAAACTCTATAGTTCATAAATATCTCATTAGCTTTATGGGTTTGAGGATTATTTGTGAATGATCATGATATTTGCATGGTGTGCCAAAATTCATGACAGATTATTCAGAACATGAAATCTCCAGATTGTTGATGACTCAATATTATTGTAGCCGATTCTGCTACTGTTCCCAGTTTTTCCAAGATCTTTTTTCCTGCATGAAGTGTAGCATTTAGAAATATATACCTCTTTTCCTCTTATTTTAATTTATTTATCTGGCAGTTCCTAAAGTTCAGTGAATACTCGTGCTTCTATTCAAAGTCCTAATTTCCCTTATACTGAACTTATGGTGTTTTATATTTATTTTATTACCTACAAATGTTACAATCAGGTATCTGCATGAGGTTTGTTCTCCATCTGTTGTCCATAAAAATTTCAAATCATCAAACATTCTGTTGGACATGGAGCTCAATCCTCACCTTTCAGATTGCGGGCTGGCAAATCTCATCCCTGATGCAGAATTTCAGGTAAAGATCATATTCATGACACATCCACAAGTGGAATATAGGACTTTGAACTTATTTTTTTGGGTTTCAGTGTAACTGGAATGCTGGTATTACACACGATCTTTTATCCTTTTGATAATAGAAGTTTTCAGAAGTCAATAGAAATGAATGTTGGGTACTGAAACATTTTTCTTTCTGATCAAAAGGAAAAAAAAGAAAGATTTAATGATAGCTAAATTCTATTTGATTTATATGAGGTTAGGAGTGTAAGATTACCTAAGCATTGCTGGAACTAGAATTTTGGTAACACTTAGTTTTAGAACAGAAGATGTCAAATTTTGAATGTTAAGAGAGGAAGGGAGGGGAAGAAGGGTGGAAATGGATATTCTTTGTTCATTTTATTTCTTTTATCGACCCTCTCCCTGAAAGGGCATGGTAGATGAAAGTTAAGCTGCCGAGATAATCTGTCTGGTAATATGTTTTCTTTTTTCTTTTGCTGCCTTCCTCAGCATTTTTATTTGAGGATATGGTTCAGCCAAAGCTTGGGCAAGTGAGGCCCTACTTGAGCTTTGCTTGAAATTCCACTGTGCCAACCTGAACTTGATTAGAGTTTTGAACCCAAATCCAAATTTCCAACTTGTTTCTTTTAATTTTGGTTAGAACCTAAGCTGTATATGAATGGTTCATCATGGAATTAAGGAGAGTTGAAGCCATCCATTAGAGAGGAGTGAGAAGTTGGACCTGGTGGGAGAAGAAGAGATTGGGTTGATGCCAATGGGAGTTAGTGGGTGATCTGTTAACATGGCTCATCACTGGAAAGAGTGAGGAGCTGGGGAGCTTAGTTGTAGCAGTAGAGCTTGGGTTTGAAAGACTGACGTTTAGCAAGGAGAGGATCAGGATCGTTAATGATTTAGAGCCTCCCATCTAGGAGGAGAGGAGTTGGGCAGGGAGGAGACCAGACGAAGCCTGAAGTCCAAGCTGCCACTCAGTTGTTAAGGTAGAGAGTAAAGTGGGGATAGCGATGATAAATCCCTATTGGACGGGGCTGTGAGGGAACAGCGACTCTGTTGGCTTGAAGTGAGGATTAATGCAGTTGCAGGGGCTGGCAGGATTTTGGTTAGTGACAAGGGCAGGAAAGGAGAGGTTAGGAATGCTGATGTCGGGAACCACAAATACAAAGGCTGAAGGTTTAGGGGTCAAAGGAACACTTTTCCTCTGAACCATCAACCTAGCAGTTGAGATGCGCTTATCTGTATACAAATATATTAATAAAGAAGTACAAACAAGAGATAAATAAAAAAAAAGTTGCATATCTAACCAAATATGAGCTTGCCAGCTGATTCTGAGGCCAGGTAGGGAAAAAAAAAAAAAAAACTGAGCTCAGCTCCCATGTCCATGCTACTGCATTTTACCAGCTAACCTGGTTGATATCAAGCTGAATTTACAAACAGTTTGCTCAATGGAAAGACTAATTCCATTAGATTGTCCATGTAAGACTAATGGTTGTGGGAGACTTGAAATTAAGTTTCACAATTTCAGCGGCAGATCCCCTGCTGATAACATATTGCTATAGTGTTGGCATGGTTGGTAAGAGGGTTGGTTTGGTGTACTGAGATTTGGTATGTTTCTTGTATCGAGTATCAATTCAGCTGGTACTGCGCTGGTACTGCAAACCTTATTTGCATTACCACCTGTCCTCCCACAAATTTGGGTGGGACTCTTGGACATGTGAAGACGCAACAATTTAGAGCAAGCTATTATGTCATCACCATTTTGCGCCAACTTTTGGCATTAACTGAAAAAGTTGGGAAGTCTCATAATATTAAGCAAAGCAGAAATCATTCTATAAAATTGTAGATTGTTTGGTCCAAATGATCAGTCATTGGATGCCATCATTCATATGTACTTACATTTTCACTTAGATGGTACAGACGTGTTCCCGGGTCCAAATTTTTGAAGGTTCCCATGGGGTTCTTCAGACACTAATAGACAGCCGTTTGTATGTTTAGCTTTTGGACATGATCATGATTTCCTCGCTGTGGCCCGCATCATTTGCCCGACCTACCATAGCCTGATTTTAGTCAATATTGCATTGCTTTTTTTGTGAAGGTTCTCCTAAATTTTTCATTCAAATTCTGCAGGCATCGGATCAGAACATGGGTTCTGGATACAGTGCCCCCGAGGTTGCCATGTCAGGCCAGTATACTCTGAAGAGTGACGTGTACAGTTTGGAGTGGTCATGCTGGAGCTTTTGACCGGACGAAAGCCTTTTGACAGGTAAAATCTTGGTCTGTTTAGACTCTAGCCATGAATCCAGGCACAACTGGTTTTAAAAGATTTTGTTACTTAATGTTTTGATTGTTGTAAAATTTCTACAGCTCTAGGTCGCGATCTGAGCAGTCATTGGTTCGATGGGCAACCCCTCAGCTCCATGACATTGATGCATTGGACAGGATGGTGGATCCAGCCCTGAAGGGGCTATACCCTGCAAAATCTCTCTCTCGATTTGCTGATGTAATTGCACTCTGTGTTCAGGTAATTGGATTTTATAGACTCAAAAATTTATCCATCTAATTCGCTAGATTTACTGTTGTGATCATGAGTCATTGTCAACAATTTTACTCCAGGTGGTAAATTTTAAATCTGTATCCCAATTAAGTTTATTAAGTTCGTAACTTGGAAGTTGGATTTTGGCAGCCTGAGCCGGAGTTCAGACCACCCATGTCAGAAGTTGTTCAGGCTTTAGTTCGTTTGGTCCAGAGAGCCAACATGAGCAAGAGAATGCTCGGTGGGGACGCGCAGGAGACCACCCGACGCGCTGATGATACGGACGCACAAGACTACTTATGAGCTTGTGATATATTTGTTTGTCCATGTATTGATACGTGTCTTTTTGCTTTGGGCTGTGGAGGATGCATTATGGCTAAGAAACCCAATGTTTTAGTTGTCACATACTTTTTTTTTTTTTTTCGTTTGCGAGAGTGGCCTAACATATATCAACTTGGTGTTCAAAACAGAATTCTTTGATCCTGGTGGTATTGTGAAATAAGCATGGTGTTTCTGATAAGAGTTTTACACGATCCTACAATGTTTTTGGTTCTCAGGCAGAAAATCAATCCCTCACTTGTGAACTAGCTTGCCCTGCCCCAAGAAAAGAAATTCCGCTGACGTGCTGAAACCTGGCGCAGGCCTGACTTGCGTTCGAATGTTTGTTGGTACGAAAAAGTTTGTGTACATTGCTTTTCGGTGCGGCAAATTTTATATGGGCTGCATTATTCTTTCTTATTGGTTCATATGAATCTAGTGTGTTCTGATGCTGCCAGATAGAAAGTAGGGATACGATGTAACATTTTGATCGTGACGTTTATTAAAAGCTGTTCAATCTTATTTTAAAATTGGTGAGTAGATGAATTTTTTTTTCCAGTGTACTTCTATTATACAGTTTTTGTACGTAAGGGGAAGGATATTTTTGCCCTTCAAAAGTTTTTTTGCAAAAGGACAACTGGGCTTTTTTTTCTTTTTCTTCTTAGCAGAAAGAAATCGCTCAGAAAAAGTTTTACGACATCCAACTTTACCATTAAGACACCGTAGTTACAAACTTACGATACCAATGGCCTTACAACGGACGCTGAAGAAAAGCCTCGCAACATTGTAAGAGAAAATCGATCGAAAATAAGTAATGACACCTGAGCTGAAATATTATGATATCCTAGTTACAAACCTAAGATATCCGTTCACGCGGGATATGCTTGACGACATTTAGGAGAAAATCGGCCGAAACAATGCTACGACATCTCAGCTTCACCATTAAGATACCGTAGTTATGAACTTACGACACCCGTGGCCTTACAATGGACGCTGGAGAAAAGCCTCGCGACATAGACGACACCCCAACTGAAATATTACAACATCTTAGTTACAAACCTAAGACATCCATTCACGCGGAATATGCTTTACAACATCCCAGGAGAAAATCGGATGAAACAAAGCTACGATGCCCCAGCTTTACCATTAAGACACAGTAGTTACGAACTTACGACATCCGTCGCCTTACAACGGACGCCGGAGAAAAGCCTCGCGACATCGACGACACTCCAGCTGAAATATTATGACATCCTAGTTATAAACCCAAGACATCCGTTTATGCAGGATATGCTTGACGGCATCCTAGTAGGAAATCGGTTGAAACAAAGCGACGATACCCCAGCTTTACCATTAAGACACCGTAGTTACGAACTTACGATACTTGTGACCTTACAACGAACACTGAAAAAAAGCCTTGCGACATCGACAACACCTCAGCTAAAATATTACGACATCCTAGTTACAAACCTAAGACACCCGTTCATGCGGGATATGCTTGATGATATCCCAAGAGAAATTTGATTAAAACAAAGCGATGATACCGTAGCTTTACCATTAAGACACTGTAGTTACGGACTTACGATATCCGTGGCCTTGCAACGAACGCTGAAGAAAAGCCTCATGACATTGACGACACCCTAGTTGAAATATTACATCCTAGTTACAAACCTAAAACACTCATTTATGCGGGATATGCTTGACGATATCCCAGGAGGAAATTGGCCGAAACAAAGCGACGACACCCCAGCTTTACCATTAAGACACCGTACTTACAAACTTACGACACCTGTGGCCTTACAACGGATGTTGGAGAAAAGCCTCGCGACATCGACAACACCCCAGCTGAAATATTATGATATCCTAGTTACAAACCTAAGACACCGTTCACGCGGGATATGCTTGACAACATCCCCGGAGAAAATTGGCTGAAACAAAGCGACGACACCCCAGCTTTACCATTAAGACACCGTAGTTACGAACTTACGGCACCCGTGGCCTTACAATGGATGCGGGAGAAAAGCCACGTGACATCGACGATACCTCAGCTAAAATATTACGATATCCTAGTTATAAACCTAAGACACTCGTTCATGTGGGATATGCATGACGACATCTCAGGAGGAAATCGGCCGAAATAAAGCGTGACACCTCAGCTTTACCACTAAGATACCGTAGTTACGAACTTACGATACCTATGACCTTACAATGGACGCTGGAGAAAAGTCTCGCGACATCGACAACACTCCAGTTGAAATATTATAACATCCTAGTTACAAACCTAAGACACCCGTTCACGCGGGATATGCTTGACGACATCCCAAGAGAAAATTGGCCGAAACAAAGCGACGACACCCCAGCTTTACCATTAAGACATCATAGTTACAAACTTACGATACCTATGGCCTTACAACGGACGTTGGAGAAAAGCCTCGAGACATTGACAACACCCCAACTGAAATATTATGACATCCTAGTTACAAACCTAAGACACATGTTCATGCGAGATATGCTTGACGACATCCTAGGAGGAAATCGGCCGAAATAAAGCGACGACACCCCAGCTTTACCATTAAGACACCGTAGTTACGAACTTACGACACCCGTGGCCTTATAACGAACGCTGAAGAAAAGCCTTGCAACATCGATGACACCCCAGGAAGAAATCGGCCGAAAAAACCCCTACGACACCCCAGTTTTACTTTTACGACACCCTTGGTATAAAAATTATAACATCACTGTAATATATTTGAAATAGGCGGAAAATTGTTACGTCACCCTAGTTGTAAACCGACGATACCTATACAGACAGCTATACCACCCGTTTGAAAACTTGGGCCTTACGTGGCCGCACGGTATGGGACCCGAAAGGGTATGGTTGCGGATTCATGATATGATCGTGCCGCTTCTGCCATCTTTTCACATAGAAGGCGCATCAGTATCCTTTCATTTTCCTCTGAAGGCGGCATATATAACTTCTGAACCCTAGATTTAACCTATGATTTTTCTCTTCTCTTTGGTGGTCGAGTAGTCGCTGGCATCAATGGTGAAGAGTGGTTTCGTGGTTCGACAAAGATCGCAAACACAACGAACACAGAAGCAACACAACAAGGAAATGATCGAAGCAAGCAAAGAAATGGTTCTTTATTCAAATGATAATGAGGCTCCTTTAAGTGCCGTCCTATATGAAGCTACAGAATCAGAAAGAGGTAAACAACACGATGACTCATTGATTTAGATATTATGACACCATTTTTCAAGATATCATGACACCCTGCACATGACTCCCTAGTTTAGATATTATGGCACCATGCATAAATTTGTTTTTCTTAATTAGACAAATTTCTTTATCCCGTCTGTTTCAAGTGAGTTGAGAATTATTCTAGTCCATACAGTGAAGGCTTCCCATTTGTTTAAGAACTATGCAAATCAGCAGTTTATGTTCAGAATATTTGGGAGATGGGGCTTAATACACTACATATAGAACTTATCCGAAGGATCCCATTTGGTGCCTTCGTCGACATGCAGCCATTCTCAATCGACGAGCAATTGCTAGCAGACATAATATGATGTCATAATGGAGGTGAGGAGTTTATTTTCTATGGCAAGGCGGTCATATTCAGTGCCGACGATGTCGCACTAATTTTGGGTCTTTTAGCTCATGAAAGGAAGATCGACATATCCTATCAATTGTATAACGGAAAGTTATTCAGATGATTTGACCGAGCATTAGATCTTCACTAAAAGGGGCTGGAGAAGTTAATAAATGGACTCCAATCATCCAAAAAATAGGAGGATGTTGAGGACACTTTAGACTTTGGATCGCCTACATGCTTGCAATGTTTTTGGCTCTAAAGTCGAATCAGACATATCCACGATATCTCATCCAGTACTTGGATGATTTAACTCAACTGGAGAGGATCAACTGGGCTTCTGCAATGAAGGAGTTGATCGTTCTATGTCTCCCAGAGGTCACTGCTTGCTTGCGATTCGAGGAGCCAGTCCAGTTAAAGAGAGGGGACAAGGTTAGGAGGCAACTTACCCTGTTTGGATGCTCAGCAGTACTGGTGGTAAGGAATATTGATATGCAGAATGAGTATCATAATTAAATTTTTTGTAAATCTTTCATTTTTCTATATCACAAAATTATTATGTGTAGGCGTGGTTCCTCAAACATAGCTTAATAGGAGCCTCAGCATATCCCAATAAACTGCCCCGACTGTTGAAGTGGTATGACAACCAATTGAAGGTGCAGTCTGTCCAAATTGCCAACATGCAGCCTAACGAATTGGTAAGTTTACGATGTAATTTTACATTTTAGTCTCTTAAGTTTTCAATTGAGATGTCATAATATTAAAACCAGAGTGTCGTAATATTATAACTGTGGTATCATAAATATTTTTTCTCTGATATCAGTAATGTTAATGTTTTCAACTACGATGTCGTTCTATGGGAACTTGGATGTCATAATTTTTGTTCTGAAATATCGTAACAGTTTTTCATCGTACCATCAAAATTTTTAAAATTAATTTATTATTAAATTTTTTAATCCTTTGTTTATCATTCTGGCTTGCAGTTGGAGGGTGCTACTATACCAATGGCACAAGAGCAGTGGCTTCTCACTCCATAGATAGTAGCATCCATTGATCCAACAGAAAGCTATGCAAGCTGTGCGAAGTTGAGGTTTGAATTGGAGTGTGTTAAGAATCAACTTGAGGATGTTTCACACAGGCTTACCATAGCTGAAGACCTCCTCAAATCATTGCACAGAAAGAAGAGCATTGCAAGTAATGAGAAGAAGAGGGAGGAGAGGTAGTCCTTGGAGGGCCAAGAGGAGCTTAGGATTGCAGATAAGGAGGGAAGGAGGAGGATAAGAGCCAGGAGGGGCAGTCCTTAGAGGGCCAAGAGGAGCACAAGATTGCAGATAGGGAGGAGGAGAGGAGGGATAAGAAGATGGAGGAGGGGCAGTTCTTGGAGGGCCAAGAGAAGCCCAGGATTGTAGATAAGGAGGAGGAAAGGAGGGATGAGAAGATGGAGGAGGGGCATTCCTTGGAGGGGCAAGAGAAGCCCAGGATTGTAGATAAAGAGGACCGGAGGGAGGAGAAGATGGGGGAGGGTCATTCTATAGACGAACAAGAGGAGCCTAAGTCCGAGAGAATAATCATCATCCATGTGCCCTATGATAATAAAATCATCACCCTTGAGCCTAAGGCCGATGAAGGGGACATACAATTCTCTTGAGCAATACTCTCGCTTACTAAGAGGGTTAAAAAAGAGCTCAGAAAGCGTAAGGCCTCCAGTTCAGAAAGGATTATTTTGAGACAGGCCGTTTCAAAAAACCTTCGAAGAAAGTGGGCACTACAAAGTTCGACAGAATAATCGAAGAAGACATTCTTTTGATTAAAAACTTTTTGAGCGAAAGCTCTAGCAAGTAAGTGATTTTCTTGTAATTTTTTTTATTCCGTATTCTATTTCATATTTCAAGTTGCATGATATCTTATATGCTTAAATATTTTAGCGACGATATCGTGTACACAAATGAATCAGGTGGCAAAATTAGAAGAAAAAGTCTTAAGGATCTTCTTGCCAAGATATGATAATAGATGATGTATGTATCTCAGTGGATATTTTTTATATTGATTTTAGAATGACATCACATTATTTTTTTATTAATCGGTTTACATTGCATTGCCAGATTATTGATGCCGAATAGAAATTTTTGAAGAAGAACTGGGAAACACATCCGGAACGATATCATCAGTGCATCATTGCACCTGTTATGACATCCGATATGTGTCTGAATAATCAAACATCTTCTATTCAAGAACTTGTTGGATCGACCGGGTTGATGATTTTTGATAGAGTTAGCGATGAAGAAAAGTCCTAGTTTCGATTTCTTTTCTCCATCATTAACTCGAAGAATTCGCACCGGCACCTGGTTGCGATCAACATGGAAAGAAGGGTGTTGATGCTCTTTAATTCATTGAAATGCAACTCCAGGCACAAGGGCCTTGCGAAGAAATGGCATAGCTTTCTCGAAGCGATCTTCCATATCTTCTACGATAAAGAAGAGGTTACAAAATGATTGATGGAAGAAATTTCAGATTGCCCAAGTCAACCTCCCGGATCACTGGATTGTGGTCTCCACTGTCTGAAGTACATTAAATTCCTTGCTCGTCGGGATAATTCTGATTGGAGGATACATTTAACAGATGATGATATCAAGATTACTGGCAAGAATTAGCAGCAAGGATATTGAGAGAAGGCCTAAATCAAAAGAGAAGAGATATTGCTGTAGGGAGAAATAGTCTCCGAGGCATGCATATATTTAAAAATTGATAACTATTATCATTGCGGAAATTAAAAGATTACATATTAATCTATCTAATATGCATCAAGATCATATCTTTGCCTATATATTCAGGGTCGTTTGATCTAAAATATGCATATAAAAACATCAAGATCATATCTTGATCTTCAAGATGACTAGTCACACTATTATCTTGAAGCCTGCCTTAAGATCTAGGGATCAAATCACTTACCTTAAGAACAGTAGGTAAATCCTTATTGCTCTGCAGCCGTTCAATCGTCCGGCCTCTAGTATCGTCCACGCGAAGCCCCGAATGATCAGATTTCCGGGAGTGCTAGCTCGCGGAAAAATAGCTTTGCTGATCTTGAATCCTCTCACTTGAATCTTCCTCCAAGATCCACCAGGCTTCCGCTAACACCAGAATCACCAGGATTTTCTATTCTAACATTTTAGAATTACAATCCATGATAATTTAGAATTACAATCCATGACAAATCGTGTATTGTTGTTCTATTTTTGTTCTGTGTTCTCTGGTGAGGGAATGCCCTCTATTTATAGTCTCAATTTAGCCTTGACATTTAATTCTGACATTTAAGAATCCGTCGTTTGGCAAAAGCGAAGAGACGCCGAAGGCGCGGCGCTTGGTTTAATTCCGACGTTCGGAGAAAACCAAGGAGTCGCGGCGTTTGGTTTAGTTTCGTCGTTCGGAGAAAACCAAAGAGACGAGGATAAATCCGACGTTCGGTAAATAAATGTCATGCATTAAATTCTATCTCATGAGATGAGATTTTAGCCATCTCATCATATGAGATCCATATTCGAGAGGTTTGGGTTCTGATCTGAATTTATTTGACTTAACCCACATAGATCATGGTCCAAGCCCAAATCAAATTTGGCTAGTCCTGAATCTATTTAAATTCAAATCAAGTCTAATTTCAAATCAATATTTGAAATTGACTTGTCCTTCTAATAGACTTAAACCAAATTGAATCTTATTCAATTGTACTTAACCCAATTGAGATAATTCAATCAATCAAATTGATTAATTAAATCATATACGATTCTCAATCGTTGATCAGCAAATAGATCATCCTAGGAAACTTCTATGCGTGTGACTCTCTAGGTTCGAACCTAAGCCGGTAGCATAGAAACAACTTTCTATACTAATCGATGTGCCCATCTAGCAATGGAACCCGACGTCCGGATAGGTCGAAGAGTTGCCGAGCAAACTCCAAGAACCCTAAGAAACAGTTACCGTATAATTCATCCTCTTGACCACAAATGCTAAGGATGGCTTAAGAGCCTGTCAACTCTAAATAGCAAATCCATAAAGTGATTTCAACTTTAGTGATCATGTGACTTTCACATGAAGTGCCTTGGCCAAGGTCTTGCTAAATTGAAACACAAGCATTTCTCCTTTTAATGGGATAGGTCAAATTCCATCTTGATCCACAACTGACTACCACAAGTACTTGACTGCACCCAGTAACCTTTCGTAGCTGGATTAGAAATCCAGGTGGTCCGGCACCTAAGTACAATGAGTTGCTTGTAAGCCACTGGTTGTGATCTTCAGGTCTGAAGGATACTTATACCTATATCTTCTCGATTAACTCTTGACAGTAGAGTATCCGGAAATGAGTCACGTTCGGTGAAATGTACTCCTACACTTTCACCTGTATGTCATACCAGTGTCTCTACACTCCTTGGTTAAGAGGATAACCAACAAATATGATATACAACGTCCTATAATTGATAGTACTATGGCCCTGTCATAGTATATCATTTGGTCGCGAACTCTTTTAAGGACCTTCTAAGATAAATCCTCCTTTATCGTGAGGAAGATCCTAAGGGCTTCATTACTTTCAGGAGTATTAAGAAGATGTTCTTGTAATGAATAAACTGCCAAATAACTTTTATTAATATATCAATTTATATACAATTTACATCAGCACAATCATCAAATGATTGGCTTTAGGATACAATTCCCAACAAACTCCCACTTAGCCTAAAGCCACTCATTACAGTATCTAATACCCATCTTCAACTTATAGTTGTCAAACTCCTTGATGCTGAGTGCTTTAGTAAATGGGTCACCTAGGTTTTCTTTCCATCAATCTTCTGAAGATTTATGTCACCTCGGTCTACTATCTCTCGAATAAGATGAAACCGGCGCAGTATGTGCTTGGTGCGCTGATGTGCTCGTGGTTCCTTTGCTTGAGCTATGGCACCAGTGCTGTCACTGTATAACAGGACTGGTTCATCTATGGAAGGTGTCACTCCAAGCTCGGAGATGAACTTTCGCAGCCACACAGCTTCTTTCGCAGCATCTGATGCAGCGATGTACTCTGCCTCGCACACCGAATCTGCCACTGTATGTTGCTTGGAACTTTTCCAGCAAACAGCTCCACCATTTAGGATAAACACGAAACCCGATACACTTTTGCTATCATCATGATCTGATTGAAAACTGGAATCAGTATATCCAACAAGTTTCAAATCAGACTCTCCATAGACTAACCACTGGTCCTTAGTATTTCTCAAATACTTAAGGATTGTCTTAACAACTTGCCAGTTTTTCTCCTGGATCAGATTGGTATCTACTCACTACTCCTAGTGAGTATGCCACATCTGGTCTTGTACATGTCATGGTGTACATAATCGATCCTACTGCCGAAGCATATGGAATTCGACTCATACGTTCTCTTTCATTAGGAGTTGTCGGACAATCCTTCTTAGAAAGATGAATTCCATGGCCTATCGGAAGATAGCCTTTCTTGGAATTCTCCATGCTAAACCTCTTTAGCACTGTGTCAATGTACGTAGATTGGGATAAACCTAGCATCCTCTTAGATCTATCTCTATAGATCTTCATCCCTAGGATGTATGATGCTTCTCCCAGATCTTTCATGGAGAATTGTGATGATAACCATGTCTTTATTCCTTGTAATGCAGGGATATCATTCCCGATTAAGAGAATATCATCCACATATAATACAAGAAATACAATAACAGAATCGTTAGCCCATTTATAAATGCAAGGTTCTTCTTTATTCTTAATAAAGCCATAAGATTTGATCACTTTATCAAATCGTATGTTCCAACTCCTTGATGCTTGCTTAAGTCCATAAATAGACTTCTGTAGCCTGCACACTTTAGACTCGTCTTCAGATATAAAACCTTCAGGCTGTATCATATACACCTGTTCTTCTAAATCACCATTTA